>LODT01000016.1:0-563479 GCA_001606155.1 Tieghemostelium lacteum | reverse complement strand
TTTTTTTTTATGAGGCCTAATTTCAAAAAAAAAGTCTAACAAGACATACAGTTTTGAAATTATCAAAAAAAATCTTTTTTACGTATTTATTAGCCCTTCGACTGGGAGATTAAAATTAACAATGTGAAATTAATAAAAAAATCATCTTAGGTCCTTTTAATAAATTATGAATTTCTTGATTTCCATTGTGGTTTCATTAATTTATAAATAAATTTAAGTATTTAATGAATTTCTTAAAATTGTCTTTTTTACCACTGGTAAGATTTAATTTTATTTGTAAAGATTTCAATGTAAATGTATGAATTAATTTTGAATTTAAAAAAAAAATTGATTGATCGGGTTTATCTTTAATATCATTTTAATGAAATACAAATGAAATTCACTAATAACTCACCCACTTTCAATGATTAATTAAATACAAATAATGTTTAAAATAAATAAAAAATGAAAAAATGAGATAAATGTCAGTTCCACTGCCTTAGTTTAAAATTTTAATTTTTTCTAAAATTAAAAAATAAAAAATTTTTTTATATACTTTATCTATTATGAATTACTTAACGAAATGTATAATTAAACAGAGTATTAAATTTACCAACAGCTTTTCAATAAAAAATCAATATTTTTTAAATAATAATAAGAATATAACTTTAGCAAATAGATTATTTTGCAGTAATAGTAGTAGTAGTATCAATAATTCAATTAAAACAACAACAACAACAACAACACAAACAGAAAACAACTACACATTAACAAAAAATAGTGTTAATAATAACAATGATAATGCTATTATTTCAAGTGGATCTACAAATCCAACGGGATTAGTTGAATCACTTAGACCTAAAAAGATTGAATCTAATATTGGAGTAATTCAACCTAAACCCAATACAGGAGGTGTTGCAGCTGGATTTGAAATTGATCCAGTTCAAATGACTGAATCTGATCCAATTCTAGATCCAATTATAAAAGTATTTTCAGTATTAACATCACCAAATCATTTTATACCATGGCAAATGAAACCACAAAGAGAAGTTACAGGAAGTGGTTTTGCAATCAGTGGTAGAAGAATTCTAACGAATGCACATGTAGTAGCTGATCAAACTTCGATAATGTTAGCAAAATTTGGAAATGCAAATAAATATGCAGCAAGAGTAATTGCATCGGCACATGAATATGATCTTGCACTGTTGACTGTAGATGATGAGGAGTTTTGGAGAGATTTACCAGCATTGGAATTTGGTGATATTCCAGATTTACAAGATTTAATAACTGTCATTGGATTTCCAACTGGTGGTTCGAATATATGTGTAACACAAGGTGTTGTATCTAGAATTGATTTACAACCATATGCACACAGTGAAACTAAATTATTAAGTATTCAAATTGATGCTGCAATAAACCCTGGTAATTCAGGTGGTCCTGCCCTAAAAGACGGTAAAGTGGTGGGTATTGCATTCCAAAATTTAGTTGGTGCCTCTTCAGTTGGATTCATTATACCAGTGCCAGTAATCAATAGATTTTTACGTGATATTGAAATGAATGGTAGATTTACTGGTGTACCAATGTTAGGTATTCTCAGTCAAAATCTTGATAGTATTCCAAAGAGTTATTTTAAATTACCATCGAATCAGACTGGTATCATTGTGAATGAAATTCATCCATTATCATCTGCTAAAGGTACTATAAAAGTACAAGATATCATTACACACATTAATGGTGTAAATATTGCTAATGATGGTTCAATAGCATTTCGTAGAAGAGAGCGTATCTCATTTGAATATCTACTATCTAATCACTATGTAGGTGATAAGATTCAGATTAGTCTCATTAGACAAGGTGAGAATCAAACACATCATGTACAATTGGTAAATCAACATAGAGTTGTGCCTTTCCAACTCTATGATTCTAGACCTAGTTACTTTGTCTACAGTGGTTTGGTTTTTGTTCCACTTACCTATCCATTATTGACAGAGATCTCAGAGGACTTTGCTGTAACATACAGAAAAGTCTATGAAAAGATTGAAAAGATCACCTCAGAAGATCACCAAGTGGTTATCATGTCTCAGGTTCTTTACGATAAAATCAACTATGGCTATGCACCATTCTCTTTGTCTGAAGTGAAAAAAGTAAATGGTACTCCAATTCGTAATCTCAAACATTTAGTTGAATTGATTGAGAATAACAGTGAACCTTATATTACTATTACCTTAGAAAATAATGTTTTGGTAATTCTAGATAGTAAAGATGCAAATGATGCCAATATACGTATCATGAAACAGCATTCTATACCAAATTTAAAATCTGAAGATCTAGTCACAAAATAAATTCCAGAGTTGAAAAAAAAAAAATTACACAAAACTCCACCTCAGATTGCAATATAAGCAAAAAAAAAAAAAAATTTATTTTTATTTGTGAAAGTTTGAAGTGTGATCAACTTTTTATTTCTTTTAACTTTTATTTTTAAAAATATCTATAAGTTAACATCCATACCTTTAAACTAAAAAAAATAATATGGAAGAAGATTATGAACAAACATTACTTATAAAAAAAGAATGTTTTATTTATAGAATTGGACCAAGACCATCAGGTGCAGGATACAAAGCACAAGATTGGGATCCATCAACTTATATTTGGTCAGGTAGATTAGTAATTATAGCTCGTGGTGATCAATGTACAATCAGATTTGAGGATGTTAACACAGGTGAAGTATTTGCACAGTGTCCAGTTGATGATCAATCTGTGGAACCTGTCATTGATAGTAGTCGTTATTTTGTAATTAGAATTATAGATGGTACTCGTCATGCTTTTGTTGGTATGGGTTTTACTGATAGAAGTGATGCCTTTGATTTTAATGCAACTTTACAAGATCATAAAACGTATGTTAAAATATATTTTTTTTTGTATATATTGTTAGTTTCAATTTAATAACTTATAAATTTAAAATTATATTCATTAAATAATAATTAGACATGTAAAGAATAGACATGATATAGAAAGACAAAGAGCAATTTATGAAAATCAACCAAAAGTAGATTATAGCTTAAAAACAAATCAAACTATACATATACCATTTAAGGCACAATCAAAAACAGCAGCAACAACACAAAATTTTGCACCAGTTACACTGACAAGTACAGGTGGATTCTTATTATCTCCACCACCAGGTTCTAAACCAAAAACTCAATCTCAACCACCACAACAACAACAATCTTTTAATCCCTCAAATCCATTTTCAAATAATAATTCTTCAAATTCTTTTTGGAATTAAACTATTAATAAGTAATAATAATAATAATAATAATAAACTCTCAATGTTTTAATATTTCATTGAGTATACAAAAAGGAATACTTCTTTACAAAAAAAATTAAAAAAAAAATAAATGGTGGGTGTTATAACACTACAAAATAATAATAATAAAACTACTAGTTTTATTTCTATACAGAATAGTCTGATGAAGTTGTTTTTGTATAGAATCAAATAAAATAAGTTATTTATTTTCATTTATATTTTTTTTTATAGATATTTGTGAAATTAAGATTTCCAATTCTTCATTTGACAAAAAACAAAAAAATAAGAATGACACTACTACTGTTTAATAGGAGCAGTACGAAACATGACTATGATAGTAGTGATAGTAGTTTAGTATTTAGTAAAGAACATATTGACAATCTAGATAAAATTGTATATTTTTCATCGGGATTGGGTATCATAGGAGCATTATTTATTATACTATCCTATTTGATATTTAGAAGTTCTCGTAACTTTTCAACTAGATTAATTATGTTTTTATCCTTATCAGATCTAATGAGTGCTATCAGTTACCTTCCATTCGGAAGGGAATCCAAAGCTCTTTGTGATCTTCAAGGAATGGGTTTAGTATTCTTTTTATCTTCAAGGTATCTATTTCTGTGGCTATTCTCTCAGAGATTTTTAGACATTTCATATTAATAGTTGACTATAATCATTTTAAATAGTTATTTTTGGACCATGACTATATCGATATCACTATTTTTAGTATTTTTTACAGAGAAATATGAATTAAATTATTTAATGAAATACTTTCACGCCATTTGTTGGGGTATACCTATGTTTTCAACTTTAGTTTCTTTAATATTTAATGCTTATGGTCTAACTGGATCTTGGTGGTATGTTTAAAAACACACAAATATTGATTTTTAGATTCTAATTCTGTTATATATATATATATAGCTTTATAGAAGATCCAACTAGTTTTTTTAGACTATTTTACTATTTACCATTAATTGTGGTATTTTTAATCAATTTAAGTGTATTTGTAGCAATAAGATGGAAAATATCTAAACATTCTAATTCAATGGTGGCCAAAGTTAACATTGTTGTATCATTTTATTTAATTGCATTTGCACTATCACAACTACCAACTATTATAAATAGTATTCAAAACTTTATCTATCCAACACAACCAATCTATGGCTTATTTGCTGCTCAACTATTTTTACAACCACTTCAAGGTTTCCTAAATTTTATTGTTTATGGTTATAATGAAGGTATGTCTTATAATAATATCATCTCAATACTATTAACTAACTTTATTTTATGACATAGGTTTTATAAATAATTATATTGAATTTATTGAAAAATATTTATGTAGATGCAGAAAATCTAGAGAATTAAAACAAATTGATGTAAATAGTGGTCTTTTGGTTGATTATGATAATAGTGATGACGATGAAACACCAACAAATAGAATAGATCAATTAATTATTGATGATTATTCAAACTCATCTTTACTACTAATTAATTAACATTTGTGTATTATTATTATTATTATTAATAATAGTAATAATAAGTAGAATAGAGTACTGATATAGGTATTCTAATTAATTATCACAAATTGTGTAATATTAAATGAATAAATATCAATAATTTTTTTGTACATATCACATCAATTTTAAAAATCAAGTAAGTAGGAAATTACTGATTATTCATCCACATATTTTCATAAACCATTCACAAATCAATTCTTAAATATTCACACTCAAAACACCCACTTACACAGATGTCATTGTTTTTAGAATTCAATTTTTGATCGATGTACAGGAAGAAGTTGTGTGGTGGCACTTGTGTTTTTGATAATAATTTTATTAAAAAATGGGGTAATTTTAAAATTAATATATATATATCAAACTAAACTAATGATACCCCCCATACACAAAAAAAATTATATTTTTTCTAACAACCTTTCAAACACTTTAATTCTATTTTTTAAAAAGAAAAAGAATAATTTCAATTATTTGTTTTATTTATATTTATTTTAAAACCAAATTTAATCCTTTTTTTTTTTTAACTTTGGTTTAATTTAGGATATTGAAGGAACAGTATTTTCAATAGTATAAATAGACAGTTTATTATTAAATTAAAAATTGTAACATACAGATTAGATAGTATATGCAAACTCGCCACCTTGCATATATTAAATTAATATAGAAATAGTTATCAAAGATGATGCACGCTATTGGAGATCTATTTAAACCAGATGAAAAACCACTGGAAATACCTAGAGATACATGTGGATTCACCTGTTGTTTAATATGGACATTTAAATCATTTGTAAGAACATTTTGTCTGATTGTAGGTTTTGTTCAATTGGCATTCGGTGGCTATGTATTCTATCAAGTATCCGATGCAAATTCATATAAAACCAAAAGTGAAACCATTGTTCAAACTTATCTAAGATTATGTGCTATTGGTATATTTGCTGTGTATGTTAAAATTCATTTTGCCATAAAAAAACAAAAACCATGATTTAATATTAATTAATATTAATATTTTTATTAGATTATCAGGATTATTAATAATATTTGCAGAATCACGTACTAGATGGACAAGAAGAGCAGTTAAAGTATTTATTATTTTGTGTACAGGATTGGCAAGAGGGTTAATTTATATAGTTATTGCTGCAGTTGATATTGGTATACCATTTGAAGTTAAACTTGTAAAACTACCAATACCAATAAACTCCAAACTGATAGGTGCTGCTGTAGCTGCTGCTGGTTTATTATCAATAATTGAATATCTACTTACATGGAGAAGAAATAGATTAAGATTTAATAAAACTGTATCCGAGCACCAAGAAAAAACTAAAAAGACACAATTGTATGATCTCTTTGAAAGAGATGAACCAATTAAAAAACCACCTTCAAAAGATCCAATTCAAGATCAAATGGATCTTGAAATGCAACCTGTTAAAGCATAATAAAATTTTTTATGTTTATATATTTTTCCTTGTAGCCATATTTGTTATTTTTGGAGAAAGCTATTACAAAATAAAGAGGTACAACTGTAGATTTATTTTTTAAAATTGAAGTTACAATTAATAACATCAAAGTTTTAAAATTATAATTATAATATTATTTTAATATATAAATAAATATATAAATATAGCGATATGCATAAATGATTGGTGAAGTTTGTTTTTTTTTAGGGAGTTTTTTAGATACCAGATGGAAAAGGTGTTAGAGAACTACTCAATTGATAGGAGTTCTTTTGGAAGTTATTGTAACTGGCACTTTTAATCATTTTATAATTTGGAGTACTACTATTATTATTTAGTATAGAGTTTGGAGGTGTGCTATTATTATTATTATTATTATTATTTGGAGTATCATTATCGTAATCATTATTTTGACTATTTGAATCCTCATGAATACTGCTATCATTTGGATTAATTTCATTTCTCCAAAATATAAATCTAAATAATTTGAATTTTTTATATTGGTAACGCAGTTTACTAGATTTCATATAAACTAATGCATTAAAAAATCCCTGTAGATGAAATATACCTCTAGCAACACTAGAAAGTAATGATAGATTTCTACTTGATAGAATATGTAGATTTGGATCTTTTAATTGTCTATATTGTACAATGGTGTATATTATAGTTGGAATATAACATATACACAAAATGATTGGATACAATAGTAATCTCCAAACAATCTTTTTAGCAGTGATTCTCTTTTCATTGTTGAACAGTAATGTTGTCTTCTTTTCAGAATCTACTAAATTACCTTTAATCATATGTTTTATCAAAATGAGTAATACCAATATATTAAATATTATAAATAGAAATATTACAATGGTATCAGTGTAGAATTTAAATGTTGATGGAATACCTCCTGGGCCACATCTATAAATTATTCAATAAGTTTATAGAACCCAATTATTAATATTTATAATTAATTAAAGAATTAAATTATCAAACATACTCTGAAAATATTTCATAACCTAATAATGGTATTCTTGTAATTATAGTAACTAGTATCGATAATCCCCAACAAAAAATATGATAAATGATTTCATATTTTTTTAAATTTTTATATGGT
Source organism: Tieghemostelium lacteum (assembly GCA_001606155.1). NCBI lineage: Eukaryota > Evosea > Eumycetozoa > Dictyosteliales > Raperosteliaceae > Tieghemostelium > Tieghemostelium lacteum. Next base: position 556,120 of record LODT01000016.1, on the reverse strand, counting down.
CTAAAACAGAGATAGAGTAAACTATCATTTTAAATATTATTAGTATACAAGTGTTGCTAATTTCAACCAGTTATTACTTACTTTACAGAAATTATAATTGACCATAAAAAGTTTGCAAATATTGAAAATTGTATTACAGATTGTTGTATAAAACATAATGCTGATGAATGTGATATATAGATAAATGGTATTTCAAAATACGATGGTATTGTTACTATAATTGATGCCAACAAACAAAATGTTGGATAAATTACATATTTTGATAGAGATTTTCTTAATTGTGGTATCCAAAAATAGTGTATAATTATAAATAGACAACCAACAAATGACAACCCTGTTGATATCCAATCAAAAATGTGAACATATAAATTCCTGTCTGATGTTGTCATTTGTATCTCTTTCTTCTTCTTCTTCTTCTTAGATCACAAATTCACCCACACACTTTTATATTTAGAACTTTTTTTTAAAAGTGATTTAAAATTTTGTTTAAACTCTTCTTCTTGCAAAAAAAAAGATATTTGCAGCCTTTAGAAACACTCATCAAAAAAAAATTTCTTTTATCTATAAATTTTCGTTTTTGTTTCAGTTCAGCACACTTTTCAAATTTATTTTTTTCATTTTTTTTTTTTGTAGCTACAAAACTATAGTGCATTTCAAAATGAATTTTAACAGATATTCGGTCATTTTATCTACATTGAAACTAAAAGGACCATTAACTAGAGTTCAATTGTGGCAATATGCAAAAGAATCACAATTATTCTCAGGTGCTACCAATTTAAAATATAAAATGGACCTATTATTAAATAGTGAAAGAATCAATAGAAAATGTGAAACAAAACCAGATAAATTAGGTAGAAAAGTAATTGATAAATTTGTTTATTCATTTGAACCAGATCATGTCAGAAATCAATTACCAGAACCACTATTAGAACGTATCAAGGCTATAGTTAATAAAGTAGATCAAAAATCAAATCAATAATTGTAAATAGAATAGAATAGAATAGTAGATAGATAGAATATTTCAACAGGGAAAAAAAGAGAACAACAGAAAAGACATTTTAAAATGGTTATATATACAAAGTACTAAATATATTATAAATTATTAAAGAGTTTATTCTAAGCTAAAAGAATAATCTTTTCAGTGTTAATAGTACCAGACCAATGAATAAAAATATAATAATTCTATCAATCATAACTGTTGATGGATTTACCATACTTATACTCTGGTTATTACCTCCTGTTACTACTGCTACTCCTCCGCTATTAGAATTACTACTTCTATTAATAGTAGTAGTAGTACTACTACTACTATTATTATTATTATTATTATTATTATTATTATTATTATTATTTACATTTATTTGGGGTGGATGTGGTTTTATTTGCTCTTGTGCATTTTCAAAATTATTATTATTTTCATTGGTACTATTTAATACTACTCTCTTTTTAATTGTAGCCTCATCAGTAGTTTGGACATCATCGATATCGTCATCTGTGGGGTCACTGGGTTTATTATTCTTATTATTATTATTATCATCTATCTTATCAATATCTTTATCATCTACTTTACCAGAAGGTGTAGAAGATGTTGTTGTGGTTGTAGTTGTTGTAGTTGTTGTGGTTGTATTAGTGTTATCAGGAGATGTTAGTGGTAAAGCAGTGCTATTATGACAACCACATCTATTACATTTCCAATCTAAAGATTTTTCAGCTAACACTTTTCTTTCTGCTGATGTGAAATCCAGTGCACCAAGTGCACCTTTACCTTCAGTTGGCATAAAACCAATCAGGGCTATTAAAACAGTTCTTACTGTTTAAAGAATAGATTTTAAAAAAAAAAATTAATATTGAGTCATTATCAATTGCATTAAAGATTACCAATACATACTACTCCAAGATGGTTGCCATAGCTCTGGGTGATGTGCTGATATAGTTAAACAAATTTTAACATCTACTTGAAATCTTCCATTAGGCTGTATAAATGATAGTTATCTGAGTTAATATAAATTATAAAGCTCAATGAGAAATGAAACCTACTGTTAATAATACTATATTTGGTGGTTTAAATGGATAATCTGGTGGCAATATTATTCTACCGTGATAAATTCCACCATCAAAATCAGAGTCGGATTGCCCTCTAATGGTAAAATGCCATTCAAAAATATTGTCCTGTAGATGAACTAATGTTTAATATCACCTTTTTATTTACAATATTTAAAAATTTTCAAATACAAACTTCTAATGGATATGCTTTATAATCTGGGTTGTTATCATCTTTTAATTCTTGATATTCCCTTAAAATTCTTTTAGTAGCAGGATTATTCAAGTTACTCATTTTGAAATTAATTAAATAAATAATTTTCAAAAATTTAAAAAAAAATTTTTTATCAAATAATGCCACAAGAAGCGTCACACAATTGCTGAAAGATTGGAATGAAAAAAACGATGTATTAATTAAGAGAATTTTATCTCAATGTTATTCCTATTTTAATAATCAATTTGAATTTAATGATCAAAAAGAGTAAAATGGAACCACCAAGAATTTATAATTATTTTGAGGTTGTTTTTCTCAGATAAACATACATAACTATTTGAGAATCTTAACTTTGTGTATGGAAATTTTTTTTTTTTTTTTTTTTTTTTTTATTGATTACAAAGACATGACATGAATGATTATCTCTATTTATCTCTATGTGTAATAAAAATTTATTTTTATTTTTTTTAAAAAATAAACAAATTCAAAAGGATAAACATATATATGTTACGTTTAATACTTCTCAGCATTATTTGTTCAATATTTAAACAAAATCAATACAAAATAGAAATTTTAAAATAAAAAAAATCACAAAAAAAAAAAAATTTTTTTTATCCAATAATAACAATAATAATGATTACCCTCACACAAATACTTGGTGAAGAAAGAGAACCAAAGGAATACAATCAATTAATATTAGACCAACGTAGATTTAATCTTCAAGATTTAAAAGAATATACAGAATTGGAAACATTAACACTAAATGGATGCAATTTACAGTCTATTGAACAATTACCAACAACTTTTAAAAAATTGAGAAAGGTTGGTACTTTTGGCTATAATTACAATTTTTATGTTCAATTCAACTAATTTTTTAAAAATCACCAACAGTTGGAGTTAAATGATAATAGAATATCAGGTGGACTACATGTGTTATCAAATTATGTACATTTAGAATCTTTAAGTTTGAGTGGAAATCAAATTCAAACAACAGATGACTTATTACCATTAGTATGTTTTTAATTCATATCATTGAGTAATAGATTACGTCTTATTCTTACCATTTTTAAAAAAACACGTAATAATAATTATAGAAAACATTAACTTCACTTCAATTTTTAGATTTATATGCTTGTCCAGTTACATTAAATAGAGATTATAAGCCAACATTATTTTCAATGTTAAAATCTTTAAAATCTTTAGATGGATATGATATGTATGTTTAGAAATTTTATAATTTCAATTACAATTGTACTCAAATCTTTTTTTAAATTTAATTTAGAAATGGTAAAGAGATTGAAGATGATGAAGAATCTGATTCTGAATCAGAGGAGGATGAGGATGATGAGGATGATGAAGAAGAAGATGAAAGTGAAAGAAATGAAAATATATACACAAATGGAGTTAACGTTAATGGTGGTAGTACTGTACAAAATAATAATAATAATAATAATAATAATAATTTTGAGGATAATCAAAGCGAACCTGAATCAGAATCAGATTCAGACTCTGATTCTAATGATTATGAAGAAGTAGATGATGATAAAAATAGAAATCAATCTCAAAAACAATCATTACATCAACAATCTGGTGGATTAACTAGAGTACCTGCTAAATATACACCACAAGAGAGTGATAGTGATAACTATAGTAGTGATAATAGTAGTGACTCTGAAAATGATCCATTTCAACAATATAAATCAACTACAACTAGTACTACAACTACAACAACTACAACTAGTACATCTTCTAGTAACTATAAAAAGAGACAAAGATCTGATGATTCAAATAGTGATGATTCAGATTCAAATAGTAATGATGATTCTTCTGAAAATGATGAAGAAAATCAATTTAATAGAACTTTTAAACAAGCAAAAATTGAAAGACCTTATGATATTTTAAATCAATCTTACCATTCTGAAGAGGATGAAGATTATGTTCCTTCTAGCACTAGTTCATCAATGAGTGATAGTGAAAGTGAAAATGATAATAATAATAATAATAATAATAATAATAATAATAATAATAATAATAATAACAACAACAACTATTCAATTAGTAATAAACAACCTTATAATTATAATCAAAAAAATAATAGAGAAGATGAAGAAGAAGAAGAGGAAAATGAAGAAGATGAAGATGTTGGTTATGATTCTGATGAAGAAGAACAATTAGTACAACATTATAAACAACAACAATTTCAACAATTTCAACAATTTCAACAATTTCAACAACAACAACAACAACAACAACAAAATAGGAATACTAATATTGTTGATTTAGAACAAGAAAGTAATGATGAAGATGATGATGATGATGAATATATGAATCAAGATCAAAATGAAGAAGATGAAGAGGAAATTGATGAAAATTATCAACAAAATAATAATCCTAACAAATTTAATTATTATAAATCCAATACAACAACTACTAGTACAAATAATCAACCATACTCAACTATAAAAAAGAAAGCATCTTAATATATTTTAAATAAAGATGATTAGAATGCAGAATGTAATACAAGTTTGTTGGTGGGGTTTTATTATTTTGTGAGGAGTATGATAGTTTATAAATATATATATATAGTATAGTATTAATTATTAATGATAGTGTATGTTATTGATATTTTTAAATTAGAATATCAATTGATTCCTCAGCAGCAATAGCATAGAGAGTTGCAGCAATAACTTTTTCATCTTCTTTTGGATCCAATTTTGAAAAGTGAACAGTTACATCATTGTTTGAATTGAATAGATTTCTAATGTAATCTAAAATCTCACGTGGCTTCTTTGGTGGACCATTATATTGTGGGAAATAGGTTTTAAAGTCCACTTTATGTACTTTTTCAATGAATTCATTGGTGTCAGTGAGAAACAATATTGATGGTCTTTTAATATTCTTTGAAAATATTTTAAATAATTCCACTGATCTAGCTAATGAATTTACAGGTAGTGCTACACTAGAATAGTCAACTAATATATTAGATTCATTTTGGTTTACTGTTGATTCCTTTTGTGGTGTTGTTGTTGTTGTTGTTGTTGTTGTTGTAGTAGTTGGATGTAATTGTGAAGCTCCGGGTGAACTTGGTGGTGTTGTAGTTGGATGTAATGATTGTTGTTTTTCTTTTTCCTTTTCTTTTTCCTTTTCTTTAGTATCCTTTTTAGTAGTATTTGATTTCTTTTGTACATTTGTAAATTTAATTTTCTTATTATCCAATATCATTTGATCAAAGCTTGCTAATGAACATATCCAAATAAATGTTTTACAATCAGCAAATATCTGTAACCAATTCTCCATATTTTCAATTTTTAATGATGAAATATCATATATTCTAAATTTAAATGTTAATATTAATGGATGATGATATGAATGGATGAATAACTAAAATCTAAAACATACTTAAATTCAGAACTTGGATAAAAATATTCAATAACACCAGAATTTAAAGGATTTTTAGAAACCAATGATAATACTTCACTATCATCAAATGTTTTAAATGTTGATTCTCCAAATATTCTTTCACAAACATTATATTTTCTAATTTAAATTATAAAATATTAATATATAGTATAGGATATCCAGTATCTAAATACTTACTCAATTGAATATAATAAATGTGGTGGTAAAACTTTAGATCTATGTTGTTGATAACATTCTTGTACATTAGAATCATTCCAAAATGATTTAAGTTCCTGTAATTGTTGAGGTGGTAATGGTCTTTTGTTGTAGGTTTCATCTTTAGGTTTAAGTATTTTCTGCGAGTTGGATATGGTATTGGATCTGATTTGTTGTGATTGACTTTGTGATATCAAATGTGTAATGATAATTCTGAGAATTGCCATTGCAGTATCTGTCATTAGATTCTGGAATTCAATACGTTCAGCTTCAGATACTGGTTCTTCAGCTTTCTCTTTCATATTCATTAATACCTGTGCAACTTTTGAACTGTCTAAACCTACAGCAATAATCTCAACTGCAGTTTCTTTTTTAATTGCTGATTTATTATGTACATTGCTTTGTATCTGCTGTGATTGTGCTTGTGCTTGTGCATTATTAGTTGGTGTGGTCAGTGACGATTTCTTCCATGGATTATTAGCTATATCAATTAATAATGGTTCTTCATGTGAAAAACAATAATCTATCAAACTATTAAATATTAGAACTATTTGAATCTTTTACTACCCTCCCCTCCCCCATAGGATAAATATTCTAATCATATATTACTCTTTAGAAATCATAGAAATTGGAATTCTATTATTTTTAATTTGAAATAGTTTAAAGGCAATTTGTGATCTTTCACCTAATGCCTCTTCTAATTGATCAACTAATGCATTATCACCACTGTCCTTATTGATTACTAATGTTGAAGATGATGTTATTGACATTTCATAATCAGAGATATGTAATCATGTGGGTTTGAAGAAAAAATGTGTTTTTTTTTTTTAATTTTGATTGATTTTAGAAATTGACTTCAATTTTCAAAGATTAAAACAATTATAAAATAAAAATTATAATAAAAGATATTTTAATAAATTCATAATGAGGGAAAAACTTTTTATTTATAACTAAATTGTAAATTTATAATATTTTTTTTTATTTTTCTTATTTTATTTTAAATACGACTCGGACACGATATGGAATCACAACAAATAACGAAAAGTGAAGAAATAACATCCACCAATACATTAGAAAATAATAAAACAGAAATTGCCACCAGTGTAGATCAAACTAATAGTACAACTACAAGCACCACCACTACCACAAAAGTTTTATCAAAAAATCAACAAAAGAAATTGATTAGATCAGAGAAGTGGGCAAAACAGAAAGCAGAGAAAAAAGATGAACTAAAACAAAGACAGAAAGATAATAAAAAGAAAAGAAAAGAAATGATGACACCAGAGGATATAAATAAACTAGCTGAGATTAATAAGAAAAAGAAAAGAGATCCATCACATTTACAGTATAGCGGTACTGTTTTAATTGACCTTGAAGAATGTGATAAAATGGCTGAACGTGAACAAAAGTCATTGGTAACTCAAGTGCAGTTTCTCTATGGTACTAACAGACTAGCTGAAAAACCATTTCATATTGAATTGAGTGGTTTTCAAAGTCAGATTAAAGATAAATTTGAGAGAATGGTTGGTTTTGAGAATTGGACTGGCATTGATAGATATTCTCAATCATATTTCGATAAATACAGTAAAGATCGTTTGCAAGATTTAGTTTATCTAAGTTCAGATTCACCAAACGTAATTACAACATTAGACCCATCAAAAATCTATATTATTGGTGGTTTGGTTGATCATAATCGTCTAAAAGGTCTTACATATAACAAAGCTACAACCCAAGGAATTTATACTGCTAAATTACCAATTTCAGAATTTATACAATTACAATCAAGAAAAGTTTTAGCTGTTAATCATGGTATGTTATTATTACTATTCCACAATAATATAACAATAGACTAATATTTATTTTTAAAAATAGTTTTTGATATTTTATCTCATTATACCGAATGTAATGATTGGAAAAAAGCATTTGAAACTGTTATACCTTTAAGAAAATTTAATGAAAGTGCAAAACAATCTGCTACCAATAAACTAGATAATAATAATAATAATAATGGAGAAGATTACAATAATGAGTATGAAGAAGAAGAACACAAAACTAAAAAATTAAAACTTGATAATGATAAAATACAATCACCATTAAATGTCAATTGTAATAATAATAATAATAATAATGATGATGATGAATAGTGCAAGATAATATTGATAATGCTAAAGTAGTTGTAGAATAATAATAATTACTGTTATTAATCTAGAATGAGGAGGAATTCTATTTAAATAAAAACAACACAATCTCTATTGATGGTGAAGTTGTATTTGTAGATATATTTGGGAACCATTATTACTACAAAGGAGATATTTTTTTTGTTGTTATTTTTTTTATTATTTGTTTTAAAAACAATAGGATCGCTGTGATTAATGTTGTTGTTGTTGCTGTTGATTTGGTTGTTTACTGAATATTCAGTTTATTCATACTATTTATCTGTAATAGAAACCTGATGTTTTTGAAGCTTTAAATAATTAATAAAATTTTGTGGTCCGCTTTTTTTTTTTTTGTTATTATTAATAAATACCAGAAGTCAACAAATTATCAGCTGTATTGTTGGTGTGGGCTCCAGTAACTGGGGCTGGTGAGGTTTTTTTAGCTTTTGGTCTTACGAATGACATTATGTTAAATAAAGTGTATTAATACAATAATACACAACGAGATACAAAATGATGAGGAAATTAATAAAAAAAAAAAAATTTATAAATATATAGGGTGGAGCAAAGATGATGATTGTTTTTGATTTTTTTTAGATATTTATTTTTTTTATTTAAGTTTTATAAAAATCATGAATCACCTCACATTGTAGATATTTGTGTAAGCGGTATTTCAGTTAACTTAATTAATTTTCTAAGGAATTGTTGGAATTTTGTTGGTCTTGCGTATTATTATTACTGTTCCCTGGTATCCAAAATCCTAAAGTATCGCAAGCTGTTGCCGCCATCATTGATCTAGGGTTCCATTGAACACAACCAACTGTAGAAGAATGGCCTCCCCATACTGATACCTCTTCACCAGTCATTGTTTTCCATACATGTACAGTTCCATCTTCTGAACCAGATAAAACATACTGAGCATCTGGAGTAAAAGAAGACTCAATAACTGATTGATTATCATTCACAAAACTAGTGTACAATTGTTTCTTTTCACCAGAAAAAGAGTCAATTAAAAATATAGCATTCTCTTTTGTCGACAGTAAAATATATTTACCGTCATTTGAAAATTTCATTGTTGTCCATTCGACAGGTGTTGGATGATCAACTATAAAGCTACTAAATGGTCCCTTATCATAGTTTCTCATATCATACAGTTTAATTGTATTTACAGAGACTGCAGTTGCAATAATTAATCCTTCGGGATCAAATGAAATCGATGGTCTACCATTCCTTCTCAATAGACCTTGACATACATTTGTACGTAGATCCCACATTCTAATAGTATCATCTAAAGATCCTGATATAAATGTATCACTCTTTGGTGACATTGATAATGAAACTACCTTATTTCTATGTCCTTTAAAATATCTTAAATACCTATTATCATGTAATGATAAATATCTTAATGATTCTTATGTATATACATTCTATTAATATTCCCTTTACTAAACATATAATAATATATATATATATATATTTGTTTGATTCATTTAAAACATACCATCCCAAGAGTTTTTTGATACACAAATGATAGAGTTATTATTATGAGTGAATCTAACTAAATCTACACCATACTTTTTGCTCCTAATAGTTGTTTGTAAATCACCTGTATCTACGTTATATAAATGAATAGATTCATCATCTGATGCTGTTATCAATAATGTTCCATCTTTTGTAAAATCTAATGAATTTATTGGACCTTTCTTTTGTGTTTATATCCCAACATGTTAGAAAGTTATTTCTTTAACTGAATATGTCTGTAAAGTAACATACATTATCATCTTTGAAGAATTTACCTATTCCCATTGAGGATATAGAAGTATCATTTAATTTCATATATGTTTTATTATTCATTCTTTGTGGTTCTATATATATATTAATTTACAGTAAGTATTTACAACGAGTTCACATAAATTTCAAAAGTTTAGTTTTTTTTTTTCATTTTAAAAAAAATGACTGATCAATCAATCACTCACAAAACATGACTCCTCTTTAAAATTATATAATATCAAAAAATAGTCCTTAGAAATTTGAAATTTATGAAATTCTATTTAAATTCATTTCAATCGGAGTTGGATTAAGGCTTCTATTTCCATTCAACTTTAAGATTTTTACATGATTTTTTTTTTAGATTCCTTTCATAAAAATACCGACGAATACAAAAGAATTTTTATTCTCAATCATTATAATCAATTTCAATAGACCCATTGTTGATTTCTCACCCCTTAATTAAGATTTTTTAAAAAACTTCATTTTTGGTTGAATTCATCTTTTTTTTTTAAAAGAATTAAAGAAAACAATTGATGGGAGCACCTCCAACAATTGTTTAAATTGTATTTTTTCTTCAGTAAAAATCAGAAAAAAAAAAAGTTCAACAAATCATAAATATGATATATTCTTATTTATATATTTTATTTCTTGCATGTATAATTTTTAAATTTAGTATGTATAATTTATAAAATCTTTAAATTCTATACCAATATGTATTAATTTTGATTTTTATAGATTGTTATGAAATTAAAGATTATACTTTAAATGGAGTTAATAATATCTATGCTAAAAATATGGATTCGTGTGATTTTACCTATGTAATACTAATTACAGCTGATATTGGCGATTTAGATATTATTTCGGTTAGTTCCACAACGACATTCCAGAATAATATTTCTATTATCCAAAATGATAATAGAAATTTTTTATTTAATTATAATTTACGAGTTCCAATTAATAACAATGATAATCTAACTGGATTATTCTTGGTAAATAATCTATTAAATATTGGTGGCACTATCCAGTATGATTGCTTAGAGGTACCTTTTCCTTTGGTAAACTTGCAAAGACCTGATCCATTTAGAATGTTGCTATTTAATAAGTATTATCAACTACTAGAATTTGATTTGGTAAAAGAGAGTTCATTTAATTTTAGCAATACTTATCCAGATACCTTTAGTTGCCAAGTTTTCAATAATTTAGGATATAGGTATTTTAGTATTGAATGCTCCATAATCTCCTTTATAAATTTCAACGTTGAAAATATTACATTTACATTCAGTGATCCACAATCAAGGTCAACTCAATTTACATTTAACTCTTTTATTAATTGTAAGTAAAAAAAAATTTTTCGCTTAGCTTAGCGCTTACTTACTAATATCTAATTTTTTTTTTCAAATAAAAAATAGCTAATCAAAATCCTACAGTTCAAGTTAATCAATTTTATGATTTAGCAAGTAAATCACAGGATTTTAAAAGGATTTATTATATATCAGAATTTCAAAACTACCAAAATCCAGCCTTTTTCATTGACACTGGCTTATCTTCAGTTGGTTTTGTGTTCCCCTCTGGTAATAATCAACCAATTAGTGGTAATATCTTAAACTATAGAACACTATATTTTTCCACTACAGAAGGGGATAGTAGTTTTACGATTGAAAATAATTATTTGAATAATGGAACAATCGAAAAAATTGGTTTTTTAAATTATTTGACAACAAGTAAGTAAAAAATTAACATCTCCGCTTTATACTAAATGATTAAATCCTAATATAAATTTTTTATTTAAATAGATTATAATTATCAAATTAATGATATTCTAATTACATTTTCACAAAGTGGGTCAGAGGGCAATTTTGATTTTCAACTTAGAATTGAAATTGAAAATTATAGATCTTTTGGGTATTATAGTAATTATGGTAGTTTATTAACCCCCATAACTTATGAATATCCTTATGGAGTTGTTGGGGTAATACCAAATGGTTTAGTGACTAAGCTATATTACCCTTTGCCTCAGTACCGAAACACTCTTTATGTTTACACCACTGAATATGATATTTATGATAATATTATAAACCCAACTGGACCAATAGGTATGTACTACTATTAATATAATTTCATTAATAATTTAAAGTATAAAAAAAAAAATTAACATTGTTAAAATTTTAGATACTATTCCACCCGCTCTAGAAAAAATAGATATTTTTACAGTTGGATTAAAATCATTTCTTTTTAGAATTCAGGCTAGCGATGATATAAGTGGAGTATCAGTTATAAAGATTAATTTTTTTAATACCCTATCCAGTGCAAATTTAGTAAGTGGTACACTTGTAAATGGTGTTTGGGAAAAGTATTTCAATTTAACCTACCCAGATTTACAATCTATAAATGCTGGTTTAAATACATTGAATTTATATGATTTTGCTGGTAATGAGCAAACATATTATCAATATTTTAACTTTAAACCATTACCAACATTTTTCCCACTATCCACTGCTATTCCATGTATGTATTTCGAAATATATTTTTTTTTTAATTTTTCTAACACTTAAATTACTTTTAAATAGATGAAAATAGTATAATTAAAATTGATAGTCTTAGATTTTTAATTAATGATGTTGACATTTCAGTGGTTGGATGTAAGAATCTACTCTATATAAATTTCAGTGGACCCATAGATATTACACAAGAAATAGCATTATACACACCAAGTGATTCAGTTTTCTTTTATGGTAAATGGGATATAGATCAAAAGGCATTTGTAATACCCATTAATATAAAACCTAGATTATTTAGTGGAAATATTGAATACCATGTGATTGTTAGAGGATTGACCTATGAATCAGTTTATTTCCCAGATGAATGGCAATTGAGGGTAACATCGTACTATGCTGATTTGGAACCACCAATGATCACTGAAATATCTTTTTGGCCAAATGGAGTTGTGGATATAGCTGAAAACCAACAGGTAAATATAGGTTGGAATTTTACCATAACTGATAATTTAAATGGTTTTAAAATTGGAAATGTTACTGTAGTTTCTACCAAAGATCAATATGTACCATTGATATTTACGATATACCCTCAACCAAACCAAGACCCTACATCCAGCCAATATAGTGTGTCTATAGATATCACATTTGATAATTGCACTGATAGCAGTTATTATATTCAATCCATAGAATTATTGGATAATAATAACAATAAGGCAATTTATAGGGATCCAACTATTGATAAATTTGATCAAACTATGACACCGATAATGTACCTTTTGAATAGTTCTCAAAATCCAAGTGACCTATATATTCCAATCACTTGTCAACTATTTATTACTGATCAAACCCCACCATATATAGCAAATTTGACAGTAATTGTTGATTCACCTCCATTGAATCTATATAGTACAAATAGAGATATTTTCATTCAGTTTGAAGTTACTGATGCAGAGAGTTCAATATCACCAAGGCATTTACCAAAGTGCTATCTATTCTCTAATATCAATTTAGAAGTAGCTCAATCTATCTCAACTCTATTTTATTATAATGAGCAAACTCCAAAGTCACAAACATTCACGTGCCATTTCAAGTTACCATATGGTTATGGGTATCCATATGACCAACTGTATCTCTCCATTAATGGTTTTTCAGATGCAAGGTTAAATATTGCTGGTTACACTCCAGTTGATTTAGAGAATTCAAACTTGGATTATTCTATCCCAATTTTATTTGATAAAGTTAGACCTATAATAGATCATTTATCATTCAATGAAACTACTCTAATGGTTTTTGGTTATGGTTTTGGTTTGGATAATAGTTCATTTATATTAAGAGTAGTCTATCAAGATTCACAAATACAGAATCTTACAAGTCAATTTCAGAGTGATGTTTTGGTACTTTTCAGTGGTTTAAGACAAAATCAAACCAATTTTAATATTTCAGCTATTGTAGATGGTAAGCCAGAATCAAATTCAGTAACAGTACATGTTAATATTGTTGAACCAATTGATCCAGAGCCTTTAGTTCCATGTAAAGGTAACCCACTATGTGGTGGGCCATTGAACGGTAAATGTACACAAAGGCGTGGTTGTCAATGTTATTATCCATGGGTAGGAGAAGATTGTCAATCTATGGGAATACCGCCTGATGATCTACAAATTAATAATAGTGATCCAAATGTTGGTAATACCTATCCCCTTGTTGAACAAGTAGTTCTTACTAGTTTGATAAAATTTGAAAGTCTAAGAGAGTTAGATGTTACTGGTAAAGAAGTGGCAATATATAAATTCATCAATTGGACCTATACTAATTCTACACCTTTGACTCAAGATGTATACCAAGAGTATACTTATAAAACTAATTTTACCAATCAAGGAAAAATAACCAAGGTTAGAGTTATCATTCAATATTATAACATTCTTACAACCTATTACTTTGCAAATCAGAAACTTGAAATGTTTCCATCCACTATAAAATATGCAATTGATTTATCTACTTATAAATTCAATTCTGTTAATAACAGTCTACAAATGGTTATAAGTTCAACATTTAAATCATCCACTATAGGTGATTCATGTTCATTTCAAGATTATGGATTGGTAGTAAACAGTGAAATTGAATATGTCAGGTTACAAGTAAATGGTAACAGTCTATATTGTAGATACATTAAAAAAGGTGTAATTGATAACTCTATTAAACTAATTAACAATACTGTATTCCCTGTAGATAATCAACTTCAAAATGGTACTACAGCATGCAGAAAAGTAGGAATTAATATCCCCTATTACATTGCCAATGCTCTAGTAAATTTAGATTTTACAGTATTAGCAGATCAGATACCTGCCATCAATAGAACAGGTTCCATTTGTGATTTTCATGGGTCTAGTTCTGAAACTATTCAAGGTCCACCAGAACCAAACGACAATCTTTCAGTTGGACAGATAGTTGGTATTGTTATAGGGGGTGTGGGAGCACTTGTACTTATACTTGTCATTATATTGTGGATTAAAAAAAAATATATACGCAGAAGAAGAACACCTAATCCATTTACAATAAATTTAAAAAACTTTTAATCAATTGACTAGGCAACAAACAATTTATTTGTTTTATTAATTAATTCATTTAGATTGTTGGAATATTTGATTCTCTTAATTTTTTACTTAATTTTGTCATATTATCAGCAATTATACCATCAACACCTAAATCAGTTTGAGTCTTTACATTAATTGGATCGACACTAAATTTGTATAAAAAATAATTAATAACTAGTTGATTTCATATTTACTTGTAATATATAACCAAAATACAAACTTTTTACTACCATAAGTAAATAATAATAAATTATCTTTATGAACCAAATCAACCAAAGAATGATCAGCTAGAATAGTTTCAGAATCGCAAACAATACCATCTAGATTTACAGTTTTTACAAAAGTAATTGCATTCTTTATGGAATTACCTCTAGTATCAAACACATTTACATCTGGATCAAACACACTAAAAAAGTTTGGAGTATCACTGCAAATCAAAAATAATACAGGATATCTAAATTGTTTAGTTCTTAATAGAATTGCAATATCTGGATCAAATGTTAAAAATGCAATTCTACGATCTTTTGCTTCATTGAATACAATCTAAATTTGATTTGACATTTGTTAATTTAAATATAGAGTAGTAAAATGATAATTTTTAAATACATACATTTAAAATGATATCAATAAATATATTTCTTTCAGGTGATGTAAAGTTTCTTAGGTTTTGCATTTCTAAATTTGGATACTTAATTTCAATGAGGAAACCAATTTCCTGTGGTACAAATACAAAGCTCTCTTGTAATGTTGAATATCTATCGTGTATATAATTTGGTTGTTGTGAAAGTTGTGTACCATTACTATTACCTGATGAAATTGATACTGTATCAAATACACCAGTTGGAGAATGATGATGATTATGATTATGATTATTATTATTATTATTATTATTATTATTATTATGATCTTGAGTATGGTTATTATGATGTTTGTTAGTTGTAATTGCACCTGCGGTACTAGTATTACTGCCACTTTCATTTAATAATAAATTTAAATCACCAGTACTTTTTGATATTCTTAATTGTTTCATTCTAGACATGGCATGAGACAGTGGGTTAGATATTTGTTTTTGTGGTTTTAGTTTTAGAAATTGATCTAATGTTAATCTATTTATAGATTCTTTCATTATTACACCTTCAATAGTTTCAATTTCAATTTCATAGTCGTGAAAGATAACTGGATGTTTATCATATGTTAATTGTAAATCAAACTCTATCATTTTTGCTCCAAATCTAGCTGCTGTTAAAAAGCTTAAAACTGTATTTTCAGCTGTAAAAATGAATATTAATATCACTTAATTATTCCCTCATTCATCATCATTAATATTAAGAATAAAACATACTAATTGCACTAGTATTGATACCAAAATTATTTTTACCATTACCCCTGTGGCCAATTAATGATTTTGGATGTTCAACAAATGTATGCCATAGTTGACTTAATGAGTTATTTGGATGACAAAATGGTGTAACCACCAGATAATTACAACGAAATTCACCAATAACCATACCCTTATCAGTGATAATAGGTGCATAGATTTTACCCCATTTCTTTTGAACTTGACTACTGGTAATATATGATTTACCTATTACTACAAAATTCTCCTTAATTGGTGCATTTTTTAGAGATAATATACCGCTGCTATGTAATCCACCAATTAGAGATACATGATTAGAGCTATTTTTGATAATATTGTTATTGTTTTCAGTATTGGTATTTGCACCGTCTTCCAATAATAAAACTGATGCTGAAAAATGTAAATGATCGAGTGAGTTGGCATGTAGGACTAGTTCGGTATAGGTGTGGATTGGCAATTTAAAATCCTGACTTAGACCATGAGGATCATGAAGTCTCAAAACAAAGCTGTCGTAAGACTCTGTGGAATTAAAAATGATAACTGGATTTTCATCAACTTGTAACTGAATACGTAACTGATATTCATATTCAGGTAACCAGCCTCTACCAACCCATGGTTTATTAGCTGATCCAATGACACCAAATAAACCATCATTAATAAACATATCAATACCATCTACCAAAACTGAACGTGATTCACCTTTATTAGCTTCCCATTCCACTAGTATAGGTGAAGAGGCTCTTGATTTATCAACTAGAATATATTTATATGTGATTTTTGTTGATTGTGGTATTGGTACTGTTACTGTCCACACTGAATAATTCTCAAGATTCTCTGATTGTGATTCCTCAGTGTACTCTAATTCCACTGATGATTTAATATTCCATTGTCCAAGTTCTGCACAATCACCAATTACACATATTATTTCATTAGTTTTTAAATATCCTTTTTTAATGTCAACCTTAAATGTAACTCTTGTTATCAATGCTTCACTTGTTGTGGTTATCATAATTATTAAATTAAAAAAAAATAGGTTAAAAATTTTTATTATGCGCAATTATTGAAAATCTCCGATAACTTTGAAAAGATATGAAAAAAAAAAAAAAAATCGTGGCCAAAAATATATCTTTTCAAAATTATTCGTTATTATTACCTTAATTAAATATTTACAATAATTTTATTTATTTTCTTGTTGTTGTTGTTGTTGTTGTTTTTCAATTAAATTCTTTTCTAATAAAATTTTAATACCATCAGCATATTGAAATTCTTCAGTATTATTAAAATAATCAGTAACATCTAAAGCAATGAGACAACTTTCACTTACAATTGGTTCTTTATCTTTTACTAATTGTTCTAAAAGTGGAACTGTTTCAGTGGAGGCAATAGCACCAAGAGCCTCAGCAGCCTCGTGTCTAACCATTGCATTTTCATTCTCATCCAGCAAGACTTTCTTCAATGGTTCAATTGCTGATTTATGTTGAATTTGACCGAGAACAAATGCAACTTCATGCTTGAGTAATGAACTTGATGGTTCCAAAAAAGATTCACATAATGCCAAAACTGACTTTTCATCGCCCATATCTCTTAAAGAAAACAGTGCTCTATATCTATTGAAAATATCCAAATCTCTATTTAGAAATTGTTTACGAACCTCTTCAAAAGGTACTGATTTGTTTAGTGATGGTGCTGGATCTACAGATAGATATACCTTAGATTCAATAGATTCAGGATCGTTTATAGTATACCATTCAACTCTTGATAATGCCAATTGACAAGTTTCACTTACCTCTGGAACAGTATCTTTGCTGTATACCTTAAGTGTATCCAATGCCAATTGACTTCCAATAGCACCAAGTGCCTCAGCAGCCTCGTGTCTAACCATTGGATGTTCTTGTGTATTTTCAACTAGACTAACTAGTACTTTAAGTGCATGTTCATTTTCCATTTGACCAAGACAATATGCAATTTCATGTCTCAACAATGCACTCTTATCCGATAATGCCTCTGTCATTGCATTGATACTCTCTATACAATTTAAATTTCTAAGAGTAAATAATGCTCTGAATCTTTTTGCTATTGGTTGATTTACATCTAATAGTGATTCTTTTAATTTATTAATTACATCATTATTAATTGTAACTGTTGTTGTGGTAGTAGTAGACATTATTATTCGGTTATTTTCTCAACAAAACACAAGACGAAGAAAAATTAAAAAAATTCAAAAAACTTAGTCTATTAGCAAATTAGGTGTATTTGGGAAATTATGAATATTTAAATTATTTTTTATTCTGATCAGAATCTTTCTTTTTTTGTTTGTTTACACTTTCTTGAATTGATGTTAAAAAACCCTCAACACCTCTCATTGATTGTATATTTGGTTCACAACCCAAAAGTTGGGATATTTCTCCACCATGTCCCTCAAAAATTGCATAATCTAAACCCTCTAAGGCTTGAGCATACTGTGGTGAATGTAAAATTTCAAAAATCTTTTCCTGGGAATCACAACCTTCTGGTAAATGTTTACTCAATTCTTTTCTAATCTCTTCATTCTCTCTGAGAAATGGTAATATATTTTCACCCGTTAGTATCTTACTAAGTAATACATTCTTATTTGGTTGATTTTGACTAAAATTTGAAATCATATTCTTCAAAAAATCCATATTTAATGAAGAGTTTCCACTAGATGAAGCTGATGTATTACTACTTCCACTAGATGTAATACCACTACTTAAATTTGATGCTGTATTCTTTGTAGTTCCTGTTGTTGGTATTGTTGATGTTGGAGTTGGTTGGATTACAGTTGAAGTTGATTGAGTATTTGTAGTAGTTGGAGGGGTATCAACCTGCATAGTATCCTCATCGTCATCTATAATTAATTTTATTAAAAGAAAATTAATTTTCTATTCTTTGAAAAAGTGTGTTTAATATTTCTGTAGGAAAAATTAGGATTGATAATTTGTTTATTTTTATATATAAGATGGGTTGATTGAGATAGGAGATACTTGTTTACAATTTATATACAATATATTACTACAATATATATAGTGTTGTTTAAAAATCTATAGATTGATAATAAAACAGACAAATTAGAACATTTGTGTAATGAATAAATATTAATAAACACAAAAAAAATAAATAGATGAGAAAATAAAGATAACAAAATCTACAAGTGAAATAAAGTGATTGTGTATTAATAATTACCATGTTCATAAGCTCCAATTAATTTAATACCCTCTTCTAATTTTGAGTCATTATCAGCATTTGGTTCTTGTAACCAAAAGAACTCTTTTGTACCTGAATCTGAAAAATTTAAATAATACATTCTAGTTCCACTTGGTGCATTCTTTACTTTGATAAATTGTAAATCACCTGGTGCAAAATAATATTCCTGTTACATGTTTAATTGGTGTAAGTATTATGAATAATTTCTAAAGTTGGGTATTGTATATATAATTACATCTTCAATTGCTGATTTTTCTCTTTCTCTCCATTGAACACATATAATACCCTCTGGTGACTAAATAGTGTGAGAATTACAATTAGTAAATAGATATTGAAAAGATCTATAATCTGTAGTAATGGTTTGTACAAACAATTGAAAACTTTAAAATTCCTTTTCTGGCATCAGAATGTAATGATTTTTCTTCTAATCTTGCTTTTCCTGCTTTAAATTCAACATTTACTGGTCTGACCATTTTATTTATGTGTTGTGCACTTCAAAATAAATTTTTATGATCATCACAAAAAAAAATTTACAAAAAATTTCAAAAATTAATTGAAATTCAATTAAAATTAATATTTTAATTAAATAATTCTTTTAATTTTAATAAACGATGGATTTCTAGAAAAATCTATAAACTCATAAGTTGACAATATTAGTTTTTTTTTTTTTTTTTTTTATAAATCCGACATAACAACTAAAAAATTTAAATATTTTTTTTTACAATATTTAACAATTAGAAATTTTTATAACAATTTAAATATCTTTCAGATTATAATAATAGCTGTTTAATAACAGCTATCATGAATATATCTTGTCAAGATCAAAAGCATGTCAAAACTCCAATATCAGGATGTAAAACTTGCTTAGCATCAGTATGTCTGAAATGTTTAAATACTCATACTGGTCATGAGTTATTAGATGAGGAAGAATATAGAGAACTTGTTATTACTAGACTGAATGAATACCAAGAGATTTATGGCGCTAATATTTTACAACAGACTAAGACACAAAATGACCTAAATTCAAAGTTAAATGAAATTAAAACAGGATATGACACTGAAGAAGATACTATAAAAAATAGTTTTAATCAGCTACGTAAAGATATAAATGAAAGGGAAATTTCTCTGTTAACTTTAGTTAAAAACACTAGAGAAAATACCAGTAAACAGTTTCTAACTAGAGATGATGAATTGCAGAAAGATATCACACAGTTATCCGCAGTTCAAGAGGATATTAAAAAGACAACTAAATTGACTAAATTATCAGATTCAAATCCCTTCTCAGAAGAAATTGATAAATTGTTTCATACATTACTGGAAAAAAAATTAATGTTTTCAAATGTCTCAATACCTTCTTATTATACATTGAGTCTTGAATTAAATAGGATAAATACCCTCTCCTATAATATACAAACACTAGATTTAAAATCAACAAAAGTTAAATCTAAAAAAATACCAACTCCAATTACCAATACATCAACAACATCATTATCAACTTTATCATCATCTTCATCGCTATCAACATCATCTTCATCATTAACCACTACAACTACAACCACAACTACAACAACTACCACTACAACAACTACAACTTCTCAGAATAACAATAATGACAATAATGGTAGTAGTATTATTTCTGATATATATAATAATGATAATATTAATACTAGTAATATAAGTAATAATAATGAAAAAATATATGAACAAATAGAAAAAAAAGAAAAACCTCCAGAATTGATAACAGCACCAAAACAATTAGAAAATATATTATTTGATGGTAAATCACATAATACCAAATATTTGTACATTATAAGGCACGTTTATTTAATATGTGGTATGACTGATAAGAATATGCTGGCGAAATCTAACAGATTTAGTCCGTCAACTGGTGCATCAGAACTCATTGAACAACCAAAATACAACAGAGGTTGTGTAAGTGGAAGTTGTGTAAAGGTTGATGGTAATATTATGGTATTTGGTGGTGGTGATAATATTGATACTCTAGAGAGATACAATATAAAGAATAATAAATGGGATATAAGTGTGGGGATAAGTACACCAGGTAGAGGTGGTTCATCACTGTCAACAGCCTATGACAATAAAAACAGTGTATATATCATTGGTGGCATCAGACCTGGCAGTACACTGAAAAGAATCGATAAATACGATATGGAAAAAAAGAAATTCTCAACTGTCGGTCAATTGACAAATGAAAGATACTATTGTTTCTCATTATACCACGACGGTGGTATATTTATCATTGGTGGTACTGCTAAAACTACTGGTGGTGTTGGTTTTTTAGTGGTAAATAATATCGAAAGATATGATATCAAATCTAAGTCAACTGAAATCTATCACCGTGAATTAGATAAGTTCTCTCATAGAATAGAAGCGTGTTGTTTCAATGGTGTAGATTTAATATTTATGGTAACTGTTCAATCATTTTTTGTATTTTCAATAGCTCATAAAGAGACTGTGGATTTGGGTCTGCCGTCTGAAATTGGTATTGTAAGACACGGTTTTTCAATGGTATTTGGTCAAGATAAATTATCAGGTTACCAGGGTTACGTTCTTTTAATGATAGGTGGTAAAGATATTCAATACCGTTACACTATAAATACTAAAGTGTGGGAATTACTACCTTACAAGCGAGAAGTATCTTCATTTTTTAGTGGTGCAATTGCTGAATATTCCTAAAAATAAATATATTTATTTAATATCTCTAAAAAACGATACTCAATCACGCACCTAAAAATTAATTCAAATTTAATTCAAAAAAATTAAAATTTAGCAAAAAAAATCGGAGGTGTTATTTTTTTTTATGAAAGTTTTTTGATCAGTTTTTGTTAAGCAGCTCTCATCCACACATACAGAAATGGTATATATCATTTGGATTTAAACAGGTTATTGCATTAGAATGAATACTAACGTGGATTATCAAAATTAAGGCCAAACGTACAAAGAAAGTCGGAATTGTTGGTAAATACGCCACTAGATATGGTGCTTCTTTAAGAAAGCAAGTTAAGAAAATGGAGATCACTCAACACTCTACTTATACATGCTCATTCTGCGGCAAAGTATGTAATAACACTTAAACCCCACAAAACTGAGATTAACAAATTTGTAATTTTAGGACTCCGTTAAAAGAACCTGTGTTGGTATTTGGAAATGTTCTGGTTGCAAGAGAGTTTTAGCTGGTGGTGCTTGGACCGTCAGTACTGCTGCTGGTGCCACTGTCAGATCCACCATCAGACGTTTACGTGAATTAAATGCTCAATAAACCTTTTATAAATACAGTATAAAAAATATATAAAACAGCTATAGCATTAAACATGTATATATTTCCTCCTCCCATCTCTTATTCAATAAAACAGCTCGAGACATTGAATAATGAAAACAAACATGCGAATATTTAGGTATATTAATTTGGACGACAAGTTATGAAATTACATTTAAACAATATGTTTTAGTTTTTATTTGATTATAATTTAATTTCATTTTCAATGTCTTCTTTACTAATTAAAGTATGAATCTATAATAAAATTTTATTAGTAATTTCCGTAATACAATACATAATAACATTAGATTGTTACAAACATACCACTGATAAAATAGATAGAGATTCTAATGCTTTTTGTTGTTTATCTGATGTTTGAGGTGCAATATCATGATTCCAATATGTAAAATCTTTAAATTGTGATAGTGTTTCCCATTCATGTTGTTTTTTATCAGATTGTCTAAATATATAACCTTTATAGTCTTGAGGTACATCTAAAGTTTTTCCTTTTAGTTCGTGACCTCTAAAAGAAGAGACTAAACAATTTTCTTGTGTGTTCTCTTTTGTTTGAAAGTAATTGGATACTTTTGCTGCACCATTATGCCCTATAGCACAAGGTAATAGGTTCAATGTACTTTCATCAATTGGTTCTATTTTATCAATTGAAATATTTATATCATTTATTTTTTGGTTACTATTTGTAGATATCATGGGAAATCAAAAAAAAATAATTAATTCCCTCCCAAAAATAAGCTCAAATAAAAATTTCATCAAAATATTATCATCTTAAGTCAATAACAATAATATCATAGTTTACTAAATACAATTTGTATTTAGAAAATATTAATACAGATATCAATATCAATATTGACATCATTTCTTCTACCACAACCACCTCTTCTGCCATCCAAAAAGAATGACAAAGTGTCATTGGTTTGTTTGGCTCCACCTGTAACTTTTGATGAAATTAAACCTTTGGTGACGGAAATATTAATGGAACCTATTGAAGAAAAGGATTCTAAATTAAATTATTTTAAAAAATATCAGTATACATTCATTATTTTGGAATCTAATTAATAAATACGATAGATCATTCTTAATAATATTAATTTGTTTAAATTAATTGAAGAATGAATTAAAACAAAAAAATAAGTCACTATTTAAAGTAGTAATTTTATCCTGTCAAACCATTTAATTTTAAATGAATTGACTTGGTGTGATTGTTATTTGAAAATAGACTGATATAGGAACAAAAGTAAGAGGAAAATGTAAATGTAGTAAATTGCATTAAAATAATTTATTTTTCCTTTTTTCAAGTTTTACTTGGAAATCATTTGGATGGATGGTTAGGCCAAATACTTCAGATTCATCAATTTTATCAATACCATTTAAGGGTGATATTTTGAAATTCAAAATAATATTGGCAATTGCAGTATAGATTTCTTCAGTAGCCAATGTCATTCCAATACACATACGTGGACCAACACCAAAAGGTACAAAATGTTGACTTTGCATTCCACTTAAGAATCTCTCTGGTTTGAATGTTAATGGATCATCCCAATACTGTTCACTTTGTAGTAGACTACGAATATTTTGAATTATTTGAGTGTCTTTAGGAATGAATACATCTTGCACCCATATATCTTCTTTGGCTCTTCTAGGTAAACCCAATGGAGCAATTGGATGAACTCTCATAACTTCTTTAATGAATGCTTGTGTAAATGGTGTTGCTGTACGATCACTATTTAGAATCAATAGCTTGTCTTTACCAATTTCATAAACTTCCTGATAGCAATTCTCTTGGTAGTTTGGGTGATTAGCTAACATTAATAGACACCATTGTAAAGTACCATTACTAGTCTCAGCACCAGCAACTAATAAATCAACGGTTATGTTAGTTACTGATCTTTTCGCATGTTCACTTTCAGTACCGAGTTCAGCTATACAATGGTCCATTAGATGTCTAGTTACATTTGGTTTATATGTTTTCATTGTTTCCTCAGTCTTTTCTCGAAGTAATTTGGTTATATGATCATAAGGTTGATCAGAATGAAACAAGTAATATTCATAAAATGGTTTTAAAACATTTACAAAATCAGCCAAATTTGCACTACCCAATTGTTGTAAAATCACAGAAAAATGATCAAATAACTTAACCAAAGGACTATTAGTCATTTCCTCTTGATCATATGGAATTTGTTCATCCATTACATATTTTGTAATGATATTAAATGTATATCTTTCCAAAAACTTTTTTGGTGCAAACTATATATTTAAACAAATTAGTGCTAACCCACCTCATCTATCACTATAATAATACATACAGGTTCTAAAGTTTCAGCAAAAGATTTCATAACATCAACTAATTGTTGAGTTTGATCATCAATAGATTTGGTTACATGATTCTTTAGAGTTTGTTTAGTGAATGAGCTTGCAAGCATTGCTTTAAAAGGTCTCCAATAAGATTCATCACCACTTATAAAATTTCTATAGTTATCAGTTACCTTTTTGAAAATTGGTGAACGTGTTCTCTCTACAAACGAATCAAAATTCTTTACAAAAATCTCACGAAGCATATCAGGACTTGTGATTACCAATGTATAGGTATCTCCCATATAAAATGACATTATATTACCATATCTCTTGGAAAGTCTGGAAAAATCTTCATGTGGTAGTTTACCAAGTGTCCATAAACTACCTAGTAATGGTAATGACAATGGTCCTCTAACTTTTGGATTTTGACTTATATTTCTATTTTTTGAAATCTGTTTATTAATTATTAATGTATTAATATATATTTATAAAGTTTATATTATAAAAAATCTTTTAAAGACATACAAAATCTTTAATCAAATATAAAAGAAATAATAAACCAAATATTTCAAATATAGACATATTCAAGGATGTTTCAAATAAATAATTCAAAAAAAAAATTTGTGGTAGTAATAATTTTTTGTATACTACAAATTTTTTTTGAAATAAATAAATATCCATCTATTATAATTTTTAAAAGAAAATGAAATATTATAACATTCTATTTTATGTATGCATGCTTTGTTTTGCTTATTTCTTTTTGTGTCACCTGTGTGACTAGCAATTCGATAGCACGGCATTTTTTGTCTTATGTGATTAGCAATATAAGTATTTTATAAAAAAATGTTGGTTTGGGTTTACTCTAGATTGGCCGTTCCTGTCAAGAGGTCTTGCTAGATATCTCCCAATTGTTTATAATTTATCTGGGCGAAGCATTTAAAAAATGCCTCAAATAAAAGAAATTTAATTAGATAAATCAAATTAAAAATTATTGTAGAAAAATTATCTAAAAATTTATGGAAATAAACTTTAAAAAAAAAATAAAAAATAATAACCTTCAATGTTTATTTGAATTGGTAATAGTATTTGATATTTAAATGTATTTTAAGAGTTATAGAAATTTAAAATTATTTATTTAATAAATTTTTTTTTTTATTTTTTTTTTTTTAAAGATTTCATTGTACAACTCTTTTATTAAAATTATAGATAGATTGTAATACACATTAATATTTAGAGGAATTCAATGGAATTTTATAATAGCATTTAGCAAATAATAGAGGATTAGATGATATATAACAATTTAAGTTTAATTCAAAAGAAATGTATAATACCAATCAAAGAGTTTTTTAAGATACTTTGTTTTTGTATTCAATGTGCCAACGATGGTACAGATGACGATAGTGATGAATGTAAAGAACCAATGACTAGAGTTAAATTGGGGTACCGTGGAAAGGATATTTGGATAGAGACATTTGGTATTAATTTTCATCAGACCTTTGGTAAATTCTCTAT
This sequence comes from Tieghemostelium lacteum, assembly GCA_001606155.1. Lineage (NCBI taxonomy): Eukaryota > Evosea > Eumycetozoa > Dictyosteliales > Raperosteliaceae > Tieghemostelium > Tieghemostelium lacteum. The sequence continues at coordinate 529,558 of LODT01000016.1, read as the reverse complement.
ACTATTGGATCAAGATGACCAAGTGGTACCAATCAATAAGAATGGTGAATTATTCGAACCTTTGGATCCTGAGAAGAAATATCGTATTGTTGTAAATAGATTTGGTAGTTCTGATGAGAAATGGAAACAATTTAATCAGAGTGAAATTGAAAAGATTAAGAATAAGAAATCAAAATTGGCATCTTTAAAGAAATCTTTATCTTCAACTTCACTTTCCATACATGATTCTATTAGTGGTAGTAAAACTAATTGTAATGAAATTGAAATGGAAAATCTAAATTCAATTGAAGAAGATAGCAGTTCTTCAAGTTTAGATAATATTTTAATTGTTACTCAAGAAGAGGAGGAGGATCAGCATATTGATAATTTCCAAAATAGTACATTTAAAATTATTCAGGAATTAGCAAAAGATGATACTGATAATAAACCTGTTTGAAAAAGTAGAGAAAGAGAGAAAGAAATAGAACATAAGTGAAGTAACCCACGCAAGTACATTGTTTCATTTTTTTTTTTTTCAAAATTTCATTTTATAAATTCACTTACCACCAAGACACCAGAATCACATATGACATATGATTTTTCAATTTTATCAATTTCCTTGCACTAGTTTAGTGATATTCATCAATATTGCAGTGTTTCTATATCAAAAACATTTTAATATAGGATTTAAAGAAAGTGGATTTAAGTTTAGTAAAGTTATTAAAAAGTATCAATATTGGAGAATAATCACCAGTACTTTCTCACATTCCAATTGGATACATTTATTTTTTAATTGCTATTCATTATGGAATCTTAGATATTTAGAATCTACAGTATGTCTTTAACCTACCACTTCAATAAGAATTGACATGGTTTCTAACACTTATTACTTACAAATAGATTGGAAAATATAATTATATTACCTATACATTGATATTGATTATATTTACCAATTTAATATTTATATTGGAATTAATAATATTGAATAGATTTAGAAATTATAGTTATAATAGACTTTATTTTATTGGATATTCATGTGTTTGTTTTGGATTGTTAACTATAGATGCAAGTTTAAATTCATTTTCAAAGAACGTATTTAATTTTATACCATTTCTAGCATTAATCTATTCACAGATTCTAATGAATAGAGCACATTTCTTGGGACATTTAAATGGTATTATTATTGGTATTCTTATTAGACTACATTGTTTTGATATATTGATAAGTGAATTTACAACACTTTCACTACTACTATTATGGTTATCTTTATCATTATTTATTAATCTTCACTCAAAATTAGACTTACCATCTTGGTTATTTCAAATGAACTCAAGTTCTATTAGAATTGAAAATGGGTATGTAATATGTTAAATTCAAAACATTTCAAATCAATTTTATTAATATTTTTGAATTTTCATAGAATAATTTATAAAGAAAATCAATTACTACAATTAGATGATATTGTGTAGAGTATAATCAACTTTATAGAATTACCATTTAATATTAAGAGCAGAAATTGTTTTTTCAATTCTATGATATTGAGTGTGAAGATTAGTTTTTGAATCTGGTGTAAAGTAACCATTAAACCAAAGTTGATAGATTTTCTTGACATAATCATTGTCAAGTGGTGACCTTGGTATCTGTTGTTGTTGGTATATTGATTCTGTTTCTTGTAATGCCAATTTATTTGCTTGAACACTAAGAGAAGTATCTTTGATTTGACCACCACCATTAATGCATCCAGAAGGACATGCCATAATTTCAATAAAATGGTAATCCATCTTACCATTTTTAATCTTCCTCACCACATTTTGAATATTTCTGAAACCAAATGCTTGAGCAAATGTCAATACAGTCTCACCATTAACTTTTAAAAAAGTTTCTTTAAAATCAGGGTTTCTTCCTACCTTGTATTCAATTTTATCTACATCTACATTAAATAACTGTTTGGCGGCATATTTTAAAACAAATTCTAAATAACCACCACTTGATGAACCACTAGTACCAATTAAATCTTTTCCATCTGTAGTTATATTAAAAAATTCATTATTATGACCATGAAGTAGTTCACTTTCCTCTAGTGACATTAAATCTACATTTTTCTCTGAAAGTAATTCTAAAATCTCACCAGTTGACAAGACACAATCTACATCTTTAGTCTTAAATATATCATTATAAAAATCATTTCTTGATGCTTCTAACTTTTTATCATAACATGGCATTATAGTTACATGATAAATATCTTGTGGTCTAAATAGTTTGTATTTTTGTTCTTTTGAGTTAGTTTTTTTTGTATTTTTCAAAGAAAATGAAATTTCATACTACACTCCTGATATCTCTAATTTACATACTCTTTATGAATGATATGTTTTGAAAAATAATATTTTACAAGTGTTCCCATTATTTGTTGTGGTGATTTTGTTGTACTTATATAAGGTAGAATATAGTCTCCATGTGTTTTCTCTGCATAACAAATCCAACCAGGACATGCAGAGGATAGCATAGGTAATGAAGTTGAAGTTGTATTACTACTAATATTATCTTTATACTGTTTAAATCTCTCTACAAATTCATTTGCAGATTCTAATAATGAAAAATCTCTACTGAAATTGGTATCAAATAGATAATCAATTCCCATATTTTTAAAAAATGTTTGTAACTTTTTAACTAGAGATAATGAAGAAATTTTAAAATGACTTGCAAGTGAGGCTCTAGATTGAGGTGACAGTGATATTACAATAGTCTTACCACGACTACTTGTACCTAGAAACTCTTGTACAGATTGTGCTGATATCAATACACTCTCTGCAGAGGTAATACAACCACTACATGCCAAACAATCATTTAATGTGATTCCTACTTTCTCTAATGACTTTTTTTCACCAGTTTCAGTTCTTTCAAAATAGGTACCATCTGATTCTATCTCAATCGTTGATTTGGATGGTATTGCACTCTTTTCAATTTCAACTGGTTTTATACATGTTTGAGATGGTATTATATAATCTAAATCTGTTAATTTTAAAATTGATGAAAATTCACCTCCTCTTTTATTTTCACTCATTCGTTTTGTTCTGTATTAAAAGTCAGAATTGAGAATTAAAAAAAAAAAAAAAATAATGGAAATTAATTAATTTATTTAGATTGAATTTAGGTTCAATTGTTCAATGTATTCTTGAGTTCTAAGGTCTGATAGAGTTGTAAATGAACCTCTTCTTTTTTCTACAATTGGTGATGATAGATAAGATTTTGGAGGTTTAGTACTATCAATACTATGAGATAATGGAGATGAAGATAATGGTATAGTAGTAGGCGATGGATGTTGGTGAATATTACTATTAAATCCGTTACTAAATGATGTAGTATCATTAGATATTGAATTTTCAAGTTTTGGTTGTTTAAATTGATTTTTACGATGATGATGAATTGAATGGTTTATAATTTGGTGATGTTGTTCAGGTTGGTGTTGTTGGTTGTGGTGCTGTTGTTGGTCAAGATAAAATTGTGAATATTGTGTACCCAAATATATGAGTAACAAATCAATTAGAAGATACATAGAGCCACCAAGTACCAAAGACAAAATCATTGAAATGAATACATATCCCAATTTAATTTCAAATCCATATAATAAGGCTTTAGATCCTAAAGGTTTTAACTTAATTTTCCAGTATTCTTTTGAAAATATATTATTATTACAGTTTCTTTTACCAGATTTTATAAAATCATTGTAATTTTGATTAATCTCTTTAAAATAAGTATTGATATCTTCGTTATTGCCAACACCAATTTCATCAGATTCAGTATTGTGAGTAGTTTCATTATCGTCAGATCTAATATTATGAATACTACGGAATTTTCTTAGTCTTTGGTCATTAAGAGATGATATTGAATGTCTTCTCTTACTTAGACCATTCAATCCAAAATGTGGAACATCTCTAATAATATTACCATTAATAATCTTTGTCATCTTTTGTTCCTAAGTCTTTGTCTAATTGGCCTTTCAAATAAGGGACTCAGCCAATTTTTCGAATACTATGTTTAATTAAAAAAAAATTTTTAAATAAATAAAATAAAAATTTAGAATTACTATTTTTGGTATTTTTTAAATTGATAACTATAGATTTCATTTGAATATAATATATACACTGAGGAGTTATTTTAAATAGGTTAAAGGAATTAGATAAAAGGTTCTTCGTTAAACTTCTCTATCCTGAATAGGTAGAATATAGAAAGATCTAGTCTAAAACAGATGAGATATTTCTGTTTCTGATCTTCTGCCCTTCAGCTCCTTTAATTTTAACTTTAAATATATATTATCACCAATGAAAACTGAATGTCCAAAGGGATTATACTATTAATAAAATCAAAATATTATATTTATAAATCTTTGCGAGGTTTAGAAAAAATTTTTATGTAACTAGTTTATCACCTTGTAACTGATTAAAAGTAGGTAAAGTAATTGCCATTCATTAGTTTAGAAACAATCAAAACTATCTTAAGAGTCTCGTAAAAAAAAAAAAATATCAAACTTTCTTTATATTACTTAACCAAAATTTTAGACAAACTTCCATCATCATTGTTTCTAGGTCAATTTACTTCGGGTCCTTAATAGGCAGTTAAAATTAAACTCAAAAATTTTAAAAAAAATCCACCCCACTCTCGTTAACTGCTTTTTTATCCTCTGTCCATCAATCATTTTTTTTTTCTCATATTTTTGATCAAAATTATAGATATACAAAAGATAAAGATTTATTCATTTTCTTTCTTTTTTTTTTTTGTTTTAATATTCCCTATCTTTCAATTCCCTATTTATCCTATTTTTATACAAATAACCAAAATCAAAAAAAAGTTCAAAAAAAAGTGTAAGTAAAAAATACCCACAAAACTTAAGTTTTTATTTAAACATAGAAATTATTTATTTGGAAAAATTTACTTCACTCACTTAGTAACACCCACACACACAATAATAACAAAAGTGTGAATTTAATTTCCGCTGTTAATCAAGAAAATATTTGAAATTATATTTTTAGTTTTTTTTTTTCATCGTTGTTAGGGTTTTTTTAAAGTGTATTGTGTTGTGTTTGACAGTTTAAAGATATATAAGTTCAATTTGATGTGTGTTTAGTGTTAGTGTGTTATTACAGTTATAAAAAATTAAAAAAAAAAAAAACAATACATCAACAGTAACAACACCAATAATTAAACTCATTCCTAATATAAGCAGTTTTTCTATTAGGTTAAATCAATATCAACAACTATAAACTTTGTTATTTTCAAAGTTAATGTAGTAGTACAATTCAACATATATTATTAAATAGAAATCAAAATATAACAAAAAAAAATTTTAAATTGAGGATAATAATAATCAAAAATAGGAATAAATATATAGGAGAAGCAAAAGAAGGAATATGGGTATTTTAGAAATCAATATTATTGAAATTAAAAACTTATCAATCCTAAATTGCAATGGTGTTACACCAAAAAACATTAAATTAAAAGTCGGAAATGGTAGAATGGGTAATTGGATAAAGAGTCATTCTATTAGTTATCAACCCGATAGTCAGAGTATACCTCTGAATTGGTTGTTTTCACTAAAATACAAAAAGAGATATCCAAATATATTTATTAAATTGTCAGAAGACAGTTTTTTAGGTGGTTATCTTGGTGAATGTAGGATTGATCTATCACAACTATTTATGAATCAGAGATCAATTCAACCAAAACAGTTCTTGTCACTACCAATTATACCATTTATTGTTAGTCAACAACAACAACAACAACAACAACAAACATCCAATTCCATTCCAAATAGTAATAATATTTTTCAACAAACTATACTTGGTAATAGTAATATTACATCAATAACTCAACAACAACAAAACTTTTCAAATCACTATGGAAATACATTGTTTCCAACTTATTTTGGTGAAATTCACATCACCATAACTATTTATTCCAAATTAAACCGTCATCATCACCATTTAACATCAAAACCATCACTATTAATCAACAACAGTAACAACAGTACTAGTAAATCAATTCAAATATCTGATAATTTTGATCAAATGGATATTGATCAAAATGATTCTTTTGATCAAGTTGTACCAACTACTTCAATTAGTAGTGGTAATAATAATAATAATAATAATAATAACAATAACAATAGTAATAATAGTATTAAAAAGAAGAAATTTGATAAATTATTTAAATCATCATCTTATAAATTAATTGATACTTTAAAGACATTTATTTCACCAACTTATACAACAACATCATCATCATCATCATCATCACAAATAACATCAACAATACTAGCACCAGTTTCACCACCAACTAATATTCCATTAATTATTCAACATAGTAATAATTCATCAACATCATCACTATTGACAACACCATCATCTTCTACTGATATGATGGATAAAGTAATTGAATTATCTAAAGAGGAATCAAATAGACTACAACAACAACAATTGATACAAAAAATGAAATCTAATGGTACTAGTATGGATGGTACATCGGGTAATGATAAATTAAATCTAATCATTATTGAATGTAAGAATTTAGATCAATGGGAATCTAGATCTATGATGATTGGTTGTAGAGTTTCAGTTGGAATATTAGATAACAAATCTAATACATTTGTTAAACCACTTGATGATCTCTATTGGAAACAGTATTTTGAGATATCATTATCCAATCCATTGCAGAGGTACTCAATCAATACACAATATCTCACTATTTCATTAATGGACTATAGTAGTAATCCACCAACACTTTTAGGTGAAACTAAAGAATTTGATCTATTCACTATTGAAAGATCAAAAATCTATGAGCTATCACTACAGGTAAATCTAAATGAATCATTATATCCTCAATATAAACCCACACTAGAAAAAGAAAATGAAAAAACAAAAACCACAACCACCACCACCACAAATTTAGGTAAACAAGTTCAATTACAAGTTTTACTAAAATATGAAACTGGTAATCTTTCTCTGGAAGAAGGTTCAGAACTATTCTTTCAAGCTGTTTGTGCACAAGATAATATAATGATAAATTCACTACTCTCTAAACCAATGGTCAATATCAATCACCAATTTAGAGAGAATAAACATCTCTCTAAACCAACATTTACAACACCACTGATTAAAGCTGCAAAACAAGGTAATTATAAAGCAGTAAAGAGAATGTTAGAATTAGGTGCCTCTCCAAATGTTCGTGATAATGATGGTTACACAGCACTAATGAAATGTATTCAATATGACGGTGTCTATCAACCTGATAACATTCACCTCGTTAAACTTCTACTAGACTATGGTTCCGATCCAAATATCAAAAATAGATTCGGTGAAACCATTTTCAATCTCTCACAAAACAATTGGGAAATGAACTCATTCCTTCTAAGTTCAGTTATAGACAAATTCTATAGAGTTAATATGGTACTATGTCCATCTTGCTCTTTTATTGAATTTCCAAATAATAACAATACCTCAACAACAACAAATATTCACCAACATCACCATAGTAAATCAATAGTAAAACCACGACCTTGTTTAGTTTGTAATCATCCTTTAACCTCTGATAATGAATCAATTAAATTCCTCTCCAAAACTGAATTAGTCTATCTCAGTAAGAATTTTTATACCTTCAAAACTAGTAAATTCACACCATCATCATTTAACAATAATAATAATATTCAACAACAACAACAACAACAACCTGAACAACAACAACAACAACAGTATCAGTATCAACAACAACAGCAACCATGTAATTATATATCAAGTTGTCCAATATGTCAATCATTTGGATTTTTAGGACCATCATTTGATTTAAATTCATTTCAAAAACATATTAATAGTGGTCGTGGCAGTCATATACATAGTGAGATTATATCACATTTACCAAATTGTCCAATACCTCCCCTTCAGATTACTAGAATCTATTTGACACAGAAACAAATGGATAATCTCATTTACTTTATAGTGAGAAGATCAAGATCACCTATGCACATTGATAATGATGATAATGATGATGAGGATATGGAATGTTGTAATTCTTTATTTAATAGTAGAACAACAACTAGTACACCAATATTCAATTTACCACAGGAATTGATTCAAAATATTCTAAATAATCTACATGATTTTAGAGATTTAAAGAATTGTTCATTGGTATCATGGGTTTTCAATGACATTACAAGCGATGAGATGTTTTGGAAGACTAAATTACAGAGGATTTATCCAAATTTTAGTTTAACTAGATCACCACTTAATCATTATCAAAAGTTGTATTATCACTATTCAGAATTGACAGAATGGATTCGTGTACTATTATTAGAAGAGTCATTTAAACCTAGATATGTGATTTCAGTTGATTCTAAAAGTGGTAATCTTATAGTAGAATTAACATTAACATCAACTAAATATCTATTTAATAAGGATGGTTTGTCATTTAACTTTGAAAGTGAATTCAAATTACTATTGGAATTCTCAGAAAAGAGACAAATTGAGGCTATTAGATTACAAGCTCACAATCAACCAGTACATTTAATCAGTGAACTTTGTGATCTCATACAAATACCATCCAATTTAAATATCACAATGGAACAATTATGTCAACATCAAGGAACTGTATCACTATTCTTGACATTACAATCTAAAGCTATTGATAAATGGATTCATACTTATCTACAACACACCATTCCTGGGTTCCACTCATTTCTAATGATTAGAGATGATATTGGAGGTAGTATCATTTTAGATTTCTTTTATTATGATATTGAGAATCTAATTTTATTACCAAATAATCTCACTGAAAAGAATTGATTAGTCAAATAAAACACAACCAAACAAACACCATATTTATTATACAAAATTAATAATGTATTTATTTAATTATATGTGTATCAACTTTATTTTCTAAATTTTGTATTTGTATTGATATTTGCGCAAATTTCTCTTCAATTGTTTTTATAATTCTAATTTCACTCTCATTAATGAGCTTTTTAACAGTTTCTATAATTATTTGATTATTAAGGTGAGGATTTACAGCTAGATTGCTCGGTGATGGTGATGATGTAGGAAGAGGTTCTTGTTTTTTTGAAAGAAAACTCATTACTGATGTAAGAGCTTCTAATGATTTCTAATATATAAGTTTTTATAAAGTTAGTGTGTTTAATTATAGTAGTAGTTACAAAAGAGATTTGAAATTTACCATTTTATCTTTATCAACAATCAGAGTTGTACTGTCTTGATTTCTATCACCTATTGATTTTGAAGCACCAATAGTTATAGTATAGAGTTTAACTTGACCTTTGGTACAGAGTGATAGAAGTTTGATACTGAGGAAATTACATTTGGATACAGGTTCCATTTGATAAGTATTCAAAAGTATATTTTTATTACTTTCTTGCAAGATTGTTGATTTTGAAGTACCAATATAGTCATATTGTTTATTTTGACTGTATTCAATTACTTTTGAATTGGAAATGATTACTATTGTTGAAATATCATAGTATTGATCACCAAAATCAATATTGATCTGACAACTTTCTGGTGAGGTGTTCTGATTCAATTGAATAAATTTAAGACAGTCACTATCAACCTCATTAATCTCTTCTTGAATCGTTGTAATACCATCTTCAAGTGTTTCAACTGCCCAATTGGTAGTTAAATTAAATTTATCATTTTCTTCTATTATAACCATATCTTTTTAATGTTATGTTTTAAGGATTAATGAAACATGATATAAAATCTATAAAAAAAAAAAAACATGTGTTTTACATTTATTTAGTAATTTAATAATATAATTTCTATTATCATAACTGGTGGTTATAATATCAGAAAAAAATTATTGGATATAAAAAGCAAAATCTAGTTAAGATTTTTTTTTTATAAATGACCTTTTTACCGAAATAGATTTTTTCTATAATGATATGCACGGTGGTTAGGGTGAATGACTAGATGTGTATATGTAATCTCTCATTAATTATTTCTTTTTCTTTAAATTCTTTGATATTATTGGAAACTTTGGCATTAACAAGATTTTATTTGGATAAGGTAATTCTGAGAAATAGGGGTGTTTTAAACATTCACTTGCAGTAATTCTTTTAACTGGATCAAATGTCTACAATATAAAAAGTTAATAATTTTAGATATCTTTACTTTTAGATATATATATATATACATACTAATAAACAATTTAAAAGATCTAAACCCTTTTTTGAGAGATTCGGGAACTTTTCATTTAGGCAATTGTATGGTTGGTTTGGGAAATTTAATTTTGAAGTAAAAGGTAGTTTGGTGTAGCCAGGCCATATTTTATCATTTGGGGTACCTAGTAATTTATAAATTCTATCTAGTTGATCTAGTTCAGAGTTTCCAGCTAACATTGGTCTACCTAATAGTAGTTCACCAAATATGCAACCAACCGCCCACATATCTATAGGAGATGAATAAATATCTTCACCCAAGAGTAATTCAGGTGCTCTGTACCATAATGTTACTACTTTTGGAGTCATTTGTACTTGAGGTCTACCATACTTTTTTGCTAATCCAAAATCAGCTAATTTTAAATAGCCATTATTTCCATACAATAAATTCTTTATTTGAATTATTAGCACTATATAATTCAAATAAAAAGTTACAACAATTTCTAAATACATACTGAACATTTTAGATCTCTATGAACTATCCAATTAAAATGTAGATATTCAATTGCCTGTAATAACTGGATCATAAAGCATTTAATTTCATTTTCATTAAAGGGTTTCGGTAGTGAATCTATTAGAGATGCTAAATCATGTTCTAAATACTCAAATACTAAATATATACTATTTATACTAGATCCAACTACAACTTCTTTTAATTGAACTATATTCGGATGTTTCATCTCTTTTAATAATGTAATCTCTCTAAGTGAAGTCTATTAACAAATCTAATTAGACCTTAATACATAGTTTATACAAAATAACAGTATAATATATTCATCATATACACCTACAACTGGTATACCATCATTTTCCTTTTCCATTTTTACTTTTTTCAAAGCTACTATATCAGAATTGATCTTATCTCTTGCTTTATAAACAATACCATAACTACCCTCACCAATAGATTCTAATTTGACAAAATCATGTACAGATCTAATCTTTACATTCTTAGTTAGGAAATCATCTTTTGAACTATCATGTAAAGGTGATAAATTAATTCTAGGAGGAGATTCTAAAATTAAATTATTTTTTAATTCTAAACATTGTTCATCACTATTCTTCATCAATTAAAACTGTAGTAAAAAAAAAAAATTAAAAAAAAAATATAAAATTAATTATATATCATACAATAATATCTGTTAAAAAAATTAATAAAAAATATAGAATATATGATATAAGTTTAAAGAATTTTCATTTTGGTAATTTTAATATAATTTAACATAAATTTGCAGCTAGATAGATATTTAATAAAAACATGTTTTAGATAATTAGGAGAAGGTTATTTTAGTTTGGTATTTTGATTATATTTTTCTTAGTTCTTTTGGAATGTTATTAATTTTTATTAAAAAAAGATCCCACACCAAAATATCTTTTTTTTTTTTTCTCGAGTCATTTTCGAACCGAAACTTTTTTCATCAACAACTGTAGGAGCTAATCTTTTCTTTTAAATCACAAAAGAAAGAATTTATATATATAAGGAAAAATATAAAATGAAAAACATTTTTATTGTATTAATTTTGTTGGTTGCAATTTCAATTGAATTATCATATGGTCAAATTGAATTAGAATGTGGTGCATCTACACCACAAGACTACAGTGTAAAAGCAAAAAAATATCAATATATTTACAATCTTTTACCAGATGCTGTACCTTCGGATGCCTATTTAAATATTTCATTTTCAGTTACATCCAATGAGAAATCAATTCAAGTCTCTGTTGGATATCTTAGCACTGCCAATGACACTAATAGTTATAATAACTTACAAACTTTTAATGGAGCTTCTGAAGATTTCAATAGTGGTGTTTTGATTTATAAACAAATTCCTTATAATAGTTATCCAGCTATTACATTGTATAATTCAAATACACTATTTTCAAAGGATTTTCAATTTACTTTAATTAATATTTGTTATATGGACAGTGCTTCTGTTTCTTCTACAACTTCTACAACTACTGGTAGTTCTTCTGATCAACCTTCAACATCAACAACTACTGGACCAGCACCAGTAACTACTACTACAACTTCTGCATCTTCTGAAGATTCAAATGGATCAACTACAACATCAACGACTACTGGTGCTACTACTACTTCAGCATCATCCGACAATAACAGTTCAAATGAACCAAGTACTACTACTACATCAACTACTGGACCATCACCAGTAACTACTACTACTTCAGCATCATCTGAAGATAGTTCCAACGGATCAACATCAACAACTACTGGTGCTACTACTACTTCAGCATCATCCGACAATAACAGTTCAAATGAACCAAGTACTACTTCAACCACAACAACTACAACTTCAACAACTACTGGTACCACTTCATCAGCATCATCTGACAATAACAGTTCAAATGAACCAAGTACTACTACTTCAACCACAACAACTACAACTTCAACAACTACTTCAACATCATCTGAAGATAGTTCTAATGAATCAACCTCAACAACTACCGCTGCTACCACAACTACTACTACTACTACATCAGCATCATCTGACAATAACAGTTCAAATGAACCAACTAGCACCACAAGCGGAACTGGTGTAGTATCTGATACTGGTATTTCATCAACTTCAACAACTACTGGAACAGCTGCAACTACATCAACAACTACTGGACCAGCTACAACTACTACCACTGGACCTGCCACAACAACATCAACAACATCAACTACATCAACAACTACTGGACCTGCCACAACCACAACCACAACAACATCAGGTAGTAATAAAGCAACTACATCTACAACAACAGGTGGAGATAAAGATTCAACAAGTACAACAACATCATCATCATCATCATCAACTACATCATCCAATTCAGTAACTGACCACTCCAATCACAAGAAATTAAGTGGATTAGATACAGCATTTATTGTTATTTCCGTTGTTGGATTTGTTGCAGCTGTTGGTGGTACTGCTTTCTATTTCTTATTCTACAAAAAGAAATTCTTACACAGATATGAAGCAATAAATCAAGACGTTTAAATTAAACATTATGATTATACTAAAAATATTAGCCATTATATACCTCTTTTTGTTTATAATATTTGAATAAAAAGTAAAGTTTACTTTAAAGAGGGTAGTTTTTAATATTTCTACATAATATAAATACAACTAGTTTTATTAGTACCTCTATTTTGGAGGTGAGGTCACAGCATTAGTTGTGGTTGTTGTAGTAAAATTAATATCACTATTACTATTATTATTTACAATGTTATCAGTTATAATTGTTGGTTCAATTATTGTAGTTGTTGATGTTGTAGTTGTTGTTGATAGTGTTGGAGATGATGATTGTGAATTGTTTGTGGATATTGTTATAGGATTATTGAGTGATGCCATTTTGAATGAATTAAATAGTTCTTCTTGTTGTTTTAGCATTTCTTCATCATATTCCTCCATAGATGATATGTTATCATATATAATATTATCAGTATTTATTCTATTATTTACAATGGTTTCTGTTTGATTTGTTGTTGTAGTTGATGTTGATGTAGCTGTAGTTGTATTTGAAGAATCAGATCCTATATCAGAACCCATAGATAGTAAAATAGCTTGTTCCAGTTCTTTTTGTTCTTGTGTCGAGAAACCACTTTCAAAAAACATTGATGTCCTATCTGTTTAATCAAAATAAAAAAATAGAGATATATAGAAATATAGAGAAATATAGAGAAATATAGAGAAAAAGAAAAGTAGATGGATGGATGGGAAAAATATGTGTTAACAAAACTATATCTAAATTATGAAGGTATTCTAATTGGTGGTTTTGAAGATTTCATACCATGTGTAGATTTAAGTGGATTACTAAATAAATTGGCAGTATTATTTAATTGATTTTGAGGTAAATTTGGTTTCAAAGTATTAACAAAAAATATAAATACAGAATCTTTAAAATCATGTGGTCTGTCACTATTATGATCACCATCTACCAATATTATATTCTTATCACCTTGATAGTTTTTATGTAATATCTCTGAATGATGGGGTCTGACAAAGGAGTCCTCTTTACCGTGTGCAAATAATGCTGGTATAAATACTTGTGATGTTATATTGGTTATATCTAAATCTCTATTTATGATTATATAATGAATGATATGTGTATATATGGATAGATATGGTTTATAAGTTAATGATATGGTTGTTTTTGTATATTAGTAGTTAAATGGTGAAAATGAAGGAGAATACATTACTTTATATCAAATTGAGCTCTCTTTTTTATAGAGGATCTAATCATTTTTAAGGCTAGTGATATCATGAGTTTTGGTACCTTTTGGACAGTGGATTGTACTAGTTCTTCCGCTACTCTGTATAGTGATGAAAATGGACTGTCTAATACCATACCAGCAATGGATGGATCCTCTTTTGCATATAGTATACTAGTTACAGCACCCATTGATCTACCCCATAGACCAATAGTTGAAATTTTTCCAGTTTCTCTAAGATGTTTAACAACAGTTGCCAAATCATCCTTTTCATAGAAACCTAATGATACATATTCACCACCACTCAATCCAGAACCTGAGAAATCAAATGCTAATATTGTAATATTCATAGGTAGTAATGATCTAACACAATCTAATGAATCTAATCTACATCCACTGTTACCATGGCAATATATAACACATGGTTGTTTTCTAAGATTGGTTGGGTAAATAAAGTTAGGATATGACATTGTAAATGGTGATATAGATACTATGGGTATACATACTCTCCAGATTCCCAATATTCTTTTTGTATAAAATGACTACATTGAAGTGTATGTCCTCTTTGATTGATTAATTCAAAATCATTTCTAAGGTATCTCTGTCCATCAATTTTGAATTGTTTGGGACCCATATCATCAAGTTCATAGGTATATCTAGGTGGTCTAATTACCATATTACATAGCGTCTCATAATGTGATGAAAGGTTAAATAGAGATGGATTTTTATTATTATTATTATCTTTTGGACTATTTCCGCCATCCTTATCTTTATCCTTTTCCTTATCTTTATCTTTATTTGCCATTGTATTTTGAAATACCAACAGTCAGTCAGTCAGTTAGTTAATTTTTAAAAATCTGATTTATAAAGTAACTAATGCAATATTTGAATAAAAAAATAAAAATTAATTTCTTTAAAATTTTTTAAATTTGGTGTACTGGTTAGACATTGAAACTTAAAATTATTTTCTTTGAAACTTTACCTTTAGTTTGTTGTCGATATTCCTATGTTTAGGGTCCTTAGGGTTTTAAAAGACTCTTAAAATCCTCTATTACCAAAATAAAAATAAATTTTTAATAAATCTTTTAAAAAATTAAGATCTATCTATTAAAAATGTGTTTTAACAAAAAAAAAATAACTTATCGAGAGAGCTCTCTGTTCCATCTCTATTTATTTGAATTATCCAGTAAATCTATTATCGGAATAATTAATCCCATGACATTGAACCACCACCAAAATTATTATTAGCACTTTGTAAAAATGTTAAAACATTCTTTTTTCTTTTTGTTATTTGAATTATTATTATTATTACTAGTATTGCTATTGTTATTATTATTCTTTACAATTTCAACCTTGTAATTTAGTTTTTCATTCATTGCTTTAATTTGATCTAGAGAAGGTTTCATATACAAATTTTCATCCTTATCTTTTCTGAATTTGAATGCACGACCATCATCATCATTATCATTATCATCATTATCAAAGTATGAATAAGTCTCTTCTTTTAGAGGATTCTTTGTCTCTATAGATTTAATTTTCTTTTCAGAGATATCATCATCACCAAACCCAATAGTCTTTATATTCTCTTCCTCCTTTTGTTTAACTTCTTTTTGAATTGGTCCTTTTGGTTTTTGTTGTGTTTTAACTTCTTTCTTTTCAATAATTTCTTTCTTTTCTTTAGTTGGTTTCTCTTTAGGTGTTTCTATTTTCTCTTTTACTATTTCCTTTTTAGATACTTTCTGTTCTTTCTTTTCTTTAGTTGGTTTCTCTACAATTTCAGTCTTCATAGGTGGTTGCGATACTTGTTTATTATTTACTTTTTCTTTTAGTTTTGGAATTGGTTTAGTATCGGAATCAGAATCAGATTGATCAACTTGTTTAGATTGTTGTAATGGATATTGAATTGGATATTTTGGGGGATATGAAATTTCATTATCTGAATCATCCATTCCATTTTTTTTATCATTTTGATTTTCATTATCAGAATCATCAAATTTAACCAAATCAGAAGCAGAAGAAGTATCCAAAACAATAGGACCATGTGATATTTTTAATTGTTTAACTTTCGTACCACTTTTCAGTTTTTTCTCAAATTCTTTTCTTTTTAAATTCTTTCTACCACCAACTGCTTGGACTGTAGATGTAAGTTCTTCAGGTCTATCTTCATCATCAACATCCATTTCTTTCTCTTCCACTTCTTTCTTTTGATTTTTCTCTACAAACTCTTTTTGAGTTGGTTTTTCAATTTTACTATTATTATTGTTATTATTACTATTATTATAATTACTATCTTTGGATTTTTGAATTCTATTGGATTGCTTTTCTCTTTTTTCTTTTTCTTTTAAATAGTTTTTCTTTAGTTCTAATAATTTTTCATCAGTTTTGGGAGGTGTGGTAGTGTTATTATTAATAACTGAACCTTTTTTTGATGCCAATTCATTTCTATTTGCTATATTTTGTTTTCTTTTATTCAATCTATTGATTGCTAATTCATTGAAAGGTTTTCCATCTAGCATTCTAAGATTTGGAAACATTTCTCTCATCTATGAAATGGTTAGTTAATCTGTTTAGGAAATAATGGAAATTATGATTTACAAACATACCTTTTCCTTATAATCTTCTAATTTAGAAACAGGGTTACCAATTAAATTGAGATTTGATAGCTTTTTTACATTAGTTAGACATTCAATATCTTTGTATCCCTCCAATAAATTATTAGATAGATCGAGAATTGTTAAATTTAGAAGATTCTGTATCTTGGGATCAATTTTAAATATTTTATTATTTGAAATCTTAATTTCCTTTAACTGTATTTTCAATGAAATTAGTATATATAAATAGAGTTTTCAAATTCTATGTAAATACATACTAAAATATTTTGACTTAAATCAGGTAATATCTTTATCAAGTTACTAGTTAAAGATATCTTTGTCAACTCCTTTAGAAATCTAATATTATTTGAAATCTCTGAAATTTGATTCTTTGATAAAACTAATGTATTGAGTGAAGGTACAAATTCTAGATTCTCAATAACAGTAATTTCATTATTATTCAAAATCAATGCTTTCAATGATTTTAATTTCATAAGACCTTCTATTTTCTTTAATTTATTATGTGAAATGTTTAATACTTTAATATTTAATATCAAACAAATATTAGAAAGCATTAGTACTTATACAAATTGATATATTATTGAAATTCATAAACTAACCTTTTAAATTCAATAATGTTTTAATTCCATTCATACGATCCAATTCATTTGATGATAAATTGATCCATTCTAGAGATGTGTTATCCTTTAAACCATCTATAGATTTTATTTTGTTATTGGTTAAATCTAATTTCTTTAGATCAACACAACTTGATAGATCCTCTACACTTTCTAAATCCTTTTCATTTAATTTTACTTCTTTAACTGTGGTGATATCACCATTTATCAATTCAATTAATGTTGAATTATTTAGAATCATGTCGACAAATGAAAAAAATAAAAATAAATTAAAATTAAAACAAAAACGAACGAAAAGTTTCAATCACAACAATGAAGACATATTGGGTTTTTGAAAATACCTAGATTTTTATTATAATAATTTTACATTTTAAAATGTTATTAATTAATGAGTGCGCCTAAAATTGTTATTATAACTTTACTTTATTTTTATAAATACGGGATAAAAAGTATTTTATCCTAATAAATAAATAACAATTTCATAAACTGAAAACATTACAGCATTAGTTGGGAAAGAACGAATGATAGTTGGTGTATAACCTCGGAACCAACCTTTTAGACCTTCTCTTTTATAAGTGTCACCTAAAATTTTGAAAACTGATTGACTAGTTTCAGAAGTTTGAATTTGTGATTTTGCAACATCGACTGGGTATAAGACAGTCCAGTATGCCATACCACTGATACCACCAGCCATAATCAATGATGGTAGAGATAGAGTTGCAGGTTTATCTGGATTTTTTTGAGCGGCTCTTATTGTGAAATATCTCTTTAGAGATTCATAACAACTAAAGAATGCTACATTTCCTACAACTTCTCTAGCCATTGTAGGCACATATCCTTTATAGATTCCTTTTACGCCTGACTCTTGAATGGTTTTAACTAAACAATCCCAAGAACCTTTATATTTTTGTGGTCCTGTAGTTTGAACTTGTAATCGACATTTAACCAATTCAATAGGTGTTAGAAATAGTGATGCAACTAGACCTGCGAAACCACCACTTATACCACAGTTTATAATACGATCTTGCTTTTCGTGTTTTCCTCTTAAAAGTTCTTTCATTTGTCCGTAGGCTGTAAAAAGAATTGCAGTTTCAAACATTACACCTAACAGAGGTGATGTAACCCCTTTATATAATCCTTTAAAACCTTCGTATTTAACAGTCTTTTGAAACATGTCTATAATACCAACTGGTGTATTTGATGTTTGAAGACGAACTCTAATGGTATCAAATGGATGTCCTGTAAATAGACATGCTGCTCCTGATACTGTTCCTGCAATTGAATCTTTAAATCCTCTTTCAGTTGACATTTTCTGTATATTAATCTCTTTCCTTCTTCTTGTGAATGTATAAAATAATTTAAAAAAAAATTTATAATTTGAATTGAAATGATTGGAGGAATTTAATTTAAATATATATTATTATAATCTCATCAGCAAGTGCCTCGCTTTTTTTAACGTTACGAAAGACAAACACCACCACCAAATCGAGTATATTTTTTACATTTTTTTGTCA
Source organism: Tieghemostelium lacteum (assembly GCA_001606155.1). Classification (NCBI taxonomy): domain Eukaryota; phylum Evosea; class Eumycetozoa; order Dictyosteliales; family Raperosteliaceae; genus Tieghemostelium; species Tieghemostelium lacteum. The sequence goes on along the minus strand of LODT01000016.1, from coordinate 510,416 downwards.
ATATCTCAATCTAAAATTAGCCATTTTACAAAAGTGGTAGTGTTGTAAAATCAAATCGACTATTTTTGAAAATAAAAATTTATCAACAGTTATTTGATAGAATTCAAATAACTTGAAACCTATAACGCAGTCAATAATTTACTTTTGTGGAACCCATGTGTAAAATTTTTTATTATAATTATTTCTAATGTCATATCAAATGTATAAACCTAATAATTTATAAAAGGTCATAAAAGTAGTTCATGCCTTGACCTAACTCCCAAATAGATATAGAGCAATGATATTGTTTTGCGAGTTTTAATCTCTCATCCAAAAACAGTAGAGTTGGATAAGTGAGTTTCATATTATAGTTATTTGAATCCTTATAAGAGAAATTATGTTCATAGGTTGCTTGATTCCATTGGAATTTACCTTTGCTATTCTTTTCCAATACCTCTGTAAAGTCCCATGACATTACAGCATGAAACTCATTTGTAGCCAAAGAATGTTTATAACCATAGAATGGAACGCCCATCAAAATCTTCTTACTTATATATTGATTTATATTCTGTATATCATCACCAAGGAAATATTTTAAATTGTCCCTCATCCAATGAATAGGTGAATTATCAGCATTTCTAGGATCAAAGTCATAAGTCATTAAAGAAAATCCATCTACAAATGCCGATAATTCACTAACATCTTCTTTAGTAAATGAAATTGCTCTTTGTGAGTTTTTATGTATTGGCTAAATTTTCATTGAAATTAGTATTCATTATAAAAATAATAAATCAGGATTATAATATTTTACCTGTATTACAATAAATAACTGTTTACCAAGTTTATGCAGTAAATTTGATAAATTTTCAAGGAAATGTTTTCTGATTTGTCTATTCTCTACATAATATATACCCTCCATTACTAAACCGTCAAAATCATTGTCTGTTATAGTTTTTACTAATGAATCTATAAACCTTTTACTTTGAAACTCTTGGTGAAGTAACTGTAGAGTTAAACTCTCACCTTCAAAATTAAATCTTGGCACTATAAGAGTACGATTATTACCATTCTTAATCTTAAATATCCATTCTTTATCTACATTGTGTTGACCTTCTATAATCAATGTATTGGGTGATGGTGAATAGGGTTTAATCTGAAACCAAACTGGTGATAAATGGGTGAATTTCTCTCTGAACATTACACTACTTTCAAATCCTTTTTTATTCCAAGGTGTAAGATAAGCCAGTGTCTTTATATTATTATCATTCTCACCAAAATTTCTATGGTCAGTCTTTATATAGTATTTCTGATAATTATTTAGTATACTAGTTGGTTTTATGTTCTCTCTTATTAGATTTCTCTGTTGAACATTCTTTTTCATTATAAAATCATCTTCATCTTCAACATTTCCAACACCAATATCCACTTCTTCACCTAATAATCCAATTACTATAAAACTAAATAGTGACAAAAGTAACAATATATATGATATTTTCATTATATTTTTAAAAATTCGTGTAATATTATTAGAATATCAAAGTGTTTGTTCTCAAATATTAAATTTAATTTTTACCCCAAAAAAAGATTTTATTTTTTTTTAATTTTTATTTTTTTTTCTAAACGATTGACGAAAAAGATCTGTATCTATTACTGAAATTATAAAAAATGGATATATCTAGTAGATTGAAAGAATCTTCAAATTGTATGATTAATATAAAGTGATTATGATGAATTTACAAATGTTGATTTACTAACTTTGATGTTTGTGATAGGGATGAACTCTATATTTGATATCATTAAGGATCCAACAACATCTGAAACAGCATCATTTTCTAGTAGATTAAGTACACCATTGAAACCAGATACCAATAATACACATAATAAACTCAACAATTCAAATAAAAAAGATTTGAAAGAACTTTTAAAGAAACAACTAGATGATCTAAAATCAAAAAGAGCACCAAAAGAAAAGTTAAATATTCCACCAACTAAACAGGAATATAATAGTGATAATGAAGAAGAAGTTTCTCACCCTAAAAAGAAACTAAAATCTGAAGATGGAAACACTAAAATTACATCAACATCCAATAATAATAATAATAATACCAAATCTAATAATAAAAATTCAAATAATAGTAACACCACTACCACATCCAACACATCAAAAAATGAAAACTCTAGAAAAAGAAAAAATGTAGGTGATGATATATATATAAAAGAAGAAGTAAAAGAAGAAGAAGAAGAAGAAGAAGAAAAAGAAAGTGATTTAAGTGATATGGACGATGAAGATTATGAAAGTGATATAAATGAAGATAGTGACGAAGATGAAGATGAAGAAGAAGAAGAAGAAGAAAAAGAAATTAAAGTTAAAAAAGAGAAAAATAGTTTATCTAGTGAAAAGGTGAAATTAAAAAATATAAAAGAAGAAGATATACAATTTAGTACATTTGATTTCAGTACTGGTAAACCTATTCCATCTTATCTTGCCAACAAAGGAAAATTGAATAAACATCAATTACTAAAGATTGCTGAGGAGAAAGAAAAGATCTTTCAGAATGCTCAAAAGACTGGTGAGGGTAAAGATGTTGTAACTGCTCTTAAATGGTCTTCGGCATTGGACAAGGTAAATGGTGTAAAGATAAAAGACAATGCAGCACTTATTAAGAAATCACTGAAAAAGAGAGAAAAAGAGAAACTAAAATCAGCTAGAAACTACATGGAACGTAAACATTTGGAGAAAGAAAAGGTTAAATCTAGAATTCAGAAACGTGAAGATAACATTGCTAAAAAGATTCAAGATAAAAAAGATAGAAAAATGGGTATTAAAAAGAAGAAATCAACAGGTGGTTCTGCTTCTCCAAATTTGAAGCGTGCTGGTTTTGAGGGTAAAAAGAAATCTTTTTTCAATAAAAAGTAAAAGAATTCTATATCTAGAGTAGTTTTGTATTTCAATATTGAATATTTATTAGAATATAAAGTGAATGAGAACTTAGTTGTTGTAGAGTGGGTGGTTATTTCTTTTTTGAAAATTCCTTTTTTGGATTAGGTTTAAATGATTTTTGAACTTTTTGTTGTTTATCATTATTTAATTTTATATGTTCCATTCTCTGTTCTTTCTTTTCTTCAATTTTTTCTTTATTTCTAACATTATTTAACAGGTGATTGAATACAGGTTTAATTCTAGGAAACATTGATGCAAAGAACGACAGACATTCACCAGTTGTTCCATCATTTTTTATAAATTGTGGATTCGTATAGGTGGCAGCAAAGAGATTTTCCATTTTTACCCACTCCAAATACACCTGATCTGTATGTGCCATCATTGTTTTATCAACAGCCTGAAACTTTTTAGGAAGATCCTCATCATAGGGAATCTCTAAACATATCAGTAGATATTTACTATCATGAATCCAATATTTTATAGATTGTTTCATTTCTTTTTTAAATTGAGACAAGGAATTTTGAAATATATAACCAGTTTCTTCATTGAGTTCTCTCAATGCAGTAAAATACACAGATTCACCTTCTTCTACTTTTCCACCAAATGGTAAGAAAACAAATGGTTGTGAATTGAACTTGTTTGGCCGTTTCTTTAGTTTTTCAGTTCTGTCTTCACATCCCAATAAAAATTGAATTTCTTTATTGTGAATACTGTACAATAACACACCAGCAGCTCGATAGATACTATTAATACTTTGTGGTAAATTTATAAATGATGTAGATTCTGTGAAAAAATCCATGTCGTTATCTATCTCAGGAATGTTGCTACCATATTTTACATGATATGATTTTGGTACAATTTCTTTTGAACCAAAGTATTGAAAATTTGAAATATTTGAATTGTTAACACGACCCCATTCATTGTAATTGCTATTATAGTCATTTTTTTTCTTTGAATAGTGTGTGGGTGATAGATTATTACTATTATAGGTGTCATTATAATAATGATTATAATATTCAACAGAATCACTCTGCCTATAGTTTTCTGATTGGTAGAATTGTGAATATTGATTTGGATCTGGATTATCATAATATTGTTGATAATCCTGAAAATGATAATGATAATGATAGTTTGGATTCTGATTACTATATCGGTTTATTGGATTCCATTCATTATTCTCATAATTATTGTGGGAATTATCACTTTTATAGTGATTGGGATGCCTCTTTTTGTAACTTTCTCTCTTATAATATCCACTATGAACTTTATCGTAATTTCTATTATCTTTATGATTATTATTTCTGTGTGAATTATAATTGGAAGACATGTTTTAACTTAAAATGAAATTAACGAAAATTAAAAAAAACGAACAAAATTTTTAATTTATCTTTAAAAATTAAACATATATTATGAATTGATTAAACTTTATTGAACTTTATTTAGATTTTAAAAAACAAAAAATTCCTATGTTTAAATAACTTATTATTAGAAATTTAAAAATAAATTTAAAAAAATAAAAATATGTTTTAAAACAAAATCGTATATCAGATATTTTTAAATTTTTATCCTTTCAAAAGAAATCTATTTTTTTTTTTGTAATAACAAATTAGAAATACTATGAAATCTGATCATCAGAATGGAAATCATAGTACTCAAAATGGTGGTGGTGGTGGTGGACAACAACAACACACTAAAATCACACCACATTTTATAGATTTAAGAAAAGATTACGATTATACGGTATTAAAAAGATTCTATGAAGAATTAATGGTACCTAATTTTCCAAAAGAAGATGGTATGTTTGGATAATAATATAAAGTATTAATATAATAGATTATTAATAGTTTATATTTCTAGAACTTGAACCTTTAGATAATTGGGTTGAAATGTTTCAAGAGAATTTATCATTTAGCAATAGTGATACATTATCAGTTGATCCATTAAATCTTAATCAACAGGGTAGTACTAATAATCAAAGTAATAGAACAGATTTAAACATGTTAGGCAGTGACATTGATTTTCATATCATTTTAGCTCTATGTCCACCTGATATGAAACAAAACCCACAACAATCAGATATCATGGGTGGTGTGGTATTTGAGTTCTATCCAACTATAAATTGTGGTTGCATAACTTATTTATTAGTTAGTTCAGAGTATAGAGGCCAAGGTCTAGCTGGTACTCTTCTAAAAGAGGCTACTGAGAGATTAATGGAAAATGGTAGAATTAGAGGTCATCTAGGTGGCTGTAATGCAATATTTCTTGAAACAAATTCTTCAGAAAAAGTCTCACCAGAAGAGGATGTAATGGATCCTGTAAAGTTTGTATTCATCATAACTATTTACATTAAAAAACCATGTTTTATAAACCCCCACTAACACCCACATTTATATTACTTTGTAAAAATAGACGTCATAGTATATTTCATAAATTAGGAATTAAATTATTAGATTTTGATTATATTCAACCACCATTATCAAAAGAAGCAGGAAAATGTAAAGATTTATTATTGACATGTTTGGTTACACCTAATATACCAAAATATACATTAGGTAAAGAAGAGAGATATTATTTACCATCTACATTATTAAAGAACTTTTTGAGGGTATTTTGGGATAGTTGTTGTTCGAGATTAGACCAAAACCAGTGGGAGTTGGATATAGACTATCAGAGAATGATGGATCAAGTGAATCGTAGAGACAGAATACCTCTTTTAGACCTTCCTTGGGAGAGACCATGGACATTAGTAGACCTGAGAGACACATTCAATAGTCAACCTCTGATACAAAAGTTCTATAATAATGTACTGGTACCTAATTTCTCAGGTTCTGATGAACTTGAACCTTTAGAAAGTTGGATAAACATGTTACCAAACACCACATCTACAAATTCACAAAACAAAACTCAAACTGAAGATTTTCATTTACTAGTAGCACTACGGTACCCAGACCAAGATAACCAAGGTGAAGAACCTATTATCTGTGGTGGTTTGGCATTTGAGTATCACAAGTCTGTCAATTGTGGTCTATTGACTTATCTCTTAGTCGGAGGTGGTCCTAATAACCGTGCAGAACGTATGGCAAGAGCACTGATACAAAGAGCTGTTGATATCCTCGAACAGAACGCAGTAGATTGTGGTCATTTAGCTGGATGTAATGCTATATTCTTAGAGACAAGTTACCAAAACCACTCACAAAATTGTGGTACTATTTTTGAAGAATCATCAGAAATTGCAGAGATTTCTTATAAACAAGAATTTTTAGAAAAAATGGGATGGAGAAAAGTGGATTTTCATTATCTACAACCTCCTCTATCCTATGATAAACAACCTAGTAAATCATTGAATTTAATAGTTCTAATCACACCAAGAATCCCATTGGAACGTCAGAATCTAGATATGGTAAAATCACCATCAACCTCCAAGAATGGTGTCTCTAGAGAACTTCATTATCTACCCAACACACTCTTAATCAACTTTATTAGTTCATTCTGGAAGAATACATGTGCACGTACTGGATACTGGTTTGAAGATGACCACGATTACAGAAAAATGATGGATTCTCTCATGAGAAGAGAAAAGATTCCATTACTACACATGCCATGGCAAAGACCCTTCATGTTCCTCGATCTAGCTCAGAATTTCCATCAAGATCTTTTTGATCAATTTTATAGTTCACTTCCAGTTTCCAGTGATATTGAACCTAAAGATAAACTACAAGCATTGTTAACTAGAAAGAATAGAGTAACCTCCAATGAAGATTTACATATACTTCTATCCTTAGCATATAGAGATGATTCACTAGTACCTTTTATAGTTGGTGCTGTTGTGTTTTCATATTATTTACAAAGTAATTGTGGCTTGATATCTAGTGTCTTTTTAGATAGACATGTTGTACATGATGGTGTATTATCATCTTCATTGCCATCAAATAGTAATTCAATGGAAAATGTACAGATATCACCTGGAAGTAGTCCATCAACATCATCATCAGTATCACCTATACTAATGTCATCAAGTCCATCAACCAATGGTGGATTTTTACATGGTCATTCTAGTATATCAATGTATAAAGGATGGGATATATGTAAAGAATTATTATCAGAATCTGTTGAGATTCTAAATAGAAATGCAAGAGCTAAAACTCACATTTCAGGACCAAATGCCATTTTCCTAGAGAATTCCATTTCCATCATTCCCAATTACCATTTTAAAATATCCAATCTAAATGAAAATATTAATAGATATCAAAATATATTTAATCATCATATACCACCAAATAATAATAACAATAATAATAATAATAATAATAATAATAATAACAAATTCATTCAATTACCTTATAGTTTTGAATTACAAAAACAAGGTTGGTTACTATTAGATTTAGAATATTATTCACCTCCTAGATCATCACTAGGAACTACAACAACACCAAATGGAAAAGCATCATTACTTAGTGTTTTATATAGTACACAACTACCAAAATTATCATTTGATTCTTTACATTTGATACATGGTACTAGTGGAAGTAGTAGTACTAGTAGTTCAACTGATAAATCACCACTTAAACTATCCATATCATCAACTATTCCATTGAGTAATAGTCCAAATTCAAATAGTGTAATGTTACCACACCATAATGGTTTATCAACTTCATATCTTCCAAAAGATATTTTAAGAAGTTTCTTGGTTGTCTATTGGTTGTCTATATTCCATAGAAATCATTTAGACCATAATTTAGTTACTAATGACCATACTTATTTGAAAATGGTTGACCAGATTAAATCAAAAGAAAAAATTCTATTACTAGAATTAAATGATTCAAAACTTTAATAAAATCCTTTCTAATCCTTTTCAGGATATGCTCTCATTGTGAACATAAAATAAAAAATTTTTATTTTTTTTTTTTTTTTTTTTTTATTTTTGATTTAGAAATCATCTAGAGTGTGTTCATTTTCATCACTTTTCGAAAATTACATATAATGTTGAGATTAAATAATTTAATATCCAAAAGTAATAAATTATTTAATTTTAAATTAAATAATAGTGGTTTAATCGGCAGTAGTAGTAGTAATGGTCTATTTTATCAAAAAAGAGGATATTACTCTGATGATAAAACTATTAATATTCTAGATGGCAGTGTAGATAAGAACTCTGCTGAATTTAAAGAGAATTTAGAAAAGATGACAGAAACAGTAAACAAACTAAAAATGACAATTGAAAAGGTAAAATTGGGAGGTGGAGCAAAACTGAATGAAAGACATATTTCCAGAGGAAAGTTACTACCACGTCAGAGAATTGATGCACTGATAGATGCAGGATCATCATTTTTAGAGTTTTCTCAATTGGCTGGTCATGAAATGTACGGTGAAGATGTACCTGCTGGAGGTATCATTACAGGTATAGGTAGAGTTCAAGGTCAAGAATGTGTTATAGTTGCCAATGATAGTACTGTTAAAGGTGGTACATACTTTCCAATAACTGTAAAGAAACATCTTAGAGCACAAGAAATTGCACAGGAGAATAACTTACCATGTATCTATTTAGTTGATTCTGGTGGTGCTAATTTACCAAGACAAGCTGATGTCTTCCCAGATCGTGATCATTTTGGTAGAATTTTCTTTAATCAAGCTAACATGTCTGCAAAGAGAATTCCACAGATTGCAGTTGTAATGGGTAGTTGTACAGCTGGTGGTGCATATGTACCTGCAATGGCTGATGAATCAGTTATTGTTAAAGGTACTGGTACTATATTTCTAGGTGGTCCACCTTTGGTCAAGGCTGCAACTGGTGAGGTTGTAACTGCTGAAGAATTAGGTGGTGCTGATCTACATTGCAAGACATCAGGTGTAACAGATCACTATGCTAGAAATGATCAAGAAGCACTTTCAATAACCAGAAGAATTGTTTCGAATCTCAATAGAAAGAAACAACCTTCTGTAACTTTGACCCCTGTTGAAGAGCCTTTATACCCAATTTCAGATCTTTCTGGTATAGTACCAAGCGATCTAAGAAAGACATTCGATGTCAGAAAGGTGATCTCTAGAATTGTAGATGGAAGTAGATTTGATGAATTCAAAGAATTGTATGGTCAAACTTTAGTTTGTGGTTTTGCAAGAGTTCATGGAATGCCTGTAGGTATCATTGCAAACAATGGTATTCTATTCAGCGAATCTGCAGTTAAAGGTGCACATTTTATTGAATTATGTAATCAAAGAGGTATCCCATTGTTATTCTTACAGAATATAACTGGTTTCATGGTTGGTAAATCCTATGAGGCTAAAGGTATTGCAAAAGATGGTGCTAAAATGGTTATGGCTGTAAGTACTGCAAAAGTTCCAAAGATTACAGTGATCATTGGTGGTTCATTTGGTGCTGGTAATTATGGTATGTGTGGTCGTGCCTATTCACCAAGATTCCTTTACATGTGGCCAAATGCTAAAATATCAGTTATGGGTGGTGAACAAGCTGCCTCTGTACTCTCTCAAATTCAAAAAGACAATCTTGCAAAGGATGGTAAGAAACCTTGGACTACTGAAGAAGAAAATGCCTTCAAAAAACCAATTCAAGATAAATATGAAGTTGAAGGTTCTCCATACTACTCCTCTGCACGTTGTTGGGATGATGGTGTTATTGATCCACAAGATACCAGAAAAGTTATCGCCTTATCTTTATCCTCATGTTTAAATCAACCAATTAATGTTCCTTCCGATGGTTTTGGTGTATTCCGTATGTAAAGAAAATTATAATAAAAAAAGCAAATATTATCTTTTTTTTTTATTTTGTTCCTATAATATTGTAATTTTATTAGAAGATGTAAAGATATAATCCCTTTGAAATAATCATTCATTTTGAGAAACACATGTGATTTCATTATTTTTTTTTTTATTTTTATTTTTTTTGATTAGTCCTATTAAAGTTTTCCCCCCTTTTCAAAGAGGAATGAAATGGCAGATTTAGATTTAAATTTAATTAAACAGTATCTTGAATCAGATACACCAACAGATAGAGACAGAGTTATAAACTACTATCAACAATTGAGAAATATTTTAAATATCTTATTAAAGAATCAAAATCAACAACAGAATAATGATTCAAATAAATCAATTATTGTTTCTATAGAGACAAAATTAAAGTTTATTGAAGGTAATTTCAATGATCTTATGGCATTATCACCAAATTCACCATCACCAAGTCTTACATCAACTACTAGTGCAACAGCTCAACAAACACAAGTTGTTGAATTTTATGGTTATGATGTACAACAACCTAAACAAACAACACCTTCAACTACACCATTACCTACAACTACAACTACAACTACTCAAAATATACCTGTAACCATAACAACTACACAAACACCAATTCAAATTCAACCACAAATAGTACAAGGTGATAGTGAAAAAAAGAAATCATTATCAACACATCATCATCATAGACATTATGGACCACCAGAAATTCCACCAGAATACGTTACATTTGATAGTAAAACAGATTTATTAGGTGGTGGTGCCTATGGTAAAGTCTATAGAGCATTATGTCAAGGTAAAAAAGTTGCAGTTAAAGTACCAAAAAAACAAACACTCTCAGAATCCGAATTGAAATCATTCAAGAATGAAGTGGAGATTATGAGACAGATATTTCATCCGAATGTTGTATTGTTTCTAGGTGCTTGTACTAAACCTGGAAAAGTTATGATTGTCTCTGAACTCATGCATTCGGATTTAGAGAAAGTAATTCATAATCCAGATGTAGATCCACCATCACTATTTCAAAGAATGAAAATGGCATCGGATGCTGCATTGGGTATGAACTGGTTACATGGAATCTGTAATATAATTCATAGAGATTTGAAATTGGCAAATTTAATGATTGGTAAAGATAAAACTGTTAAAATTGGTGATTTTGGGTTCAGTCAAGTTATAAAGAGTGGAACTACTTTATCAGATCAAAGAGGTCCTAGAGGTACAATGTTGTATATGTGTCCTGAAGTTATGATGAAACAAGAGTTCAATGAGAAGGCTGATGTCTATAGTTTTGGTTTGATTCTTCATGAGTTGGCAACTTGTGAAGAACTGTTCCCAGAGTATTCTGATGTCGAACCATTTTACGATGCTATTTGCAATAAGAGAATTCGTCCTACTATACCACCACATTTTCCAAAATCCCTCCGAACACTTATGACTAGATGTTGGGACCATGATCCCAAGAATAGACCTTCATTTAGTGAGGTTTCTTCAGAACTTAATAACGTACTCATTGATATCGCACTACCAAATGCTGAGTCTTCTCAGTTTTGGAAACATTCTTTTGTAGCTCCTGATGAAGTAAAATGGGTGGATTTCTTAAAGAAACTATCTCAACAGGTGCAGATTGACATTGCCACTTTAAAACCACTTTTTAATCTCTTTGTCTCTCAGAACCATGATGAAGAAGTTGATGGTTTTGTGGGTCTAGAGAAATTCGATCTCATGTCAAAATGGTTTGGTCAGTTCTTTTCAAATCAAGTTGGACCTGCCATTCTGAGAGACATGTTAGAACTTCTCAAGAGAAAATGGTTCCATTACGATATCTCAAAAGATACTGCTGAGAGACGTTTGAGAGGTCGACCAGAGAACACTTTTCTTATTCGTTTGTCTCTTAATGATCCTATAAAGACTCCATTCACCATTAGTAAGATTAAAGCCACCAAACCAACTCATAAACGTGTATCTAGGGAAGATGTACCTCCTTCAACTGAATTCCCTCTAGGTTTCAAATTCATAGTCCCACTTGATGGTAGTGACTTAGTTTTCAATTCAATTACTACAATGACTGATAAATTAAAATCTATTGGTAATTTAGGTCCAGATTGCCCACACACTGAAATTAAAATACCTTATCTAAATGATTAATCCCTCCAAATACCAATAGTACTAAAAAAAATACATTCTAAAACTGATAAATAATTATTACTTAATTATATATAATATAAATTTAATTGAAAATAGTACATTTATATTATATTTTACACCTCCAGTTTGCACTAAATCAATACTATTATAATAAAACAAATCAAAAGAAAATAGATTGATTCTTATAAACAAATAACTAATAATAATTATATATTTTTTGATAAGTTTTAGTAATTTCTAACACCATTCATGAACAGTATTTTTTTTAAATTGAAAATTTTTTTTTATTTATTTTCATTATTATAAAAATCATAACACACTTACTAAAACATGTCAGAAGTAAGAATTTTTACCATTAAATTTGTAGTTCCTCAATCTATGGATACTAATCAAGTTACTTTGATTTTAGGAATTCACCAAAGCATCTGCTGAAGTTAAAACCTTCACCACAAAACCAATCAATGAAGAACTTTTAGAATTATATGGTTTATACAAACAAGCTACTGAAGGTAAGAGATTTGAATTCTTTAGATATCTGTTCAGATCTTTCTAATATAAAGTTTATATATTTTTATTTTGAAATTAGGTGATAACACTGGCAGTCAACCATGGGCTGTTCAAATTGAAGCCAAAGCTAAATGGGAAGCTTGGAACAAACACAAAGGTACCTCAAAAGAGGCTGCACAAAAAGCTTACGTTGACCTTGTTGCTAAATTAAGACCAAAATATGCCTAAACAGTCATTCTAATAAAATAACATGTTACTAATACTAATATTAGTTTTTGCAATACTATTGTGTAAAAAAACCAAGAGCACAAACCTATATATATCCATCCATATATATAATTTAAAATCTATTACTATAATTTATTTTAAAAATGAAGAACTTTGAAATAGTCTTTCAATACTTGTATTTAGGAATAATTTTAGACTATTATAATAGGATTGCATCATGAGTTGTGAATTACTAAAATTGAATATACTATGATGGTTTTGTTCAAGCCATTTGGTATATTTACATACTTGAACAAAACAAGATCTTCCAAATTTGATACCAAATCCAGTAGCTAAACTAATAAAAAATGGTACTAAAATACTATATTTAATTTCAATTATACCATCTAAAATATAGCCATTAATTCCTTTCTTAAAAGGTGCTACTCTATTTCTACTATTAGTATTTATATTACTCTGTGATTTTGAATTACTCTTTGATAATGAACTATCTAATGAAAATAAATTTTGAAAACTATCTTCTTCATTCTCCATTATGTCATCTTGTAAATCATAATCAGAGTCATATTCTTCATCTATATCTTCTACTTCTTCTTCTTCTTCTTCTTCTTCTATACTACTATTATCTATAAATACATTTGTAGACTGTTGTTGAGGTTGTAGTGGTAGTTGTAGTTGTTGTTGTTGTTGTTGTCTAGTTCTATCATTTAAATTATCTTCACTTGAGTTACTTGAGAATGAAGATATACTACTTGAACTCATATCCATATCAGGTTGTTGTTCTACGATTCCATTTTTTTCAAAATAGTTACTTAGGTAGATTAGAGTGTCAAAAACAATTTCAAGATTCTGAGGATCCAATAGATCATTAGTGTGAAATATCTGTTCTTCTGGTAGATACAATCTACATTTCTTTATAAACAAATTGATATTTTCAATCTGTTTGAATTTTGGTAGATTTCCACTATCACTATAATGTATATAATCAATTCTAGAATGAAATTTATTCATAATTTTACAAAGCATTCTACCATCTCTTAGCAGTTCATATATATTGTTATCATTCAAATTATCAATTTCTAATAAATATTCTATCCATTTTTTAACTGCTTTTTCTTTATTCTGATAGATATCCATTACTTTGTTGTTGTTATTAATCTACTACTTTAACAATAAAAAAAAAATAAAAAAAAAACAGTATAAGATATATAAAATGACTTTGTGTGTTTTGATAATTTTTTTATTTTACAAAATCAAAAAAATGATAATTCAAAGAATTAAATTACCATTTCAATTTTATAATTTTAGATATTTTAGTACGAGTAGTATACCAGGATCAGGAACTATAAAAAGTATAAAAGGCTGTAATGACTATTTCCCAGATAAAAAAGAACAATATAACTATGTAAAAGAAATCGGCAGAAATCTATCATCACTCTACGGTTACAGAGAAATATCAACACCCATTATAGAACCCTATGAACTTTTTAATAGAAGTGTTGGTGAATTTTCAGATATAGTTCAAAAGGAAATGTATAATTGGACTGATGAGTCAGGTCAGAGAATATCATTGAGACCTGAAGGTACAGCTGGTGTAATACGTGCAATTGTTCAAGCATCTCTTACAAATCCTGCACTACCAAACCAAAGATATTTTTATGAAGGTCCAATGTTTCGTTATGAACGTCCACAAAAAGGTAGATCTAGACAATTTGAACAGTTAGGATGTGAATTAATAGGTGATTCACATCCTCAATCGGATGTGGAAATTATAAGTATGGCATGGGATTTTATTCAAAGATTTGGAATTGAAAAAGATCATTTAAGTCTTAGAATTAATTCGTTAGGTGATCAAGAGTCTATTACTAGTTATAACCAATCACTTAAACAGTTTTATAGCAAGCATAAAGATGTACTCTCAAATGACTCAAAAGTGCGTTTGGAGAGAGGAAATACATTAAGAATTCTAGATTCAAAAGACGCAAGTGATATTGAAATTAATAAATTGGCACCTATATTATTAGATCATCTCAATACACAGTCAAAAGATAGATATAATTCCATTCTAAGATCTCTAACTCAATTGGAGATTCCATATCAATGTGATAATTCTTTAGTCAGAGGTTTAGATTACTATAAACATACAATATTTGAAGTTGTATATAAAGATCCAAATCAAAGTGATTCTATACCACTTGCATTATTAGGTGGTGGTAGATATGATGGTTTAGCTAATCAACTAGGTCTAACAGGTTCATATATCCTACCTTCTATAGGGTATGTAAAATAACTTTATTAATAATTTCAAAAAAGTGTGAAATATCACACGCACATTATAGTAATATAATAATCTAATAATTTTACAGGTGGGCTACAGGTATCGATAGAGTATTATTATTTATGAATCAAGATTTGTTACCTAAAAAATCACAACCAATATCTATTATAATTACAGATTCTACAATGATTGATAATGCATATAAATTATGTTATAAACTAAGATCACAAGGATTCTATGTAATGATACCTTCATTTGATTTAGAGAATCTTACAACCACCAAGCAAATTAAAAAAGCTGATAAATTAAACTCAAAATATGCAATCATTCTAGGTGAGAATGAATACCGATCCAATCAAGTTTATATTAAAGATTTAAGTACAAGTCAACAATCTCTAGTAAATCTATCAAATATTCAACAAGAACTTAAATCTTTAAAATATTAATAAATATAGAATCTATAGTATTTATTAGATATCAAATAAGACATCAAAAGGTGGTTGAATAGTTAGATAAGGGAATAGATTAGCTGATAGTGATGAGAACTTTCTATTATTTGGGTATTGGTGATGATGGTCTAGGTTGAGATAATCCATTGAAACCTCTTGGTATCTTGAGAAATAGGTGTGATCATGTATAAGGGTTTGAAATTCATTTTTATCAATATCTTCTCCATAGGGTATAGTGAGTACTGATGATTTTAGAAAATCCAATACAGCACTATTCTTATGACATGAATATAATAATGCCAACCCAGAATGATTATGATGTGGATCAAATTCTTGAATATCTTTAAAGAATCCCAAATCAAAGGATATAACTGAAAAACCACGTTCGTAATAGGTAACTAATCTATTTTGGTAATTTACATCACCATTCAACATCCATGAGAATTTAGATGCAAAATTTACACGATAATTTACAGATTCCATTGATCTATACAAGCAAAAAACTCTATCACCATCATAGAGAAATGCATTGGAATTCATATCATTAGTAACCAAAATATGTGATTTACTTTGATATGCTTCCAAATGAAATGTAAGATGTCTATAAGGGTGATGTTTCGATAGAGTCAAAGTACCTTTTAACGACTTGGTCATAGAATAGTTTTTAAAATCATCTTTTAACACATTACTTATAAATCCATTAATTTTTTGTATAATTTCGTTTTGTGTGAGACCATAAAAATAGAAATTCACACTAGTGGATTTAAATGACTCTAATAGATGACTATTATTGTCTCCGTTTTCTAGTAAACATAATAATACCAAACCACCCATAATAACAGTATTAGACCAATCAAAATCACTGTTCAAACGCATGGAAGTTTCTTTACTGAAATTCAAATGAAATTGATCCATTGACACTATAGATGGTTTACCATAATCTATGTATTCATTAGATTTAAGTATATATTGTGATTCATCCTCCCATTGTTTCAGTATAAATCTATCATGATTTTCAAATACATCAATTAGAAAATCAGTATTGTAAGGGTGATATATATTCTGTGAAATTCCCTTTTCCAATGAATATGCAAACCAATGATCATGTTCATTTGCCAATTTAATTACCTTTTCAACCGTTGGTAAAACTATATTATTTTCTGTAAATTCATTTCTATTGTTTATCATTCTACACTTTTCCACCAAATATATCATACTATTAAACCCATTAGGAGTTTTATCCAACTGGCATGACCCAATTAAATCTTCAATTAACTCCTTAGGTAATCTTGTTAAATATTTGTCGAACCATTGTTTATCCCTATTTTCCAAAAAAAATTAATTATTAAAATAATAATTTAAGCTATTTAAAATATTAATACATACAATAAGATTAATTCTCTAATCATTGAAAATGCGATATCTTTAAGTTTTGGTATGTTATTAAATTCTGGAAATTTCTTTACAACTTGACATTTTTTAAAATCTAAATTTAGGTAAGATGTTTCTAAGTCCTTGGATTTACTGTCTTTGGTTTCTATTGGAAAATCAATTGAGGTTTTCAATTTGAAAATGGTTTTAAATAGATTGACAGCCTCTGCAAAATCTATAGTACTGTATTCCACTCTTTTATGTGTTTCAAAATTCTCTTTTCCTTCAAAATAGATAATAGAGTATTTATCTGAGAAATTGGGTTTTGGTATAATGATTTTACTGAGTATAATTTCATTAGTCTTTTTGGATTTCCTTATTAAATTTACATTATATTCCACTTGGTTATCATCTACAATTGGTTCCTTATTAAAAATGCATGTTGAATTAAAATACATTTTAAATAATAACTATTTATATTAAAATATATATATATTAGTTTTTGATTTATATGATATCAATATTCATTTTTAGAACTTACATCATTATGAATATTAGATTTAAAAAATTTAAAAGTATTTCCAATTCTATCGTATAGTTTTATAGAGTTAATGTGAGGAATTCTATTTTGTGATTTAGATTTGGAAACTTTTAGAAATTGAATTGGAAAATTTTGTGAGACTAATGAGAATTGTGAAATGCTTTCAGCTAGGGTATTGAGGGATACTGGTGATAATTTATCCTTTTTGGATTTTGGTTCTTTTAATCCAAAAAAATTAAATTTGGATACTATATATTGTTGATATTCGAATGGTGATAAAATACTTTTAATTTTATCATCTAATTCTCTTGGGATGTGTGATTTATTGGCATTGATAAGGTGAGGCGGAATAGGCTGTTTACTGAAATCTTGTTGAGTACACTCTTTTTGGTAATCTATAAACAATTGTTTACAATTATTGTATCTACTAGACACCTCATTGTATTCTCTAATCTGTTTAGAAGTCAATGGAAATGATATAACTAGATCATTTAAAATACAATGATTTCTATCGGCATTATACAATGGAATTCGATCCAATGCATCATCTAATTTTAATTCTTTCTCTATTAAATTTCTATAACTATCCATTTTCATATAGTTATTTTGTAAAATATAAAAATAACTATAACCCAAATAATTAATCAAAACTTTGGTGGTGAAAAGTGAGTAAAAAAAGAAATTTCTTTTTGAAGTTTGAAAATTTAAAATTTAATTAACAAATTTCTTTTTGAAATTTTACCTTTTTAGGAAAAAGTTACTTCAAGGAGATGGGTAGCTACATTAAAAATTTTGATAGATAAAAATATTTTTTTTTTTAATCTTGTATGTGTTTGTAGATTTTTTTTGTATTTTTAAGATTTGTACAAAATTCTGTTTTCCCCACTTTTCACCACCCATAATGGTTTAATTGTAAATCTTTGAAATCCTAATGGTATTAATATTCAAAGGTGAAAAATCCAGAATATTGAATGAAATAAAAGAATACTTCCAACATTCGTAAAAAAAAGATATTTAAATTTGTAAAAAAATGATTTGTAAATTTCCAATTTTCAATTTTAAAATTTAATTTAAAGCATAATCATTTCTAAAAAAAATTTTTTAAAGTTTATTAGTGTGGTTTAGAGAGAGAATGTCACATACCAATTTAATAACATTAAATAGATGGTTACTATCAGAAACACATAAGGATTTAGCACATCGTTTAGAGATGGCTAATCTTATGCAAGGTATTCAATTGGCTTGTAAGATCACTAATAATGCTATTAAGAGAGCAGGTTTCGAACAATTGTTTGGTCTAGCTGGTATAACCAATGTACATTCAGAGGATGTAAAGAAACTGGATATCATTGCAAATGATGCATTTAAAATGGCACTGAAATCAACTAGAGAGGTATTTTGTATGGTATCTGAAGAGGAAGACTCTATTATCCCAGTACCAGAAGGTCAATCTGGTAACTTTGTAATCACATTCGATCCATTAGATGGTAGTTCAAATTTGGATTGTAACGTCAGTGTAGGTTCTATCTTTGGTGTCTGGCCTAAAATCAGTTCAGACAAGAATTTCTCTGAGAAAGATGTTCTTAGAAAAGGTCGTGATATGATTGCTTCTGGATATGCATTGTATGGTAGTGCAACCATGTTGGTATTGACATTGGGTAATGGTGTATTTGGATTCACTCTTGATAATACAGTTGGTGAATTCATTCTAACTCACAGTCACATGACCATCAAACATAAAGGTCAAATCTATTCTATCAATGAAGGAAACTCTGTCTATTGGGATAAGTCAACTCAAAACTACGTAAATCATATAAAATCAAATGAAGGTGGTAAAACTCCATATTCCAGTAGATATATAGGTTCAATGGTCAGTGATGTTCATCGTACACTATTGTACGGTGGTATCTTTATGTATCCAGCTGACTCCAAATCACCTCAAGGTAAATTAAGATTCCTCTATGAAGTAGCTCCACTTTCTTTTATTGTTGAACAAGCTGGTGGTAAATCATCAGATGGTAAAACTGCTTGTTTAGATTTGGTTCCAAAGAATATTCATCAAAGAAATCCAGTATTTATGGGTTCATCTCATGATGTATCTTTACTAGAAAAATTCCATGCTGAACATACAAATGAATCCCATTCAAAATAATAATAATAATACAACATAATAATAGTAATAGATTTATATTTTAAAATCTTTGTTAGAATAAATATATTTAACCAAAAAAACCCAAAAAAAAAAAATCATATTGTGGAACCCAAATAGGATTTCATTATAATAATTTATTTATAGAACCTATACAAAAAAATTTTTAAATATGAGAATTTACATATTTATTTAAAATGTTATAATTTATGGATTTGAGTTATGTTGTGATTGAGTTGTTGTTGTTGTTGTATGTGAATGTTTTTGACCATAATCAGAAGAATGACGTTCTCTAACAATTAAAGCGGTTGGAGCAGGTAATATAAAGTGCATTACACATAATAATACACCAACTACTAAAATAACAATACCAACAAATAAAAAGAATCCATGATCTTGTAATATTAAAAATCCAAAACTAAATAAAATAATTTAATAATTAATATGTATATTCATCAAAAGAGAATCAAAAATTATACTTACAATATAAATAATAAACCTTTACCAATCCAGTAATAATAGAAGGCAATGAATTTTTGAACCTGTGGAATATGAATAATTTCAAATAAGATAATAAATACTCCAAATAGAATATAATAACATCCAATAACAAATGAAGTTATGGATCTCCAAAATGAGCTGGCAAAAATGTAAATACCAGTTGCAAGCATAAGTGCTCCAACTAATATAGACAATATAACAAATGCTAAACTAACTCTATGTTGATTTGCCATTTCTTATTATTTAAATAATTTTATAAGTTTAAATATATATATATACAATTGAGTTTTTTAATTAAAAAATTGTTTAAAATAAATATAAAAACTTATTTAAATATTCAAACAACCTGACACGATTATAAATAAATTGATATATTTATATTAAAATTGATATTATTTGAAAAGTTAACAAAAAAAAAAAAGTTGGTGGTTTTCCTCTTTAGAGATTTTCATATTTTCACATTTTTTCTGTTGATTTCCAACCCTAATGTCTTTCTGGTTGAATCACACCACAAACAGTAGTTTTCCGATTATCAAAATCAAGATTCTGACAAATGTTTTTTCATGTCCTCCTTTTTCTCAAACCTAATCGCCAATTTCACCAATGTTGTTATCTCAGATTTTTTAATTATATAAAATGTAACATATAAAACAATATATTCTTTATTATTGTATGGTGAACTTGTTTTTCTGAAATTCACCCCCTCTATCTCACTTTCCCTATTATTTTCATTATTTAATAAAAAATTACTAATGTACATTCTCACTAATATTGTGTTATATGTCAGAGTGTGTGGTGTTTTGATGTTTTTTTTATTGGATAATGCATCTATAATAAATTGAATAAATATATTTTTGATGTATTGAGAGTGTGGTGTGGTGGTGTTAAGTGTGTGCATTTAGATTTCCCATTTTCTATTTTACTGGTTTCTCTCTAAAACTAAACTAAACAAAAAACAATTAAATGAAAAGGAGGACCTATATTTTATAATGAATAAAGTATTCTATGAATTGAATCTAGAAGTAAAATTATTGATTTGTTTTGGTTGACCTTATATGGTTGTTGATTTTTTTTTGGATTCCTGATTTGGAGTGTGTTATATGTCAAGTGTGTTATTATATGAGAATTTGAATGATTGTGAAATTATAAGTTACTATTATATTGTTATTATTATTATATTATTATTATATATTAAAAGGTAGTTTTAATGAAACTATGGATTTCGAAAAATATCTCTTCTGTATATAGAAGAACCTGAAATTAAAACTACTCTATTTGCACCACCTTCCCAATAAACTAATTCTCCAGTATCAAAATAAGAGATAAAATATTTATATTCTATACGTCCGCTTTGGTATCCCAATATAATTTCTCCTTCCCAAGTATCACCTTGACTAAACTTGAGGGGAAATGCTTTTTTAGGGTCCCAGTTACCCAATTGTTCACAATTACCTGTTACTCTAATTTGTTGACCAAATGGAACATGATATTTTAACTGTTTATAAATTGTCGAGTTAGAATAGTTTGAACACTTTATGTACATAAAAAAAACATACCCAAAATCTTATTTTAGGTAATGCTGCTTGACATTGTCTTAAATGACAAGATAGTGCAGACCATTTACCAATCCATTGACATCCTTGCGCATGATGATCACATTTAACTGATAGGTCCGCTATATAATTTAATACCAAATAATTTGGTATCAGTTGTTTGTGTGTAACTGGTAGTCTATCTGTTGGGCATTGTCTTCTGGTATTTAACCAACCTCCCAAACATGAATTACAAAATGTATGCCCACAAGGTGTTATAATAGGGTCTTCTATCACACCTTTTCCAATTGGACATATAAAATGTTGGCTGACTTTATCGACAAACAACTCTTCTAGCCTACACATATTATATACACACGTTCTCCTCCTATATCTCTTCTTTCTGCTAGAACCTCCCTTCCTCTTCTTGAGTTTATATTTTAAAAAAAAAGATACAAAAACAGTCGACTATATTCTACAGTTATTTCTTTGATTGAAATTTAATTTTAGGTTTTTGTCTTTTTTTCCTTTCTTTTTTTTTTGTTTGGTTGGGTTTCTTTTGATTGATGTTTGTTGTCTGTTACCTTCTTTGTGATATTTGTTTGTTTTTTTAATTTTCCTTTAAATAATAAATAGTTTTATATTTTCTATTGATTTCAGTATACAACTTTTCTATATTGATCAATCAATTGAACTGAAAAGATATTCATATCCAGCAAAAAAAGTAAACTTAATTTACTTTTTTTTAAATAATTGAATACAAATGAATGACAAAAAATAATAAAACCAAAAAAAAAAAAAAAAAAAATTAAAAAAATTAATAAATAGTGGTAAAGTTTTGATTATAATTCTATTGGAACAATGGGAAAAATAAAATATCTTTGTTTAATAAAGTACAAGTGAAGTGATTTGGTACTTTTTTTTTTGCTTGATTTTTTTTTAGTTGTGATTTATTTCAAAATCTCCTATTAATCACTGATTTCATTAAAATAAAATGAAAAAATATTTTTAGGATAATGTTTCAATGAAATTTCATCACAAACCATATTTTGAAAAATCTTCGTATGATAATTCGATGGTTTTGGGAGTGTCTTGTAACAAATCCAAAGTTGCAGAGAAACTATTTACATTTATATCAACAAGTCTAGCTTTACATCCTTTGTAAGCTCCTTTAAGTACCAGTACTGTACCTCCTTTCGGAGGTATTACAGTCTCTAAAAAGTTTTGGTCAATTTTCATACTGATACCTGGGCTATCCAATAAAGTAACTTTTGCCAAATATTTTAATTCTATTGATTGAACAACAGCTTTTTGTTTATAATATTTATCTAAATCCTTATCAACAATCTTTACTATAATACCTTCTCTTATCCAAGCATCCTCTTCATCTTCCTCTATTACCTCTTCCTTCTTTATCTCAGTTACTTTACTACCACTATTAAATGAGAATTTAATCTGATTTTTTTTCATAATTTCATCTAGCGCTGTTACTTTCTTCATTGGTTTAAGTTGAATAGGACCTGTATTTACTTCCTCTTCATTATCATTAGATTGTAGTTCTTTAAAAACCATTGTTGAAGGTGTTATTGTTGTAGTTGATGTAGTTGTAAGTTCAAGAGGCTTTAGTTTTAGTTTTATATTTGCAGTATCCAGTGTATTTAGTTCAGTAGGTTTATATTCAGTTGTCTTCTCTCCATAGAGTTTATTCAATTTATCAATTTTCTTGTTGATTTCTAATTTCTCTCTATCTTCTTGTGAGATTTCCATACGTTCTTTTTTATTTTTGAATTCCTGTCTTGCTAATACCTCAGGATCTCTGTCTATGTAGGTTATAAACCAACCTCTAGGTGTCTCTTCAACCACACATTTACTAGTTTTACCTAAATGTTTGACAAACTCTGTCAGTGAAGACCAATTCGTACTTGTCATATGAATATGATCTCTATCCTTTATAAACTCATTATAAACATGATTTGCAGATATCCTAGTTGTAGGATACCTTATAGACACCAACTTTAGAAACTCTTTTTCAAAATCATTAGAAAACTGTTGTTGCATATATCCCGATTTCTTTTCATAGATTTCCATCTGTTTAAGATGTCCATCTGACGAACAATGGTTCTATAACACAACTATATTAGTACTTCGCATTAACTTCAATAGGTATTAACATTAACTTACTTTAAATCCATTTTCATCTCTACATTGTTTTTCACATAATTGACAATACCATTTAAGTTTCTTTAGACCTTTGGATTTAATTCTATTTGCAATCTGTTTATGTGTTAACATTGTATTTACATTACTAGTAAATTTAAATAAAAATATAAAAAAAAAAAATTTCATTTACGAAATTTCAATTAACACCATTCCATAAATAATTTTAAATCTTATATTTTGATTTTATTATAATTAATCTAATAAATATAACTATTTTTCAACAAGTTTAGAAGTTGATTTTGACAAAGAACCAAATTGGACTATTTAAGTTCACCAAGGTGCATATAAGTTTGTCTTAAATTTTGGATAATGGCACAAAAATTTTCCTCTAAAGCTGCTATTCAAGATGAACCTATATTCATTAAAAATTGCTTATTGCCAATACATCACTAATTAAAAAACATTTAATTTCTTAAATATCATTTGAGTTTTTTTTTTATTAATAATTTTTTTTTTTATTTTCATTTTTGGACACGAAGATTGTTGTTGGAGCCAAACAACAGATTAAAAAACTATTTATAGTATGTCATATCAAAATAGAGGTTTTAATCCAAGAGGTGGCAATAGGGGTCATGTAGATTCGAATGAAGATCTAAAAAACAGATTGACATCATTGATCATTAAGATTGGCGACAAACCATCATCGGCAATAGAATCAAATATAGATGGTTTAGTAAATGCACTTTTACATGATATTACAACTCAAAAAGAAGCTATTCAAAATATTCTATTTAAATGGTAAGTTAAAGCTATAGATAGTAAAATGTAGAATTTGAATATTAATATCCAGTATAGTATATCACAATTGCCTTATAAAACACCAATTTATGGAACTATAGTTGGTATTATAAATGCAAAGAATGCAGAGTTTGGTAAAGAGGTTGTTTGTAGATTAGTAGATGAAATTAATAGTGCATTGCTAAAGAAACAGTTTAATCAATTGAAATTATTAATTAGATTTATTCCAGAGTTAATTAATGCTAATGTTCTACCTATCACTGCAATCTTTGAACTCTTTGAAACATTGTTATCATTCTTGAATAGTAACAGTTACACACAAAACAAATCAGATTATTATGTATATTTAGTTTTAGCAACTTTACCTTGGGTATTGTATCTTCATCTTCCCACACACCCTAGGTTCTAGACTTTTTTTAAAAATATTCAAATTTTCTAATAATTTTAATAATTCATTGAAATATAGATTGGTGAAAGACTTTCAAAAACTAATTTAGGACAATTAAATGCATTGGTTGAGGAAGTTGAAAGCTACTTTAGTACCAGAAGTAACAGTGAAAAGAAATTTTATCAACCATACAAAGAATCGGATGATAAATTAGAGTCCATTTTAAAATATATTAAATCTCTAAGAGACGAAAGTAATTGGCATGTTGATTCTATTCTTCAACCCTATTTACATTTCCAAGAGGTATTAAATACAGCAACACAACATATATTACCACCTATAGTAATTCCCGATGATTCAGTAGGTATATCTTTAAACAACATGTTATCTAAATACAGGCAATGGTAGAGTACTAATTTGAATTCTGTAGAAATATGAATATCCATTATTCACAGGATCATGTTTTCGTTTGATTGATGATCTACCAATGAAACCAATAGAGAAATTTATAGTGGAAGAGTATTTAGTTGATATAATGTACTTTTTCAATAGTAATCATAGAGAGGCATCTAGATTTCTCTATAGTTTACCAGTGACCTTTGAAATTGATGAGATTGTAGTTGAATGTATTCTCTCAGAGATATTTAGATTACCAGAATCTACATTTAAGCCAATCTACTATAGTGTATTGTTTATTGATTTATTCAAAACACAGCAATCGATTATACCTGCATTTGCCTTTGCAACTAATCATCTCTTTGAGACATTGGATCAATTGGATATTGAAATTATTGATAGATTTGCTGGTGCCTTTGCTCATCATTTATCAAACTTTGATTACAAGTGGATTTGGAATGATTGGGAACCAATTTTAGTTGGAGATTCTGCTGATCAGAGTACATTGCTCAAGAGATACTTTATCAAGAGAGTTTTGGAATCCATAGTTCGTTTGTCTTATCTGGAAAAGATCAAATCTGTATTACCTTTGGAATATCATGCTTATCTCCCACCTAGTGTCTCACCATGTTTTAAATTCTATCAAGAGACTACTGATGTTTCTATGGGTGATAAGACTGTGGAACCTATGGAGAACAAGGAATTGGTATCAGAATCACATAAACTACTGTTACTATTCACAACTAAAGAGCCTTTAGATGGAATCATTTCACATATTGCCAATATCCCTGCATCTGTGAATGTTGTTGAACTGTTGACTAAATGTATCTTACATATCGGTGTGACAAGTTTCAGTCATTTGACCTATGCAATTGAGAGATATATCACATTATTCAAAGCTGTCTTTAAGACTCCTGCAGATCACCAAGAATGCATTAGATCCATTCTTGAATTCTGGAGAAATTCTCAACAACATCAGGTTATTGTCATTGATAAATTTGTGACATTTAAGATACTCAATCCACAGGACACCATTCAGTATTTCTTTAGACCTGAGAATTACAGTCAAATCACAGAGACATCGACATGGGAGATTATTCATAACAGTATTCAAAAGACAATGATTGTCATTGATGTTCTCTCTCAAGATCTCGAAGCTAACAAGGACTCTGCTGAAATTCAACAAAAACTAGACTCAGCACTACAAGAGCAACAACAACTCTTTATCACCTTGCTCAATGGTCTCAATGACCAAATTCAATCCTCTGTTGTTCAATCTCACCCCCTCAATCTCAAATTGATCACTGGTTACCTCAAATCAGTCTCTAGAAAGTACTTCAATCAAATCAAACCAATATTACTGAATAATAGTGCTCTTATGCAAATTATCAATAAAATTAGTAATCAATAATCAATTTATAATTAAATAACTTGGACTACTTATATGTATTAATTTGAATTAAAATTTAATTAAAATTATAAGTTGTAAAACAGTTTTCATTCAGCTAATGTGCGACCATTTGAAGTTTTATTTTTAAATCCAAATTTATTTATATGTTTGATCCATTTCCAGGATGTAAAGGTGTTGGAACTATTGTATAGACTATGTAGGTTTTCTTATTATATTTAAGAAACAACGTAAAATGAGAAAAGTTATAAATTCCGGAATTCAATTTCATCACTCAGAAAGAAATTGTTGATCAGAATTGTAAAGCTAAGGATACATGTTTTCAAAAGTACCTCCAAAATATTCAATTGGAACAACAAAAATTGCAATTTTAAAGAAATTTAAATTGTTTGATGTTTGTTGTTATTGTGATGGTAAAACAGAAAAAACAATTTTTATGATATCAATTTAAGTAACCTAATTTTTAATAACTGTGAGAAATTTGAATTTTAAAAGATAATAAGAAATTTTAATTATAATCAAAATATTTTCGTAGAAATTATTAAACCTGAAAAAAATCAGAATTTTAATCAGTTTGAAAAAAACATAAAAATCTAAAATTTTTTTTTTCATTTATTATTGTCTGTTTGACTCTCTCAATAAAAATCTTTTTTTTTTTTATCAATCAAATTTAATTTATCTATATATCATCTAATACAATACTCTAAATCATGTCAGATGTAAATTCAGGTATGTAAATGTATAACCCACTATAATCAAATATAACAGCCCCACTAGAAAAATGGAATTAAAAGTGATGGATCACACATTTAAAAATAGATTATATCTAACTATTTTTTTTTTTTAAAATTTTTATTAATGTAGTTATTAGAATTAAACCATACCAATTCATTCATGTATTAGATAACAATTCAAGTGTTACTCGTATTGAGATTGGTCCACAAACTTTCACCAGACAAGATCATGAAAAGATCATTTTGGGACCAGAAAACATGGTTCAAATTCCACCAAGAAATTACTGTACCATCTCTAACCCAGTTTTACGTGATGAAAAGAAACAATTAGTTTTAGATGAATATGGTCAAGTTAAATTAAAGCATGGTGATGAAGAAATTCGTTTCGCTCAAGAACCATTCCCATTATACCCAGGTGAGAGACTCACTGGAAAAGTTACTCCATTGACTGTTATTCCACCATTGAAAGCTCTTAAATTAAAAGCCACTAGAGACTACACTGATGATAAAGGTGTCTTACATAATGCTGGTGATGAATGGCTCTATGAAGGTCCAGGTACATATGAACCAAAAGTTGAAGTTCAAATTGTTGAAGAGCTCAAAGCTACCATCATTGCACCAAACCAAGCTCTTCGTGTCAGAGCCAATAAAGCCTGTTTGGATAAATTCAAAGTCCAAAGAAAAGCTGGTGAGGAATGGTTAGTCCGTCAACAAGGTGCCTATCTCCCAGGTATCGATGAAAAGGTTATTGAAGTTGTTAACGCTGTAATCTTAACTGACAAGAAAGCTCTTCATTTGAAAGCTACCAAGACCTTTGTTGATGAAACTCGTAAACCATCTGTACAAAGAAAGGCTGGTGAGGAATGGTTAGTAACCTCCAAAGACAATGAAACCCATATTCCAGATGTCTACGAACAAGTTGTTGGTGAAGTCAATATCACAACTCTCAACAACAGACAATATTGTGTTGTTTTAGATCCAATTGGTCCATCTGGTAAACCACAACTCGGTCAAAAGGAACTTAGAAAAGGTGAAGTTTCCTTCTTTTTACGTCCAGGTGAATCATTAGAAGGTGGAAAGATCTTCAATGTCTATGTTCTCGGTGAACAAGAAGCTTTGTTATTGAAAGCCAAAGAAACCTTCACTGAACAATCTGGTCAAACTCATCTTGCTGGTGACCTTTGGATGATCTATGGTCCAACTGATTACGTACCACAAATCCAAGTTGAAGTCGTTGAAAAGAGATCTTCAATCCCATTGGACGACAATGAAGGTATCTATATCAGAGACATCAAATCTGGTAAAGTTCAATCCATTATCGGTCAATCTTACATGTTGAAAGCCAACGAACAATTGTGGCACAAGGAACTCCCAAAGACTGTCGAAGAAGTTCTTGCTAAAGAGTCCCTCTCCGAGTACACTGAAGACCGTGACCCAACTCGTGTTGTAACTTACAGAGCTCCACATAACAGTGCTGTCCAAATCTACGATTACAAAGAAAAGAAACAAAGAGTTGTATTTGGTCCAGATTTAGTCATGTTAGGTCCAGACGAACATTTCACTGTTCTCTCACTCTCTGGTGACAAACCAAAGAGACCACATCAAATCAAAGCCATCGCCTTGTCTCTCGGTCCAGATTTCATGACTGATATCGTCATTGTCGAAACCTCTGATCATGCTCGTCTCTCTTTGAAATTATCATACAATTGGGAATTCAAAGTCGACAAGACCAAGAAAGAAGATGCTCAAAAGATCTTCCAAGTCCCAGATTTTGTTGGTGACTCTTGTAAAGCTATTGCCTCTCGTGTCAGAGGTGCTGTCGCTTCTGTATCCTTCGATGATTTCCATAAACGTTCTGCTGAAGTTATCAGACAATCTGTCTTTGGTACCGATGAAAACGGTAACATTCGTAAGAACTTTGCCTTCAACAGCAACTTATTAGTCATTAGCAACATTGATATTCAATCTGTCGAACCAGTTGACCAAAGAACCAGAGACTCACTCCAAAAATCTGTACAATTGGCTATTGAAATCACCACTAAATCACAAGAAGCTGCTGCTAGACATGATGCTGAAAAACTCGAACAAGAAGCTCGTGGTCGTTTAGAAAGACAAAAGATTACTGATGAAGCTAAAGCTGAGATGGCTCGTAAAGAACTCCTTGAATTACAAGCCCAATCTGCTACCATTGAATCATCTGGTCAAGCTACCGCTGAAGCTCAAGCTACTGCTGAAGCCAACTCTATTGCTGCTGAGTCCAATGTCAAACACGCTGAATTGAGAGCTCAAGCCAGTAAGATTCGTTCTGAATCTGAAATTGCCTTATTGAAACAAGCTCGTGAAGCTGAACTCAACTACAAGAAGGCTTTGGATGATTTGGAATTAAGCAAATCCAAAGAAATCTCTGCTATTGAAGCTTCTAAATTCAAATCATTGGTTCAATCCATTGGTCAAGATACCCTTAAATCCATCGCTCAAGCTGGTCCAGAAATGCAAGCTAAATTATTACAAGGTTTGGGTCTTAAATCATTTATGATTACTGATGGTTCTTCACCAATCAATCTCTTCAACACTGCAAATGGTCTCATTGGAGGTGTACCACCAAAGAAGTAAACAACTTCCAATTTCCCACTCTAGTTCAATTGAATAATCAATCATTCAACACCACTTTAAAAAAACAACAACAATATAATACAAATATTCTTTAAGACAGTATATTTTAAAACAAAACTTTTAAAATAAATTCAAAATTGTAAATTAATCAACATATAAATATTCTTCTGAGTAAATGTTTTATTCTTCTTTTAAACTTTTTATCCACAACAATCATTTAAATACTTGCAACTTTTTATTGTAAAATTAAATGAAAAAGTTTATTTATATTAAAAATTACAGAAAATAGGAGACTTAGTGATAGAGTTTAATCTATTTTAATATTTTTTAGATCTTCAATTTTCTTTGGAATTTGAATTTCTAATAGACCATTATCCATCTTTGCAGCAATTTTAGATGATTCAACTTCTTTTGGGAATTTAATGGTTTTGTTGAATGATGATAAATAGGATTTAAATGATTTTTTTATCTTGTGATACTTCTTCAACTTGTTTGTTGGCAGTTAAGACTAGAGTATTACCTGATTTCCAATGAATGGAAACATCAGATTTACTCATACCTGGTAATTCAAAATTGATTTTATATTCACTTTCTGATTCCTCTTGATGAGTTCTTGGGAATCTACTTCCTTTACCTTTATAAAGTTCATTTTCAGCTTGGTCAAAGAATTCTGATACCTTTTCAAAATCATCATGTTCATACCATTTCTTTGTGAATTTTTCAACACATCTATCAAAGAATGAATCTTAGAAATAATTTAAATTAATATAAAATTGTTTTTATAATATTTCCCCACTCTTATAAATACATACTGTGACTACTATCAGATTTAGCTGAATTATTAGTTTCAGAAGGAGTATTACTATTACTAAGATTTATTCTTGATGTAGAAAAACATCTACCATGATGATGCCATCCATTATTAGGAACTTCATGAATTTTAAATTTAGCATAAAAACCTGGATGACAAATTCTTCTAAATATACTCATTTTATCAATATTATTACTAGTGTATTATAGTTGTTGTAGTTATTGTTATTATTATTATAAAAAAAAAAAAATTATTCTTTATATAAACACTTTGTATAATTTTTATGTGTTCCAATGACATAATTTTTATTTATATTTATAAAAGGTCATACCATTAAAAAAGTTTTTTCCTACCAGTTATATTTTGGTATCACCTCATCTTTTAATAGAATCCTTAGAAACCAAGTAATCAGATCTGTACTTAAATTCAAAATCCTGGTTATCAATTGAAACACATAATTCTAACCGTTACCTTTTTCTACCTTTATTGAATTCTTACCTGTTATTATTTGTTTAAGGTATATTAATCTTTTTCGTACTATTAAGCTTTCTATTATTTGATATTCCTCAATATAATCTTAAAAATATAATAAAACTCTTTTTTTGTGAGAAATATTCATTTCTTGCATTTTTGAGTTTTTTGTGAATTATTTAAATTAATTATTATTATTATCATTTAAAAACAACAGTAATTAACAAACAACAATCAATTAATAATATCAAACAAAATGGAAAACAATAATAATAATACTAAATTAAACAAAATTGTAAACAAAAACAACAAAGGAATTTTCAAAATTGAAAAAATCCAATCAAAAATCCAATTCTTAGCAGATAATCAAGAAGAGAATGTAAAGAATCAACAAAAAATTGAAAAATTACAATCTAGATTGTTAAAAATTCAACAGAAGCAAAACAGTAACATTGATTCTAGTGCTCAAGAACTCAACAAGTTAGCTTCTTTATCCATTCAAGATGTTCAACCTGTAGTCATTAGTTCTAATTCTCAAGAAAGAACACCCACTACAACCAATAGTGGTGATTCTCTTAATTCCAGAAAACAATTGAGAGCTCTTAAAAAAGAACAAAGAAAACAAGGTGATAGTGATTCTGAATATCTTGAAAAGAAACAACTAAGAGAACAAAGAAAACAAGAGAGATTGGAAAGAAAGCAACTAAAGAAGGAACAAATAAACTCTTCAGTTGTTGATTCTATTGATTCTCAAAAAGATCAAGAAAAGGTTTATAGAAATCAATTAAAAGAACAAAGAAAGAAAGAAAGATTCGAGAGAAAACAACTCAAGAATGATCTTAAAACTAAAGATGCTAATGTTCTTTCTCATGATGATAAACTCAAACTTGAGAGAAAACAGCTCAAGGAACAAAGAAAATTGGTAAAATTGGAGAAAAGACAACTAAAGACACAACCAAATAATAATGATAGTGATATTCAACAGTTACCAACACTTCAACTTCCTGAAAAATTAACTTCAACCTCTCCTTCAAATGAAATCTTAATTTCAACCAATGATTTCATTAGTCAACTCAGTCAACAAAAAGTTGAAGAAACTGAATCAACTAGCCAATCTCAACAAGTTGATGAAGTTAAAAAAGATTTGAAAAAACAAAAGAAACTTGAAAGAAAACAACTCAGAGAACAAAAGAAACAAGAGAGATTGGAAAGAAAAGAAAAGCCAATAGCCTCCAATACTAATGATGATTCTAAACCAGAGCAAAAAGAAGAAGAGAAACTTGATAGAAAGCAAATCAGAGAACAAAAAAGACAAGAGAAACTTGATAAAAAGCAAGCTAGTGGAAATCATTCTGAAAGAAAAGCTAATATAAATGGAATTGTAAATAACTTTGTTCATCAGAATGGACAAGTATCCATTGAAGTATTGAAGCAACACACTCAATCACTATTAAATTCTGATTTCCAAGATGACAAATTCCAAAAAGTTATCAATTGTAAGAGATTTACAATCAAGGAGGATAATACAATTCAATTCTCAAAATCAAAACCATCTGCTGCTAAACATTAATTAGCTTTTGGTATTTATCACTTACATTATCAATATCATATTTTATCAGTTTTATCAATTCAATTTTAATTAAATATCAATACAATAATAAAAATATTTGTTCCAATTTATATATCTATATATTAATCATCTCTGTATTCATTCTCAATCTAATTAAATTTGAAACCATGTTCACAATGTTCATAATTATCAGTTTCTTTCTGAGATTCTATTTCAATAAAGTTTTGATCTCAGAAGGATACCTTTGTGACTTCCATTTTATCTTCAAACTCTACTATTCTAGTTTATATAATTGAGAGTTTAGAAAATAGCAAGGAATCAGGAAATTATTGTATGCTGACTTATTTAATTTGAAATTTGAATTGTATCTTATTTTGTAGTGAGTATGATTTCTTAGAAGGTTCTCAATTAATTGCTATATTCATTGATTAAATATTGCATAGTATTTGAATTTTGTACTATTTGAATCCTTTCTTTGTTATAATTACAAAAAAAAAACAATAATTGAATTATTATTTCATTTACAAACTGTATCTTCTATCTACCACTATAACTATATATAAATAAAACCAACTTTTTATTTTCTTTAAATAGTTGGTCTTGGGTCAATGTGATTGATAAGACCATCATAAGTCTTTTGGTTAACATATTGAGGTTGAGTATCTAAAACACCATCTATATGAATTGTAAGTAGTGTTAGTATAAATACAAAGTCCAAAAGAGAGAAAGTGAGGATAGAATTGAGGAAACATACCGATATTATCTTTCTTCCAAGACTTATATTTTTCTAAAGATGGTTTTGGTATAATTGTATTTGTAATTTTTGAAACTCTTTCTCTAACTCCATCGATTAATTGGAATCTAACTTTACATGGTACATTGTATTTTGGATCTATGTGTGCTAAATTGGAATAGTGAATTGGTGATTCTTTTGTATATGTTGTTGCTCTTTGTTGCTTAGATGACTTTGTTTGTTTTCTAATCAATTTTAGACCTTCAACTATGACATTATTGTGTTTTCTATTGACTGATTTTACAATTCCTTGTTTTCCTTTATCTCTACCTGATATAATCTGTATTTTATCACCTTTAATATATTTCCATTTTGCAATTGCAAATAGACCGTCTTTTAAAAATCTTCCACCAAATAGATTTGACATTTTCTGTAACAACTATTTGCAATATCCCTACTTCTGATCAGAATGCAAAATTTCAAAAAAAAAAAAATTAAAAAAAAAAAAATTAAAAAAAGACGACTCCCACTAAAAACTTTCTTTCGTTTTTTATTTTATCAAAAGCCCACTCAAATTAATCTATTTTCTTTAGGTTAATATTTAATATTTATACACATAAACACAAATGCAATCTGATGATATTATTTGGGATGTTATAAGTAAGAACTTTTGTTCTTTTAAAACAACGTATGTTACCACTAAGAAATTATAAAAAATCTTGATTGATAAACTATGATTCTAACTGATGGCTTTGGTGAATGTTCTATATAGATTCAATAAAACCAAATTTTGTAGAAATGAATATAATGTAACAGGTGTTTGTAATAAGGTATCATGTCCATTAGCAAATTCTAGATATGCAACAGTTCGTGAAGAGAATGGTGTTTCATATTTATATATAAAGACTATTGAAAGAGCACATACTCCTGCTAAACTATGGGAAAAGATTAAATTAGATCCAAACTTTATGAAATCTATTGAGATTATAGATAAAAATATGGAATTTTGGCCATCACATATGATACACAGAGTCAAACAAAGATACATTAGAATCACTCAATATCTAATTAGAATGAGAAAAATAAGAAAACAGATAAAGTATTTTGATAGTATTTCAATTATTATACCCTCACCTTATAGTAGTGGAGGTAATATTGATTAGAATATTATACTAATATATATATAATAATGTTTTAATACTATAGACGTGAATTAGTACCTATTAAATCTAGATCAGAACAAAGAGATTCAAAGAGAGAACACAAAGCAGTTGTAGCAGCACAATTAACTGTTAATATAAAGAAAGAACTTCTAGATAGATTGAAAAAGAACACTGTTTATGGTGATTTGTACTATTTCCCACAAGAGGTTTTCAATGATGTTTTAAATAAAGAAGGTGAAGCTGATGAGAATCTTGAACATGAAGATATTGAGGATGAAGAAGAAGAAGAAGTAGAAATGGAAAATGAAGAGTATGATGAAGAAGAAGAAGAAGAAGAAAATGGTGATGTTGAATATGTTGAAGGCGATAGTGATGATGAATATCAAGATGAAGAAGATGAATTAGATAATTATAGAAATCAACATGGTTTCTCTGATGAAGATGATGATGAAGAACAACAATCTGATAGTGAAGAGGACTCTGATGAAGAAGATTATGATCCTAAACCAAATAGTAAAAAGAGAACTCCATCAACATCCAATAGAAAAGGTACTGGTAATCTCAATAAGAAACCCAGTAAACCTAGAGTTAATATTGAATATGAAACTGAACCAACACAAACACAATCTTTACAAAGAAACTAAAAACTATCAAAAAACTCAGTAGCACTTCATTGACACCCCCCACCCAAAAGCAAATTTATAATTATAATAAATAGTACCGGTGGAACCCAATTGGTCTAATTTAGAGAGGTGTATCTATGGATATTTATTGATTTATTTAAAGATCTAAAGTTAATTTGGATTTATTTTAGTGTGTTGTTGTAATATTCTAAATAAATGATGACAATAGATAAATAAGATGGGAAATGGTTTGAAAATGATATCGAATATTCCTTTATTTTTTTAATGTTCAAAAATATCTTTCTTCTTTTTATTTTACGAAAAAATGAAGGACTAAAAAACAATAAAGTTGAAGGGGGGTGAAGCCATTGTAAATTTAAAAAAATTGATCTGTTTTTTCACTGAAGAAGATAATATTTTTTTTTTTTCATTATAAGATTTTTTGTCTCATAAACAAACTTTAAAGGTAGAGATAAATATTCTTGATCAAATTTAATGAAAATAATATATTTACATAAATTTCTCTCTCCTCTATACTTATATACAAACTTTTGATGAAAAAATCACTTGAATTCTAAAATTCTATTACACTGCCCCCTTATGTGAAATTCTCTCTCGTATCTTCTCCTCTTCCCTAACTTTTTATCTCTTTTTTATCATTTAAATTATCCTCCTTCTTTATTTCCGTCAACTTTTTTAGTAATACTATAACATTTAGTATAAGTACTAAAAAAATCGTCTCGACGATAAACAATTCTTAACAAACCCCCTTCAAAATTTTTTATATACTTTAAATTTGAACAGGACTTTGGGTCTTATAAGTCCTGTCCTAAAAGTATTTTAAAAAATCATTAAATCGAGTTCTCTTCATTCTTTCTCTCTCGCCAAAAGATACCCCCTTTTTTAAAGAATTTTAGTTTCTTTTTATATTTATATTTCCAAACTCCTTCACAAAAATATCACCTCCTCAATATATACCCCTACTTTATTTAAAACCGTGTTTTTTTAAAAAAAAATAATAATTATTCCCCAAAAAGAAATTTAAATATTTGTGTGTTTTCAGTAATTTCATTGTTTGTTTTTCCCCCCATCAATTCATCTTCATTTAAACTTTATTCTCAGTAATATCCTATCTAAATTAAACAATAATTTATCAAAATTTATTCCTATCCTTCTCCAATTCAATTCTTTTACTCAATTTATCTACATTATGTATACCCAAGCAATTTCTCAAAATTATCAACAATATCTTTTAAATCCACAAATGGATCAACAACAATCTGGTGCACCTCAACAATTATCAATTGAAGAACCAAAATCTAATGATTCAGTAGAGTCATTGTCTCTTTCAGACAATACCAATGGTATTAGTGTAAATAATGTTACACCACAATCTAACAATGGTGTAGCTACTACAACTACCACTTCTAATGCTATTACAACTGCTAGTACCACCAGTACAGCTCAACCAACCAAGAAAAGGGCTAAAAGAGCTTGTTTGAATTGTAGAACTTCCAAAGTCGCTTGTGACCAACAAAGACCATGTACAAGATGTACCAAACACGGACTTGAAGAAACCTGTCTTGATATTCCAAGAAAACCTAAAGTTGTCGGTATTAAACGTGTTAAAAAAGATCAACTCAATGGTTGTGATCAACAATATGTTCAGAATCCAAATTATGCTGCTTGTGTTCAACAAGGTACACAACATCAACAATCACTCTCAAATTCTGTTAACATTACAACTAATAACAATGGTTCCATTAATTTGACAATTCCAACTCACATGTTGCAATCTCAACAAATTCCATTTTATATCCAACAACAATTGCAACAACAGTTCTTACAGCAACAACAATGTCAACAACCATTCAACAAACAACAACCAAAGGTTAACAATAACAATAACAACAACACCAACAATAACAACTTTAATCAGTTCATTGGAAATAATCAAGATATCACAACAATGATTCAACAACAACAACAACAACAACAACAAACTACAAATATCTCAGGGAATAATTTTGTAAATATTCCATCATCACCAACAACCAACTTCTCAATTCCATCACCATCACAAATGTTCAGCAATCATACTTCATCGTCATCCTCACCATCACTCTCACCGACATCATCATCACCAAAACAAACATTACCACCACCAACCATCTCAGCATCATCAACCCTTAATGTTGATCAAGGATTAAGTTATCAACAATTATCACCATTATTGAATCCATTTGTATTCAACAGTGGTGATCAAATTCAGTTACCAACAACTACCCCAAATGCTACCAATGGAAATAATGACTTAAAATCATCACCACCTCATAGTATTCCATCATCACCATCATCAGCATTCTCAACTCCTGTTCAATTGATTTCAATGCCATCTGATTCTTCACCTACTAGTCCTCATTCTGATGTTAAACAACAACAACAACAGCAACAACAACAGCAACAGCAATCAAACAATAATGGCAATCAATTCCAACAACAACAACAACAACAACAACAACAACAACAACAACAACAACAACAACAACAACAACAACAACAACAACAACAACAACAACAACAACAACAACAACAACAACAACAAAATGAAGATGTTCAACAATCACAACAACAAAATGCAACAAATATAAGTTCAAATATCCAATCTGCATTTGAGAATGTATTTGTTAATTTATCATCATTGATAAATACTTCAAGTGCATTCCAAGAGCCAATAGGAATCTCTCCTTCACCATTTGGATATTGTATCAAGAGTCCATTTAATGTGGACGGTAATACCTCTTATCAAAATATATCCAGTTACAATTTACTAGAAAATGGTAACTCTTCCACTAATAACAACAACAACAACAACAACCAAAACAGCAGTAATACTACTACTGGTAACAATCAAAATAATAACAACAGTAATGGTAATGAATTGACTATATTCAATAATTCAAA
Organism: Tieghemostelium lacteum; assembly: GCA_001606155.1. NCBI lineage: Eukaryota > Evosea > Eumycetozoa > Dictyosteliales > Raperosteliaceae > Tieghemostelium > Tieghemostelium lacteum. Next base: position 472,216 of record LODT01000016.1, on the reverse strand, counting down.
GTCTAACAATAGCAACAATAATGCTACAAATGGATTATTAAATATGATTCCACCACTTATGAATAATTACTACAATAACAACAATAACAATAGTAATTCAATTCATTCACTATTACCAGAAGTTTTGATTTCAGAATTCAAAAAGATCCATCAATCATTGGAAACCATTACTAGCTTCCTTCAGTTTCCAACAGTACCAAGACCATTGTATGCTCAGTCTCCAAAATCTGCATTGGTCCCTGGATCCCTTTGGACTCCTTGTCTTGAGTCGGTAAACTATCACAAGAATGCCTATTTAAATAATTAATTTACACTCCCATCTAAAGCACAAACATTAATTAAATTAATTATTTATATTTTTTTTATTTTTTTTTAAATATCTATACGGCTTTTTTATTCTTTTATTTTTATTTATATATATAATTGTAGGTTAAATTTAATCCACCATTTTCAAGATGGCAGTTTCCAAGTAGACAGATGGTAGAAATTAGTGAAGAGTTTTGTAAGATATTAGGCTATTCAAGTATTCAGCATTTTGATGAATCTCATGTTGGTAATAATGTTATATGGGATGATTTGGTACATCCACAGATTATACCATTTACGAATAGATATGCAATGGAAGCTTTAGTTAAAGGTCTGAGATCATTCCAAAGACCATGTATATTCCGTAAATCCAATGGACGTTATCTATCTGTAAATTTATTAGTTCAATTTGATAATGACTATACCGTATTTAAAACATCAATACTTCAACAATATTCTGAAGTTAGTCATGATCTTTCTGGTGAATATATAGTTAGGGAATTTAGAGGTAAACAAGCATGTTTGGAATTAGATGACACATTTATATGATACAATTACTACTACTATACTACTACTATAAAAATATATAATATATAATAATATACAAAAGAATTAAAATTAAGGGAGTATTCGATCTTCCAACACCAAAATAATTAATCAATAAATATAATCTTAAATGTAAATTTTAAATATACACTAGTTATTACTTTCAATTAAATACCTTGTTTATTTCAAATAAAAAAAACTTTCAAATTCCGAAAGGGGTTAAGTGGGAAATAAAGAGAACTTTAAGATGGTATCGGAAATTGAAAGATAAATTCCAAAAAAATTATTACAAAGTAATTTCTTTTGAATATTCTAACCGTAACAAAATATCAGATTTTTTTGATTGCTGATATTTTCAGTTATAATTTTTTTTTAGATTCCTAATTATTTTTTCAATTTCGTTTTTATTAATTGTAATTACTTACTTCCGACTATATATAAAATGTTGAAATCAACTATTATCTTTGCTCTATGCTTTTTAATTTTGGGTGCTATGGCCACCAAAAACTGTTTATGTGAATTCGATAACGGTGAAGCCCGTATCATCACTGTCCAAAGACCAAGAGACTGTTCCAGAAAATGTAACGAAATTGCTGATAATGAAGTAACTGCTATTGCTTGTCAAATCTCTACCTGTACCTGTAACTACACCAATGGTACTATTGTTGGATGTACTAACAGACCAACTACCTCATCCTCCTCAGGTCCATCTTCATCAGGTCCACACTCATCTGGTCCATCCTCATCTGGTCCACACTCATCATCTGGTCCATCCTCATCTGGTCCACACTCATCATCTGGTCCATCTTCATCTGGTCCATCCTCATCAGGTCCACACTCCTCATCTTCAACCCAAACTGGTACCTCTGGTTCCCAATCTGGTTCTCAAACTACTGGTCAAACTGGTTCCCAAACAGGTACCTCTGCCACTGGTAACCCATCTTCCTCTGCCTCCTCATCCGCTTCAGCCTCCGCCTCAGCTTCAGGTATGTTTTCTATATCCTCCCCACATTCTTTAATTTCATCTAGTATACTAACTTACCTTATTTAATTTTTAATATTACAGCTGGTTCAGGCTCTGGTTCTGGTTCTGGTTCAGGTTCAGGTTCAGGTTCTGGTTCAGGTATGGCTCAACAAACTTGTGGTGGATATTGTGCTCCAGCCTCCAAATCTGTTATTAAATCAAGTATCTTTTAATTTTAATAAATTAAAATATTTATAATAATAATTTAATTTTAAAAAAATGTAATATCTAGATATTATATAGTGTTAGAGTTGAGTTATATAAATAATTATTTAATATTTTGTTGATTTCTGTTAAAGATTAAAATAAAAAAAAAACTAACTTAACTCACTACCTGAGGAAAAGATCTTGGATAGTAGGGATATTATTACATTACTTTTTACATTGATGATGTCATTAAATACAATTGGATTTTAAAATTTTTCATTTTTAATTTCCAACTCTTTATAAGATTTAATTATATATACTTTTAAATATCATTGGAGTTATTTGTTTTTTGCATGATTAATTATGAATATACACCAAAATGATACATTGGAATATCGAGTTGGGAACATAATTATTATTATTCTTTTTGAAAAATGCATCAAGTTGAATTGTATTTTGAAAAAAACATAGAATGACATCAATGTTCCATCAAAATTTCAGAATGTTTTAAACAAAACAGATATTTTTTGATTTTTTTCTTGTTTATAGTATATTGAAAAAAACTAAGAGTAAAAAATCCCCATCCCATTTATTATTTCGTTGTAAATATATTAGTAGTTATCTATTTAATTAGAATCTACAATATTTATCTATTTATTCATTATTTGTATGTAAGGTCAAATCTCAAAATCGCTCCGAATAAAAAAAAAAAATCTTTGGGTGACCACCATTGGCAGTGTGAATAATTTTAAAAAAAAAATCAAAATTATTCATATTTCTAAATTTATTTTAGGTGTGTGTTTTGTTATAGTAAAGATATATATTTATATCTGTCTCTTGTTCATTATAAAGCATAATATTAACACTATTCACACCCTACACGTTTTATAAAATTTTTAAACTTTAGCTTATTTAGAAATACATATATAAATAATGCTAAAATCAAATATATTGTTTTTAGTAGTGACAATATGTTTAAGTATTGGTAGTCAGGTAGTTATAGGTTCACTTTTAGAAAGCTATGGAATTAAATTAGAAGACAGACAAACAGTTCAATTAGCACCCACAGGAATATATTCCCCCGGGGAATCCATGTCCTTTTGTCATGATAAATGTCAAATAGGTCAAGTTTGTAGAAATTCTACATGTACAGGATGTATAGACAATCTAGAATGCTATGATCTTAATAGTCAGTGGATATGCAGTGGAGGTTCTCCAACTGATGACGATGGTTTATGTGTCCATAAAACTCTATTCCATAATGAATTCACTGGATTGGATATGGTTGGATTCATTCTATTATTTATAGGTTGTGCACTATCAAGTGGTGGTGGTGTAGGAGGTGGTGGAATTTACATTCCAGTACTTATTCTTGTGAGTAAATGGGATCCTAAATCAGCTATACCTCTATCCAATTGTTTGGTAGCAGGTTGTGCATTAGCAAATTTAATTCAAAATTTTTCAAGACGTCATCCTCACACTGACAGACATTTAATAGATTACAGTGTTGCACTTCTCATTGAACCATTAACACTGGCAGGAACTATTTTTGGTGTCTATTTGCACACTCTCTTCCCACCTCTACTCATTTTATTATTGCTGGTGGTAACCCTCTCCTTTACAGCCTACAAAACCATTACCAAAGGTTTGGATATTGCCAAGGCCGAAAAAAAGAAACTCAATAGCGAAGCACTTTTAAATAAGAATCAAAGCTCTGTCAATGGTGCAATGGAGCCATTCCCAACCAAAATGCCACGTTCAAGATTTTATATGTTTTATGATGCTGATTGGCCAAAGATATGTATTCTTTTGGTAATTTTAACCATTTGTACTATATTTTCAATTCTCAAAGGTGGAAATGACGAGTATTCAATTGCAGGTGTTAGACTGTGTTCCCCAGTATACTGGGTACTCTCTTTTATCGCTGTTCCATTGATTATTATAGCTTGGGTATTTACAGCCAAATATTTGTATAAAGAGTCAAATTTGAAGATTAAAGAAGGTCGTGAAATTGAAGGTGAGATCAAATACACTAAAAAGAATATAGTTATTCTTGGTTTCCTTTCAATTATAGCAGGTTGTTTGGCATCTCTTTTGGGTATTGGAGGTGGTATGATTAAAGGTCCAGTTCTTTTACAAATGGGATTGTCACCAGATGTCACTGCAGCAACATCCTCTTATATGATTCTTTTTACCAGTGCCAGTAGTGCCATTCAATACATTCTAGTAGGTAAACTTCGTTTGGATTATGGTGTAGTTTACTATTTTATTGGTTTTATCAGTTGTTTCATTGGAACACAAACTCTCATTTGGGTAGTAAACAAATACAAGAGAAGATCATATATAGTATTCCTTATTGGTGCTGTCATTGCAGTCAGTACCGTTTTGTTGTGTGTCACCGAAGGTATCGATTTTGTAAAATATAGAAATCTAACTTTTGATTCCATTTGTACACCTGCAGCTGCCTCTGGTGTCTCTGGATAGAATATTATTTTTTTCTTATCTTGTATATTCTTTTTTTTTAAAAATATAATATAATCACAATCTTTGCGAATAAAATAGTTTTTATAATAATACTTATACATAGAAACTATTGAATATATATAAAAGAACTAATTCAAAATAATAAAATAAAATTTTTATTATGATACTTTAACTGAATTTCAATGAAAATAAATTTATACTAATTTTCATACTATTATTCAAATGATTATAAAATATTTTTATTCTTGTTTTTCTTGTATATTTTTAAAGTTACAAGCATCCAATTCTGAACTAGCAATATTCAATGTTTGAGATAATTTTTGAGAATCTTGGTCTTGGCTAAAGACATAGTTGGCTTCATCTATTTTGGATTGGTATTGATCATCACAGTTGTCAGCCTTTGTGAAGCAAATAAAAGCAATTAAAACTAAAACAACTATTAATGTCCATTTCATTTTTATAAAAGTTTATCTAATTAATTAATAGAATATGATATTTAAATTTTACTTTAATTTAACTTGTTTGTTTAATAATTTAATTTATTTTTAAAATAAATATTTGTTTTAAATTGTTTGATATATTGACTGTATACTAAAGTAAATTATATGAAGATGAAAATACTATTTTATTGGGAATTTTGATGTATTTGTATACAATTTTGATAATTTTTGTTTTTTAAATGGGGTATTATTAGTTTTTACAAATAAGTAATCGATTTATTAATAGATTTCTAAACATTCAAAAATATTTTTTTATATTGATTATTAAAATATGTATAATGAGAAATCAACATAAATCTGATAACTTGATGTATTGTATTTGTTTTTATTGTACTATATTGTGTCACCAATGGCAGTGGTAGGTGTCAAAGTATTTGCTGGAGAGGTATTTGATCCGATTAAACTATAAAATACACTCAAAAACTTATTACCAACACGTACCTTGAAAACATATAATACAACCAACATAAATACAAACACTGCAAAATAGATAAGAAGCTTATCAGTCATATCTCTCCTTCTCAATTTTGTTATACTTGACTTTGCTTCAGCAGTTCTAGATGAATATTCCTTCTGTTGATCAACAGTCTTCTCCAAAACTCTCGAAGAAGCTGTAACCTCATTTAACATTGTAGAGCTTCTATTCACTTGTGAATTCATAAAATTTCTAGTTTTCCTTAATGTCTCTGTCAATGATACAGATGTTTTCAATATATCTTCATTAGATCTATTGCTAATAATGAATATATTAGTTAGGGTCTATTCTTTAAATCATTTCATCATTTATAATGAATATTCAAAATATCAACATACTTTGAAATTGTAGTATAGTTTCTAGAGTATTGTGTTATAGGATCACCATTCTTTTGAGTTGTCGATGTTTCTAATAATTTCTTTTTATCCAAAAGGAATTGTTCATGTAATTTCTTTGTGGTATCTAAATTTACTTTTTTCTGTAAAACTTTGAGGTTATTAAATTCCTCTTTGTGAATTTCAAGTTCTTTTTCAAATCTCTTTATATCAATACTCTTATTCTTTTCATTTAATTCAATAGAACCTTCCTAAAATTCACATTTAAATTAGTATTTTCTATGGGGAGGGTTATGCATATAAACTCTACTCTACTTTTATTAAATTATGTAATATATCTAAATTGGTTTTAATTGATGTGTTATATGTTTGAATTTGTAATACTGTTGAGGAATTTGATAATGATACAATATCGCCTCTGATTGTGTACTCAATCTTATTAATATCCTTTAATTTATCCATTTCAGCTAATAGTGGTTTGAAATTTTTGAAAATTCATTTTCACTCAAATTTTTAAAAATACTTATGACTCATTTTAAATAATTTAAATGTTTTATTGGGATTAAACATAAATGAAACAAAAATTAATCAAAATTTCAGTGAAAATTTAAGTTTTATATAAATTTTTTAATCAATAAATTATTTCCACACCAACAAATAAATACATTATTTTTTTTTGTAAATTTTTTTTGTTTATTTTTTTTTTGTTTCCTAGTTTGTTGAACAACACAATTTTTAATTAATTAATGGTACATCTTAATATAAAATCATCAACTGATAATAAGTTGTCTGTAGATGTTGATCTAAGTATAACAGTTGCAGCTTTAAAAACAATTTTAGCAGAGAAAGGATCTATTCCAGCCGACCAACAAAGAATTATCTATTCAGGTAGAATATTAAAAGATCATCAAACATTAGAGGAATTAAGTAATTATCAAAGATAAAATTAAGAATGAGACAGGATAGGAGTAACTTGAATATCTAATATTATTAAATTTATGAAAATATTTTTATAGAGATTCAAGAAGGTCACACATTACATTTAGTTAGAGGATCAGCACCACCACCTCCACCAACAGAACAAGTGCCAAATCCACAAACTCAAAATACATCACAAGCACCAGTGTTCCCTGGTATGCCAACTGATATGCAAAATATGATGAATAATCCAGCAATGCAAAACCTTTTAAATTCACCAATGTTTGAAAATCTCTTTTCTAATCCAGATATCCTTAGAGAAATGATGATGAGTAACCCAGAAATGAGAGAAATTGTTAATAATAATCCAGAAATGAGACAGATTTTAAATGATCCCCAAGTATGTAAATTAGAATTTAAAAAGTAGTAGTTTTGTTGTTAACACCCTTAATTTTATCAAAATCTTATTTATAATAGACACTTAGACAATCTTTTGAAATGATGAGAAACCCAGAATTAATGAGAGAAATGATGCGTAATGCTGATAGAGCAATGATTAATATTGAAAATCATCCAGAAGGTTTCAATCTACTCAGAAGAATGTACACAAATGTTCAAGAACCACTTTTAAACGCAGCAGCAAATCAAACTCAGAATCAAACCAATAGTAACCCTTTTACAAATCTTTTTAATAACCCAAATCCAAATAATCAACCTCTTCCAAATCCATGGTCACCTCAACAGCAACAACAACAACAACCAAGTGGATCTACAACATCACCAAATAGTGGTACTACTAATCCAACTTCTACAACATCACCAAATACAGCCAATCCATTTGCAGGTCTATCAGGTTTAGGTGGATTTGGTGGTTTAGGAGGAATGGGTGGAATGGGTGGAATGGGTGGATTTGATCCAACCAATATGTCACCAGAAGCCTTGCAAGGACTTTTAAGTAATCCAATGTTTCAACAATCACTACAGCAATTGACAGCCAATCCACAAATTTTACAACAGGTTTGTATTAAATTTATAAAATACTCAATAACCTCAAGTGATAGTTATTAATTTTTAAAATTGAAATATATATAGATGATGGAATCTGATCCAAGAATTAGACAAATGATTCAAGCTAATCCACAAATTAGAGACGCTATTCAGAGTCCACAGTTTTTGAATATGTTAAGTAACCCACAAAATTTACAAGCAATGATGCAAATGCAACAATCATTGAATACATTGCAAAATAATGGAATGTTTGGAAATCAAGGTGGAAATCAAGGTGCAAGTCAAGGTGCAAACCAAGGTGCAAATCCTCTTGCAGGTTTAGGTGATTTAAATAGTTTATTAGGCGGAATGGGTAATTTTAACAATCTTTTTGGAGGTATGGGTGGTATGGGTGGTGGAATGGGTGGTCAATCTCAAACAACTCAAAATCAAGAACCACCTGAAGTCAGATACCAAATTCAATTGAATCAATTGGAGGAATTAGGTTTCTTGGACAGACAAGCAAATATCATTGCACTTACACAATCGAATGGAAATGTAAATGATGCCATTGATCGTTTATTAAGATAAAGATTTTTTATTCATTAACTATATAAACAATGGATACTTTTTTTTAATAATAATAGACAATACCCTCCACCTCCTCCAAAACAACAGTACTATAAATAAAACCAAATGAATTATTATAATTTATTTTTTTTTAAAATTGTAAAGTATAACATATGGTATATACAAAATATTAATTTTATTGTAATTATTTTGAGAAATGGGGAAGGGGAGAGGGTGTATTATAAAAAACTAATAATATTATTGAATAATTTCATAACCTGCAACTTTTCTTAATCTTCTATATCCAAAGAATGCCATAATGGCACCAATGACTATTAGAATACCACCAACAATTGCAGCCATAATGACTGGTGCCAATTTGAGAATATGTAAATCTTTGAATTGGGATTTCAAAGTACTGATGGTAGAAGAAGATGGCGTACCAGTTTGACCGACTTTAAAGAGTGGATAATAACAATCACTAGTCAGATTCTGATAGGTGGTTTGTGGCTCAAACATTAAAGAGTCATTGGCAATATAAAAGTTAATTTGAAGTTTTAGATTATAGTACAATGCATTACCTGTAATAGGTTCAAGATCCAAAGGAACTCCAGAGAGATTAAACGATGGATTTTGACCTTGAACTTTGTTGACAATGTCAGTTGGTACCTCATACATATCCCAAAGACTAATGAATATGGGTAATGGTGGATTTAAGGTAGATGACATGTTGGTTAGACCATCAACTGGAGAGTAAAACACTGGACTGGCAGAAAAGGAGTTATTCTTTAGGAAATATCTCTTGGTATCAACACCTTGTACTGTAGAATCTTCAACATAGACCAAGTCAATTGATCTTAATGTATTCTCTTCAAATAATGTTAGAGTATCTGGTGATTGTCCTGGTGCAAATTGACCACTTTCAGTAACACCTTCGACTGGAACTGTACCATTCCAATAGGGAACTACAGAATAGCCTTGATATATAATATACTGATTGATCATTGATGAGTTACTTTTACCGGTATAGATGGTAGATAATTGCTCCAAAGTATTGTTTTGTTGTAGAGAACAGTCGATACCTTGACCTAAGAAATCAAGTAAAGGATCAGAGCAATTCCACAACCAATCATACATTGAACGAGTGGCTATGAAACCACTAGTTGGATAGAACTGGTCCATTATAGTCTGACGAGTATAAGTTTGACCCATTGTCAAAATGTATTCTTGAACTATTGCATAGTCATTGTTATTTAATGGCCATAGAGATGCATTAGATGGGTTCAAAAACAGACCAATGTTATTTGCATTCAAAAGAGTTAGATTTCCAGTAAACAAAATCTCATAGAGTTTCATAGCGGGTAATGTAAAGTTTTGTTGTGCAACCATTGTAAATTCAATAGCTCCCAATGCAAAAGGTTCTTGAGTGTAGTGGAAACTTGAAATGGATTTATAACCTAATGGCTGAGCGGTAAGGTATTGACAGTATGCAACCTCAGTCATAGAGGTGACATTACACATCTCCATTAATACTGAATCTGTGAATTTTGGTGAAAAGTCATATAACCACCATTGACATACTTGTAATAGTTGACTATTGGTTATACCCAAATTTGATTGTAAAATACTAGATTGAGTTTGATTTCCAAAGCATGCACTCAACCAATAGTTTACAGCTTGAGAGTGTAGAATAGACATGGGATTGGAGATATTGAGTATCTGTGATGCTGATTCTCTAGAGATTTGAGTATCTTCACCCAAATACATACCAGTCCAATTACCAGCACCAGTAGGTCCAGTAGCAGTTGAATTTGCCCATCCATCTAAAAAGGTATAAATTGAATTTGGACCCAACTCATTCAATAGTCTATTCAATTCAATGGTAAATTGTTTAGGTGAATTTACAGCATAGGCTAACTCTGTGAAATTAGATTGTGGTGAACTCAAATAATCTAAAAAGTATTTCATTTGACCTCCACTACCTATAATAAATAGTAATTCCTCTACAGTAAATGTTACAAAACCATGAAATTGTGCATTAATCTCTTCAGCAGCCACAGATAATTGACTCATTAGTCCATAGAATGCTGGATTGATATTGGTAATCATTGTAGTTGTAGGATCAACTACTGATCCATCGCTAGTGTATATATAGATTTTATTCTGTTGATAAGACACCTGATTACCTGAATCTATAAAACTAACATTTTCATATGTCCATTCATATTTATAATTTATAGGTCCAATTTGTTCATAATTTGGAATACCACCATTTATAACCTGTTGTGGATTAGTCTAAATTATACAACCACTATATATTAATATCATGTTTTTTTTTTTTACGATATATAAAATATCCTATTAAACTATCTAAAATATCTTACTAGATTCCACATGTAATAATATTGTATATATGAATTCTCAATTGATGCATCACCTTGCCAATCATCATATCTTGTACTTTGCTAATTAATAATAAAGAGTAAATATAATATATTCTTATGCAAATTATCAAAAGATTGTCAATGGTGTTAATATACATACTGATGAATCAACAATCAAATTACTCAAAACTGCTTTGTTTCCAACTTTTGTCAAAACTGATGGGAATAAAACTAGTGAAATTACTAGTAATGTAGTTCCAACAGCAAATAACAATAGACCACCAATTAACAGTCCTTTTGGGTTTGCCATTTGTTGTTGTGTTGATTTATGTGTTCAAAAAAATTTGAAATAAAAAAAATTTTGTTTTTAAAAGGGTGTTGTGTTGGTGGTTGGGGAAGTTGAATGCCAAAACTCTTGAAATTAAGAAAACAATGAAATTTCACTAGATTTTTTAAAGACTGATATTTATTTTTTAAACTAACTAAGAAAAAAAAGTGTATTAGGGGGAGTCTAGGGATTGGTTTAATCAACTTGTTCCATTTGAGATGGTTCATTGTTGTCAGAAACTAAAGGTGGTAATTCTTCATCAGTGGTGTTATTGTTGTTTGAAGAGTCATCACCAGTTGGGATTGATAAACCGAGTTTAATCATTCTGTGGATTCTGGTGGCGAATGATGATGGATCGTCTAATGAGAAACCAGAGGATAAGAGAGCGGTTTCGTAAAGTAAGTGAACAAAGTCTTTGAAGGTTTTGGCTTTTTCATTAGCTTTCTTTCTGAGTTCTTGGACGATTGGATGATCTGGATTGATTTCCATGGTTTTTTTGGATGACATATAAGTGGACATGGAGTTATCACGGAGAGCTTGAGCTTTCATGATTCTTTCCATATTGGCGGACCATCCAAATTCAGAAGTGACCAAAGCACATGGTGAGTTAACTAAACGAGTTGAAAGAACAACTTTTTCAATTTTGTCTCCGAGGACTTCTTTGATTTCACTGACGAGAACTTCATTGGCTTTTTTGTCTTCTTCAGCTTTGACTTTTTCTTCTTCAGTTTCGTCGAGTTTCAAACCTTCTTTGGTGATGGAAACTAATTTCTTACCATCATATTCTTTCAATTGTTGAACTGCATATTCATCAATTGGGTCAGTCATGTAAATAACTTCGAGATTCTTCTTCTTGAGACCTTCAATGAATGGTGAGGTTTCAACAGTCTTTCTGTTTTCACCAGTAATGTAGTAAATGTCTTTTTGGCCTTCTTTCATACGAGCAACGTATTCTTTGAGAGTGGTGGTTTCTTCACCAGATTTGGAGGTGTGGTAACGGAGGAGATCAGCGATTTTCTCACGGTTTTGAGTGTCTTCATGGATACCTAATTTGAGATTCTTGGCAAATGATTCGTAGAATTTCTTGTAGTCTTCATTGTTTTCAGCAACTTCAGCGAATAATTCAAGACATTTCTTGACGAGATTCTTTCTGATGACTTTGAGGATAGAGTTTTGTTGGAGGGTTTCTCTGGAAATGTTCAATGGTAAATCTTCAGAATCAACAATACCTTTGATGAAATTCAACCATTCTGGGATTAAATCTTGACAGTTATCCATGATGAAAACTCTCTTGACATACAATTTAATGTTGTTGTGTTTCTTTTTGGATTCGAATAAATCGAATGGAGCTCTCTTTGGAACAAAGAGGATGGCTCTGAATTCAAGTTGACCTTCAACAGAGAAGTGTTTAACAGCTAATGGTTCTTCCCAATCATTGCTGATTGATTTGTAGAATGAGTTATATTCTTCTTTGGTGATTTCAGCAGCGTTTCTGGTCCAGAGTGGTTTGGTCTTGTTCAAAACATCCCATTCTTTTTCTTGAACTTTCTTTTTCTCTTTCTTGACTTCTTCGTCTTCAATTTCTTCAATTTTAGCATCACCGGTTTCTTCAGAGGTTTCAGTTTTCTTTTCTTCTTCAACTTCTTTTTCTTTAATGGTGAGTAAATTGATTGGGTATTGAATGAATTCAGAGTGTTTTTTAACAAGATTCTTGATTTTAGTTTCATCCAAGAAATCTAATTGATCATCTTTCATGTGGAGAACTAATTTAGTACCTCTTCCCAATGGTTCAGAGTTATCAATGGCGACAGTGAATTCACCACCAGCTGATGAAGTCCAAACGTATTGTTCATCATCATTGTGTTTGGAATGGACGATAACAGTATCAGCAACCAAATAGGCAGAATAGAAACCAACACCAAATTGACCAATCATAGAGATATCAGCACCTCCAGTGTTCAATTGTTCCATGAATTTCTTTGTACCTGAAGAGGCAATGGTACCCAAGTTCTTTACCAAATCAGATTTAGTCATACCAATACCTGAATCAATAATGGTAAGAGTTTTGGCGGCTTTATCTGGAATGATTCTGATTTCCAATTCTGGTTTAGATTCCAAAACAGAGTTATCAGTCAATGATTGATATCTGATTTTATCTAAAGCCTATAGTATAAATAGTAGTAATGTTACAAACCAAATATTAATAACCTATTCTTTTTAAAGATCTCTTTTGAATTCTCTTAGACTTTATATAATACATACATCAGAGGCATTTGAAATCAACTCTCTTAAAAATACTTCCTTGTTTGAATAGAAAGTATTGATGATTAAACTCATCAATTGGTTGATTTCAGCTTGGAATTTGAATGTTTCAACTTCTTGGGTCATTTTTGTATTTCTTTGATAAAATATGTGTTAGATAAATTATTGAAGATACGAAAATGAAAAAAAAAACAAAAAAAATTTTTTTTAAAGGTTTCTGAAGACCACTTTTATGAAGATCCATCTAATTACCAAATAAATTCAAATAGAGTATTCCCATTTTTCATTTAAATACTAATATTAAATAAAAATAGTGATTAAATTTTACATTCAAGGTACATATCAATTTTTCAGAATATCATTTCTGTTTAAATTGATTGCGGATATGTTTTAAAATTATACCTTGCAGTTAATTCATAAGTTACTTTTGTAATCTCTTTAAATTATTTTTAAAATGGTAAATGTACTAGAAATACATTTAAAAATAAAAATAAAGAAATACAAAAGATGGATCTGAAGAATGCATATTTTAAGATATTGGAAATGTCAAATTATTATTGGAGTAAATAGTAATAATTTGATATCTTAAGATTTGTGGATGTGTGTTTTAAAAAAATATAGTGTGGGATATTCGAATTATTAGAATTAAAATTAAAAGAAAGGTTATTGAAAATCCATAGAAATATATTTGATAACTACTGTGTTATAGATCTATTGACTAAACACTACCTAAAATAAAAAGAAAATAAAAAACTTAATATATGTTATAAATTTAAGTTTTTTCATATTAAATTTCGTGGCAAACACAGCGAAATTTGCTTGAAATTTTTGTGAAGTCGATAAAATTCATTTTGAAAAACTTAAAATAAAAAAAAAAAAAATCCATTCTCTTTTTTCAAGCTTCATATTCTTATTTTTATTTCTATTAATTTTATAAATATAATAACAATATAGTCATGTCACAAGAAGTTGAAACATTCAAATTCCAAGCTGAAATCAACCAATTGATGAGTTTAATCATCAATACTTTCTATTCAAACAAGGAAGTATTTTTAAGAGAGTTGATTTCAAATGCCTCTGATGTATGTATTTTAATTGATTAGATATCTATATATCTTAGATTTACTAATTAAATCTCTATTTGATAAATCTTAGGCTTTAGATAAAATCAGATATCAATCATTGACTGATAACTCTGTTTTGGAATCTAAACCAGAATTGGAAATCAGAATCATTCCAGATAAAGCCGCCAAAACCCTTACCATTATTGACTCAGGTATTGGTATGACTAAATCTGATTTGGTAAAGAACTTGGGTACCATTGCCTCTTCAGGTACAAAGAAATTCATGGAACAATTGAACACTGGAGGTGCTGATATTTCTATGATTGGTCAATTTGGTGTTGGTTTCTATTCTGCCTATTTGGTTGCTGACACTGTTATCGTCCATTCCAAACACAATGATGATGAACAATACGTTTGGACTTCATCAGCTGGTGGTGAATTCACTGTCGCCATTGATAACTCTGAACCATTGGGAAGAGGTACTAAATTAGTTCTCCACATGAAAGATGATCAATTAGATTTCTTGGATGAAACTAAAATCAAGAATCTTGTTAAAAAACACTCTGAATTCATTCAATACCCAATCAATTTACTCACCATTAAAGAGAAAGAAGTTGAAGAAGAAAAGAAAACTGAAACCTCTGAAGAAACCGGTGATGCTAAAATTGAAGAGATTGAAGACGAAGAAGTCAAGAAAGAGAAAAAGAAAGTTCAAGAAAAAGAATGGGATGTTTTGAACAAGACCAAACCACTCTGGACCAGAAACGCTTCTGAAATCACCAAAGAAGAATATAACTCATTCTACAAATCAATCAGCAATGATTGGGAAGAGCCATTAGCTGTTAAACACTTCTCTGTTGAAGGTCAACTTGAATTCAGAGCCATCCTCTTTGTTCCAAAGAGAGCTCCATTCGATTTATTCGAATCCAAAAAGAAGCACAACAACATTAAATTGTACGTCAAGAGAGTTTTCATCATGGATAACTGTCAAGATTTAATCCCAGAATGGTTGAATTTCATCAAAGGTATTGTTGATTCTGAAGATTTACCATTGAACATTTCCAGAGAAACTCTCCAACAAAACTCTATCCTCAAAGTCATCAGAAAGAATCTCGTCAAGAAATGTCTTGAATTATTCGCTGAAGTTGCTGAAAACAATGAAGACTACAAGAAATTCTACGAATCATTTGCCAAGAATCTCAAATTAGGTATCCATGAAGACACTCAAAACCGTGAGAAAATTGCTGATCTCCTCCGTTATCATACCTCTAAATCTGGTGAAGAAACCACCACTCTCAAAGAATACGTTGCTCGTATGAAAGAAGGTCAAAAAGACATTTACTACATTACTGGTGAAAACAGAAAGACTGTTGAAACCTCACCTTTCATTGAAGGTCTCAAGAAGAAGAATCTCGAAGTTATTTACATGACTGACCCAATTGATGAATATGCAGTTCAACAATTGAAAGAATATGATGGTAAGAAATTAGTTTCCATCACCAAAGAAGGTTTGAAACTTGACGAAACTGAAGAAGAAAAAGTCAAAGCTGAAGAAGACAAAAAAGCCAATGAAGTTCTCGTCAGTGAAATCAAAGAAGTCCTCGGAGACAAAATTGAAAAAGTTGTTCTTTCAACTCGTTTAGTTAACTCACCATGTGCTTTGGTCACTTCTGAATTTGGGTGGTCCGCCAATATGGAAAGAATCATGAAAGCTCAAGCTCTCCGTGATAACTCCATGTCCACTTATATGTCATCCAAAAAAACCATGGAAATCAATCCAGATCATCCAATCGTTCAAGAACTCAGAAAGAAAGCTAATGAAAAAGCCAAAACCTTCAAAGACTTTGTTCACTTACTTTATGAAACCGCTCTCTTATCCTCTGGTTTCTCATTAGACGATCCATCATCATTCGCCACCAGAATCCACAGAATGATTAAACTCGGTTTATCAATCCCAACTGGTGATGACTCTTCAAACAACAATAACACCACTGATGAAGAATTACCACCTTTAGTTTCTGACAACAATGAACCATCTCAAATGGAACAAGTTGATTAATTCAATTTAATCTACTGTTTATAAATAAATATATAATAGAATATACAATTTTTCTTTTTTTAATTTTAATATACAATGGTGTGGGTGGGTTTGATTTAGGTTTTACCTATAAACT
The DNA here is from genome assembly GCA_001606155.1 of Tieghemostelium lacteum. Classification (NCBI taxonomy): domain Eukaryota; phylum Evosea; class Eumycetozoa; order Dictyosteliales; family Raperosteliaceae; genus Tieghemostelium; species Tieghemostelium lacteum. The sequence continues at coordinate 455,712 of LODT01000016.1, read as the reverse complement.
AATAGTACTTCACCATTCTTATTTTTTATTGTGTCTTGTATATAAGTATGAATGTTATCAATGAGTTTTGGGTGACGATGTTCAGAATTAAATTCAACAAATTTATATTGCTGATTACTTTGATTTTCAGTTATAGTAAGTTGATCTATAGTTATATGTTCATTGGGTTGAGTCGGAGGTTTACCAAAATTTAAATTCTTTATTGCTATCCAATGTCTAGCATGATAGATATTAAAGAATCTCTTCTCCATTGTATTTATGACTAAACCATAAAGATTCATTGAAAAGTCAATTTCAGTAGTAGGTTTTCTCTTATCAAACCAAGTTACTTGGTATCCTATATCTGTTAATGCTTTTATCAATACATTTGCATCATAATTACCTATTCCACTAGTTTTTAATTAATAGATGGTGTTTAAAGACTTTATATAAAATTCTAATGCCTACAATACACTCTTGTGTGGATTAAAAAACCTATTTGAAACATCAATCTCATATGCTATTGCATCTAAATCTTTTTGTTTAAATTTCTCTTCTTGAAGCTATGTATTAATTAAATGTCCATTCCAATTGGTGGTAAAGGTAGGGTATTACACATAAATAGTGTTAGTTTTCAACTCTCTTTCAAAAACCCTTCGTAATTAAATTTAATAGTTATTGGATAATAGGTTACTAAATTATTTAAAGCATGCATTCCACACAGTTTCAACCGTTGTTTTTCAAAGTATTTATAGGTAATTTCTTCATTTTGGCTCATCTTTATGTATTGTTTGAAAAATTAATATAATGAAAAATTAAAAAAAAATTTTAAATTACAATTAAAAAGATTGGAATTATTTTAATAATCATAAACTAAACAACCACAAACCCCACATTATAAATAGTAATACTAATATTATCATAACAGTATCTGATTTTTTTTTTAAAATAATTTTTTTTACAAATATCTAAAATTGCACCCACAAGAAATTTGAAGGGATGAGTTTGTGCACAGCTTTGATATTATTTTTCATGATTTAAAATATTTATCTCTCTGAATATAGTCACTCTTTACTAATCATAAAGGATTGGTATATTTTAATATTTATGTTTAAAATACCACCATATCTTAAATGCGACCAAATAATCAAATGAATTTAAGATCAGTCAATAAAGATGAAATCATAGAGAAAGTAGATACCCATTCACTAGTAGTAGTAAATTCAAGAGATAATTGTGAATCATCATCAGATATCTCTAAAGAGAGTTTAACAGTTATCAAGCATAAGAACACACATAAATACAAGTCAAGGAAACCATTGGAGTTATTAGAGGACACTAAAACAATTGAAACTGAATCAACTTCACCAGAAACCTATTCATCTATACTAAAAGAGACTTTTCAAACAGTAGTATATGCAATTATTCTTATGGTTATACTACCTCTTATTTTTATTTTCCTAATTAAAGAGGTAAAATAGTGTCTTTAGGATAATCACATAGGAACAAAAAAAAAAGTAATGCCACACTAGATATTGGTGTATTTTATTACTAAACAGAATAGAATTCTCTAATGTGGAGGTATTCAATTTGAGAATTTAATTAATATAGCTTAGGCTATTTTTAAATCTAAAAAATACATAAATTTATGATCTACTTTTCTAAAAATAGATTTTAGGATACAGCTGATTTTTAATTATTTAATAAGAAAATAAATGTAAACAATATATGCTATTGGTTAGGATTTTCTGATTCACTGAAGAAGACATAAAATACTTATATCACTCATTTACCAACAACAAAGATATTTTTATTAATTAAAATAATATCATTGTTTCTCCAATGAACTACTTATTTGTTGATTTACAATAATAGTTTGTTTTCGGAGATACAGTTAAAATTTCTTTATAATGTTAATTGAGTGATGGGGTATATCTGGAGTTAGAATTATTTCCAATTTTATTTGAATTAATGATATATCATTTCCAAAAATTTCACCATTTAGGATAGATGAACTTCCAGATTGGTATTCAAACAAATAATAATTAGTAATTGGAATTCGACTTTAATATCAGTAATAGATGGTTACCTTTAATCAAATATTATATTATGTATATTATTGACCAAATTTTACCTTTTCAACACCTAGGCTATTTTTAAATCATTCTCTTTGTTATTTATTATTAACTTATTTTAAAAATATGAAATGTTTAATTATAATTTATTGTTTAGTTCTAATATCACCAATTTTCTCCCAAATAACATCAGTTAATTTTGAAGAAAATTTAGAATCGAAATTAAATTTCATTTTATATCTTGCTAGTAACCCTGTTAATATCACAAAAATCACAACTGATTTTACAAATCAAACATATATACCTAGTTGTATTAAATTGGCAACTAAATTATATTGTACAATTCAACTTAAACCAACTTCACAATCTGAAAAGTATTTTATATATGATGAGAATCACCCAGCATTAGATTCTTCCTTTACCTGTGAGAGTATATCACTGTTTTCACTAGTCAAAAGATTACTAAATTGACAACCATATTCCTCACCATCATCATACCATTTACATTCATTTTTGAATGCACCGGGTGACTTGTAGTATCTATGCTTATTAAATACCTGTACCATTGTATTTGCCCATACAGAAGACGCCTTTGAAACATCTCTAAATTTGAAATTGTAATTCTGTTGTTGTTGATCGTGTTGCTGCTGCTGCTGTTGTTGCTGTTGTTGAGGTATTTCACCAGGTTCATTAAATGTTTGCCCTCTAGCATTTTTGAGTATTTTTATATACTCATAATCAGAGGTTACATTCTTTATAGTACTTTCTTTAAATACATAAGGATTATCGTGTATTACTTTAAGTTCTGCATTGGAATAGCCAGTTCTATATCCATAACTTGACCCATTTGTAGGTGGATTAGGATTCATAATTACAATAGTATGCAATCCAAGGTCCTCCAATAACGAAGACAACAATGATTATACCAAATGTGGGTTAGTGTAATACAATTGCTCTTTCTTTGATTCAACATGTTCTTCATCACCACTATCGTTATGTGACTCACCCATCTCTGATCTCAAATGCCAATAAATAGCATCTTCAATCAGAGTTGTAACCATTGAATCCAATTTAGAAACATGTATATCAAATGCATATTCAATGTGAGTTTGAGGTGTTGGTATCTTTTCAGAACTCAATTGATACTCTCCAATAGGTCAATTACATTATTTATAGATGTTATATATGTTGAAACCACTCAATCAAAGAATTGTCAGTTAAATCAAACCCTTTGTTACCGTCACCATTAAAACCTATAAATAAGAAATTAACAGGTATCTTTAATCTTAAACTCTTTGTCTTTTGTAATTTTAAAAATTCACCTATATTCTGTGAATCTATCCATGTTTTAATTGCTGTTGATTGTCTATTTATAATAGAATTAACTAAATTTATATTTTTACTATTAGTCTACCATATCACATCAATCATATTTAAATTCTCTAAAGAGCACGAACATCTTGCATTTAGGTCCAAATCTTCAAGATTTTAGGTATAGAATAGATAAAATCTATCAATAATATCAAATCTCTCATCATATTGATTTTTATGGGAAATATTAGCTAATAACTGCTAACACATAGATTGATATGATCAAAAATGAAATCTTGAACATTATCAATTTTAAATAAAAAAAAAAAAAAAAGAATTTGATTAACTCAAGAAAAATTTTATTTTTTTTGACTTTACCCATATTATTTGATTTCCAATTAATGTAGAAAGTAGTACTATGCTAGAGTGAGAATCCTAGTAGAGGAAAGGATGAAAATTAAATTTGTTTTCAATCATCTATATAATTTATATCATTTAATAATTGTTGATAAATTAAACCAATTAATATCTCTATTCCTTTTGGAGTTAATATTACTGTATAAAGGTTATTGGGGGTCATCCAATCTTTATCTTTCTGTATCTTAAATGTGTACTCTGGATCATATTGATAGCTGACAATATCATCACCATGTTTAATTATATGTGAAGGTGGATATGACTCAAATTGTTTGGAGTTATTAGTTGATACCACTACAAATATGAGTTTTATGGTGTCATCAATAATTGTAGATTTCTCAATTTCTTTTTGTAAATCACCCAAACCAAAGCCTCTTGAAGGTAGATTTTTTATACAATACCCAATAACTAATTCTGGATTCAACTTCAAATAAAAATCACAGCTCTCAGATTGTGGTGCGCATTTATAGAGTACATGAACCTTTGAGCTCTTGATATATTCTATGAGTTTGGATTTTGGCATTTCTGTTGACCCAGTTTGATTTTGATTTTGATTTTGTTTACATTTATCCTTAGATACAAATTTTGGAAATATCCCCAATACCTCTGGTTGAATATCAACTTTACCTTTGAGTAAATCTTTAGATATATAAAAGAAAATTAAGGATTCAGGAACTGGCTCCTTATTTCCAACTTCCATTGGGCCAAACAATAATCTATTTGAAATTGCACTTGCAAAGATGTGTTCCATTAAATCCCCTTTTGATGAGCCTCTAAAAATTGGGATACAGTCTCTCAAACTCTCAAATTGAGATATTCTATAGGCAATTGTGGGATCGGTCTGAGTAAGTTTTTTGAGTTTAGAAATTATCTCATATATCGTTACAAGAGGTACTGTTATCAAAACATATGGATTTTGTATGGGTTGAATATAAACATGATAGTGCTGAATAAGACGGAAAGCAGGTACATAGGTATTTTTAGTACTCCAAAGGTCATTACAAATGATATTTTTGTTAATATCAAATGGTATCTGTAAAATTAATATGATATTAGTGTTGTAAATAATAAGAAAATATTGGAAAAATACTTACTCGGAATACAGATAATCTTATTAGTTCAAAATAAAATTTGTCAACTAGTTTAGTATCTGAAATAGCCAAAATTTCATATGACATGAGAATGCTATTAAAATAATGCATAAGGGAGTGTATATCCAAATCAGGTTTCCCTTTCAATTCCAAATACTGTATAGTGTATTTGACTAATCTCGGAACACCAGATGTGTACTATAATGAATAGTTAATTGACGAGGAAATAAATAAAATATTAATCAAAGTTAAAAGTTAATACTTACTAGGTGTATTTTTTTTGAGAGTTCTTCATTGTTGGGATATGTGATAGAGGAGAGTTTGAGCAATTCTTCAATGTGTTTGGGTTCAAACATGTGCAGTAATATATATACAATGCCTGATTTCGGTGGTGATGTTACACCTTGTGCTTGGTATAAACCTTGGTGTAGTGATAATAGAATTGTTGATCTACCAGATATATAAACAGGAAACCCTTTACTTGCTAATGGATAGAAGATTTTATGCCACATTTCATAGAGAACTCTTGCTGAATCAATATCATCTAGGAATTGACCATCTTTAGAAATTGTAAGATCAATCTCGTCAAAATGGAAAAAGAATCTATGTCCTTTGATCAATTCTAAAAGTGAGGGAACTGTGATTTCTTTTTCCTTTTCTGGGATGAGACCTAAAGAACTCAACACTATGTTGTAAAGTGTAACTAATGTAATTCTGTCCCAATTAATCTCTATGTTTTGTCCTGAGAGACAATTCAATTTATCGAGAAATAGTGCTTTATAGTCTAGTGTTATGGTTTTATAAGTTGCCAGCTTCTCTATATCTGTTTCCAGATCCTTAGAAAATTCATTTAAATCATATTTACGTAGATTAACATTCTCCAATAAATATTCTTTGATAGAATATAAATTTTCTCTCAATGAACTAATGAATCTTTGTCCAAGAGTTGATTTACCAGAACCCCACATTTGACTTGTTACCGCAATTCTAGCTAATATATTATTTTTATCAATAACTTTTCCATTTTGAAGAGTAATAATTGCATATTTAGCCAATTCTTTTAATTCATGTTCTCTATCTACAAATGCTTTAGAAGATTCCTGAAAACAGTTAAAGGTATTTTGAGTAATTGAATGTAGCACTAAACATAAGTCAATTAGTACCATAATCCAATCCTTTTATAAACACTCCTATTAAACCAATCTACATCCCTTGCTGTCCTGGTGGTTGAGAGAGGGCAATACCTTTGGAGATTCTCTGAAATAAAAGTATGCTTTGACCAAAAGATATTTTTACCTTGCTATTTAAATCATCTCTTTGCAAACTGGAAAGTGCTTGACCATTGAAATTTGCTTCTTTAAATTTCTGCAAGTCTTCCATAGGAAGGAATCTAGCAGCCCAGGCATTGGTTTGTTCTATGTTCCAGTTAATATCATGATATTCACTAGTAGTTGGGTCTAAAATATTTATTGTTTTTTGATTATTTGTTGAAGGTGTAGTTGTTGTTACTGTTGTTTGATTATTAATATTTGAATTCATTGAATGAAAATTAAAGAATTGTTTAATATTTTGTGAAGTAGATGATTAAAAAAAAAAAAAAAAATTATTAAAACACCATTTTAATTTTTTCAAATATATCAAATTAGGTTATAAAACATGAATGACAAAAGAGTTTTATGCAAAGATGGATGAATTAAATAAAGATAAATATTTATTGTAAAGAGAGAATTAAATTGGTATTAGATGATTAGATGTAACCATATATCTAATTCTTTGCATAAAGAATTCTCTAATAAACCATCAATAAGTTTTACTAAATTTATCACTTGTGAGTAGGTAATCCTGAAACATTCTAACAATTCTGTTATTGAAGTATTGATCCATATAGGTATCGAATTGTAAAAATGTCTAATGAATAAGTCCAAATTAAATAACCTTAAGGTGTTTTGTGATTGGTTCATTTTCAATTCATAGAGTTTCATGATTTTATCTTTCATTGATAATCTAGTGACTTGATTTCTAATGGTGTCAGATATACATGCCATGAGAAAGATGTATAAACTCTTATTTTGATGTGAATAGATATCTATAAGAATATCCAAAATAGATTGAGAATCTATAGGTATATATCCAGATAACAGAATTGGTTCTATCTGTCTTTGTTGATATTCAAGTGAATCTTCAAGTTTAACTATCAATAAATCCTTCAATGCTTTGTTGGTGCCGTCTTTCCAATTAAGTAATGGAAATAGTGATAATATATTGTTTTTCAACCACATCATGTTTTCTAAATTAGATCAGTACTAGGGAGTTCAAATTATTCAAATATTTTGATGAATTCAATCAGTCAGAATCAAACATCATATCTTGAATATTCGAATAATAAGGTGATTTTAAACTCTCCATCTATTGTTACTATGATAAGTTATAATACATATAACATCATAGTATGAAGTATACTTATTTTAAAAAATATGAAATATATAATTATTTATTTATCACCTATTTTCTCCCAAATTATAGAGCGGGGAAATTCCCAACTTGTGGTGGAGATATTCCTAGATTTGTTTATTATTACACTATAAATTTATCTTTTACAATAATAACGTATTCCCACGTTTATTCCTCATTCAAATTCTTAATTTTGGTAATTTAATAAATGCATGTGTGGTAAACAAGTGTGGAATGTTAAAGTAATTGTAGAAAGTGTTTAAAGAGTTTAGAGCGTTTTATACACTTGACAACCATTTAGAGCTCCAGATTAAAACAAAAAAATTTTTACTATGTGTATATCACAAATCTGGATTAAAGAGAAACCATTCCATGTAGATCTTCTCAAAGTAATAACCAGTATTTAGGTCTTAAAGAAGATTCAAAAAGTGATTCTGAGAATATGAAATATCTGATTGGATATAGGTAATGATGAATAAGTGGTGAATCTTTATCTAGGGATGAAGATGATGAAGATGATGAAGATGATGATTCATATTAAAGAAGAGCAATATACTCAACTGATAATGAATATATATATAAACAGTTTACAATTTAATACATATTTTAAACAACTTTCATGTATAGTTATACACCACTACAAACATATGTGATTTCCACAGTTAATTCATTCATTTGAATACCAATCCAATAGCTCATCTATCATTCTAAAAGGTGAGAATTTTGGAAATGATCAATGATTATTCCAACATCCTCTGATATCCTCATTAAAATGGGGAATAAAATATGTTCATCACCAACAAATATTGATGATGTTAAATTCACAACATTAAAGTGTACAATGCCTCAAGGTTTTGAAAATGATGAAAATCTTCCAATTTCATTATCAATTGATTCAATTCAAGCAGATATACCTCCATTTAAATTCACTTATTATCTTCCTAAAGTCACCAAGGTTGAACAAGATATTAATAATACAATTACAATTCTTGGTGATAATTTTGATAATTCACAACAATTAATGATCAGTAGTAATTTCACTTTCAATTCAAAAGTTATTAAATTGAATACAATTGCAAATTGTAGTAAATCATCATTAACATTATCATTACCTCAACTATTCAATGATAGTAATATTCTAAATGGTGATATTATTGTATATACACCTTATAGTAAATCAACTAATCCAATCCCTGTTAAATTAATTCCATCAATTCAAGAAGTTAAAGGAATTATCAACAAGAATGGAGGAATAATCACAATCATTGGTAAATATCTAAATATGAAGAGATTCAATAATGAAAATACTGTTTTAAAGATTATGAATCTACAAAACAACACATCATGTTATGATCCATCACAAAATAATGATAATAATATCATTTGTACTCATTTACCAACAACATCAGTAATTAATAATATCATTGTTTCAATTGATGGTAAACAATCTAATACTGATATTAAAGTTGCATTTCAATCACCAATCATTCATTCATTTGAATTCCAATCTGAAATTTCATCTATCATCCTAAATGGTGAGAATTTCGGAAATGATCAATCATTAATTCAAATTAAAATTGGAAATACAATTTTAACTCCAGACCAATACTCCATTACTCAATTAACATTCGAAAAAGTTGAATTTCAACTAGTATCACTGAAAACAACACAAGATATTACAATTATTGTAAATCAACAAATAAGTAATTCATTGGAAATTTATATTCCACTAAAAACAACTGAAAAAGCCACCATTTCAAAATCACAAATTGATCTTTTATTAGGTATTTTGTTACCTCTTCCATTTATTGCCGTTGCGATATTTTTAATTTTAAAACTTTATACAAGATCAAATGAAAGAAAAGAAATAAAAAGATTCAAGGATTTTATAGATCCTACAGTGAATCAGAAAAATCCAAGCCAATAATAGTAAAAATAGCATATATTGTGTAGATTTTTTATTTAAATAAATATTTAATATTATTTAAATATACCAATATTAAATCTATTTTTAGAATTTGTAAAAACCTAAATTTCCAAACAACACCTGAACTATTTTTAAACTATAGTTTATAAATTATTTTTAAAAATTTTAAAAAACATAATTATATTTAATTAAAATATGAAATATATAATTCTACTATATTGTTTAAGTTTAATTTCACCAATTTTCACCCAAATATCAGTGGTCAATTATGAAGAGAACTCTGAAACCTACTTAAAATTCAGATTACAATTAGCTTCTACTGACCTAGTAAATATCACTAAAATTACAACTGATTTTACAAATCAAACATATATACCTAGTTGTATAAAATATGGTTCTAGTATAAATTGTTCAATTGAACTTTTACCATCTTCTCAAACTGAAAGGTATTTTATATATGATGAAAATCACCCTACAATAAGCACATCCATTTTTGTCATGTTTAAAAAATTCAATTTACTAGTTGTATCAACACCAAAACCAAATAACAACTCTATTCTTCGATTTTCAGGTCTATATTTCCAGCCCTATCCTATATTTAATTTAGTAATCAACATAACAAATTTGAATGAAACCAAATCATTTAATAGTTTATTAGGAAATATAACATTCATTAATTCTACCTCATTTGAAATTGATGTTGGTGATTCGGTGGGTGAAATTGAATACTCCATGACTGATCAATATATTACCTTACCAATTTACAAAACTTCTTATCAAGGTATGTGGAATTAATTTAGACCACTTAAAATCTTATCTAACCCAATTATAGGGCCTATAATTGAATCAGTAAAGTTTTTAGGAGATAATATTACTATTACTGGTGATAATTTTGGAAATTCGAAATTTTCAAATTATTCAAATATTTTGATAAATTCAATCAGCCAGAATCAAACATCTTATCTTGAATATTCAAATAATAAGGTGATTTTAAAATCTATATCTATTGAATATTTCTCGAATTCTTATGATTTTGATTTTTTTATCGCAAATATTTCTACTCTTTCATCATTTAAAGTATTGACAAGTATGTACAATAGGAAATGAACAAACAAAATTAATATCCTAACAACTGAAAATTTTTATAGAACCAAAACTCACAGCTATAAGTAATTTGAATTCATATTCAGGTGGAGAAGTTACAGTTACAGGTGAAAATTTGAATTGTAAAAGACAAAATGGAACATCCTCTGATATCCTCATTAAAATGGGGAATAAAATATGTTCATCACCAACAAATATTGATGATGTTAAATTCACAACATTGAAATGTACAATGCCTCAAGGTTTTGAAAATGATGAAAATCTTCCAATTTCATTATCAATTGATTCAGTTCAAGCTGATATACCTCCATTTAAATTCACTTATTATCTTCCTAAAGTCACCAAAGTTGAACAAGATATTAATAATACAATTACAATTCTTGGTGATAATTTTGATAATTCACAACAATTAATGATCAGTAGTAATTTCACTCTCAATTCAAAAGTTATTAAATTGAATACAATTGCAAATTGTAGTAAATCATCATTAATATTATCATTACCTCAACTATTCAATGATAGTAATATTCTAAATGGTGATATTATTGTATATACACCTTATAGTAAATCAACTAATCCAATCCCTGTTAAATTAATTCCATCAATTCAAGAAATTAAAGGAATTATCAACAAGAATGGAGGAATAATCACAATCATTGGTAAATATCTAAATATGAAGAGATTCAATAATGAAAATACTGTTTTAAAGATTATGAATCTACAAAACAACACATCATGTTATGATCCATCACAAAATAATGATAATAATATCATTTGTACTCATTTACCAACAACATCAGTAATTAATAATATCATTGTTTCAATTGATGGTAAACAATCTATTACAGATATTAAAGTCGAATTCCAATCACCAATCATTCATTCATTTGAATACCAATCTGAAATTTCATCTATCATTCTTAAAGGCGAGAATTTCGGAAATGATCAATCATTAATTCAAATTAAAATTGGAAATACAATTTTAACTCCAGACCAATACTCCATTACTCAATTAACATTCGAAAAAGTTGAATTTCAACTAGTATCACTGAAAACAACACAAGATATTACAATTATTGTAAATCAACAAATAAGTAATTCATTGGAAATTTATATTCCACCAAAACCAACTGAAAGAGCCACATTTAAAAAATCACAAATTGATCTTTTATTAGGTATTTTGTTACCTCTTCCATTTATTGCAGTTATAATATTTTTAATTTTAAAACTTTATACAAGATCAAATGTAAAAAAAGAAATAAAAAGATTCAAGGATTTTATAGATTCTACAGTGAATCAGAAAAAACCTAACCAATAATAGTATAAAAATAACATATATTGTTTACATTTTTAGAATCTTAGTAAAATTAACTAGGAAATATAATAGCCTAGGTGTCACTTGGAAATATAACAATCATTAATTCTACAACATTTGAGATTGATGTAGGTGATTCACAATTTCAAAACCATCTACTGAGCTTTTATTAGGAGTTTTGTTACCTTTTCCATTTATTGCAGTTGAAATATTTTTAATTTAAAAATTGACTGCACCACAGAAAAAACATAAGTTCGACATATCTCTCAAAGAAATTTCTGTCGATTATGATGATAAGACATTTAGGGACAGATGAAGTTCAAAAACGAAAAGATGACACCGATGATAGTGATTATGATGGTGGTAGTGGTGATTTTGAAGAATTCTAAAGATTATTTTTAGGGTCAATAAAATAAAAATCTCTCCACAGGGGTTGCACCCTAATTTCCAGTTTTACAGACAGGCGTCCTACTATCCCTTGCTAATATAGAAAATAAAATATAAAAAATCAAAAGAAAGAAAAGAAATAAAAAAATTCAAGGATTATATAGGTTCTAGAGTGAATAAGATAAACCTTAACCAATAGTATAAAAATAGTCTAAGTTTATATTGTTATTTTCTAATTAAATTATTTAAAAATCTATTTTTAAGAAAAAAAACCAAAATACCCTTTTCAACACCTTAAGCTATTTTTTGCAACTAAAAATTTTTAAATTTACAAATTTATCAAAATCATTTTATATTTATATTTATTTTTTACTTATTTTAACAATGAAATATTTAATTATAATTTATTGTTTATTTCTTATATCACCAATTTTCTCCCAAATAATATCAGTTAATTTTGAAGAAAATTTAGAATCCAAATTAAATTTCATTATATACCTTGCTAGTAACCCTGTTAATATCTCAAAAATCACAACTGATTTTACAAATCAAACATATATACCTAACTGTTATTATTTATTGGCATCTAAATTAAATTGTACAATTCAACTTAAACCAACTTCACAAACAGAAAAGTATTATATATATGATGAGAACCACCCAACTTTAGACTCTTCAATTTTTGTAGGATTAAAAACTTTCAATTTAAAAGTTGAATCACAACCAAAACCAGATACCAATTCAATTCTTAGATTCTCAGGTTTATATTTCCAGCCATACCCACCTAATTTTAATCTTTTTATCAACATAAAAAACTTAAATGAAACTAGAACATTCAATAGTTCACTAGGAAATATAACATTCATTAATTCTACAACATTTGAGATTGATGTAGGTGATTCAGTTGGTGAAATTGAATATTCAATAGAACTAGCATTTTTAACACAAAATTTAAAAACTTCTTATCAAAGTATGTTTAATAGTTTAGTTAAATATTTATATAAAACTAACAATATTTATAGGTCCAATTATAGAATCAATAAATTTTTTAGGAGATAATATTACTATTACTGGTGATAATTTCGGAGATTCGAAATTTTCAAATTATTCAAATATTTTGATAAATTCAATTGGTCAGAATCAAACATCATATCTTGAATATTCAAATAATAAGGTGATTTTAAAATATCCATCTATTGAATATTTCTCGAATTCTTATGATTTTGATTTTTTTATCGCAAATATTTCTACTCTTTCATCATTTAAAGTATTGACAAGTATGTAAAATAAAATATTTAAATATGTTAAAACAAAATTTTTTTCCTAACACCATTTTAATTTTATAGAACCAAAACTCACAGCTATAAGTAATTTGAATTCATATTCAGGTGGAGAAGTTACAATTACAGGTGAAAATTTGAATTGTAAAAGACAAAATGGAACATCCTCTGATATCCTCATTAAAATGGGGAATAAAATATGTTCATCACCAACAAATATTGATGATGTTAAATTCACAACATTGAAATGTACAATGCCTCAAGGTTTTGAAAATGATGAAAATCTTCCAATTTCATTATCAATTGATTCAGTTCAAGCTGATATACCTCCATTTAAATTCACTTATTATCTTCCTAAAGTCACCAAAGTTGAACAAGATATTAATAATACAATTACAATTCTTGGTGATAATTTTGATAATTCACAACAATTAATGATCAGTAGTAATTTCACTCTCAATTCAAAAGTTATTAAATTGAATACAATTGCAAATTGTAGTAAATCATCATTAATATTATCATTACCTCAACTATTCAATGATAGTAATATTCTAAATGGCGATATAATTGTATATACACCTTATAGTAAATCAACTAATCCAATCCCTGTTAAATTAATTCCATCAATTCAAGAAATTAAAGGAATTATCAACAAGAATGGAGGAATAATCACAATCATTGGTAAATATCTAAATATGAAGAGATTCAACAATGAAAATACTGTTTTAAAGATTATGAATCTACAAAACAACACATCATGTTATGATCCATCACAAAATAATGATAATAATATCATTTGTACTCATTTACCAACAACATCAGTAATTAATAATATTATTGTTTCAATTGATGGTAAACAATCTAATGCTGATATTAAAATCGCATTCCTATCACCAATCATTCATTCATTTGAATACCAATTTGATAGTTCATCTATTTTTCTAAATGGTGAGAATTTCGGAAATGATCAATCATTAATTCAAATTAAAATTGGAAATACAATTCTAACTCCAGACCAATACACCATCACCGAATTAACATTTGAAACCATTCAAATTAAATTAAATAATCAGCAACCAACACAACAGTTATCTGTAATTATTAATAATCAACCTAGTAATGTAATGGAAATAACTATACCTAATAAGATAAGTAGTGAAAGTTCCAACAGTGGTTCAGAATCAAAACTGTCTGTTGGAATTATAGTTGGAATAGTATTAGCAGCAGTCTGTGCCATTACTCTAGCTGTAGTATTTGTAATATTCTATAAAAGATATGCTCTAGAAGAAAGAAGAAGAAAAGCAAGAATGGGTCTTAAAAATGATAATTTCAAACAATATGAACTTCCTGAAAACTAAACTATTATAATCTGTTCTCTATTAAATACATTTAAAACATATAAATAAAAATACATACATATATATATATTAAGAAACATAAATGTTCAATAATGGAAAGTTTATTTAAGAGAGAGAACAGTTATTGGAAGAACTAGTTTTTGCTTTGGAAATAAATAGCTATCAACTTTGAATGGAGTGTGACTTACAATTTCCAAAAGTTCTTTTTTAGTTCTTTCTTTACCTTCACAAAGATGTAGAAGAAAGATATCAAGCCAAACTATAAATTTATAATGATCAGAATTCATATCATCTTCACTGAGGATATAGTCAATGATATAGACTTTTCCACCTGGTTTAATAGACTTTGCAATGGTATTGAGTATTTGAATGGATTTCTCGTCATTCCAATCATGAATAATCCATTTCATGGTATAACAGTCTGCCTCTGGAACAGATTCAAAGAAACTACCACCAACTTGACTGTATCTAGGATCACTAGATATTACACCTTGCTTCTCCATAATATTTTTGATGACATGTGGTTGGTCAAAGTTAATACCCTTCTTAACTTTTGGACAATTATCTAGAATATTTTTCATTAAAACTCCTTCACAACCACCCAAATCACAAACAATTTCAAATTGATCAAAATTACCTAACTGCACAATTTCATTAAATTGTCTTGAACTTAAAGAACTCATTCCTATTGTAAGCTCATTTTCAATATTCTTGTCTTTAGCCAAAGCATGCCAGTAACTTTCTTCATTGAATGCTTTACCACATTGTGATTTTCCAGTCATTATGGTTTCAGGTAGAGTTTCCATACTCTTGTAATGACCAGTACCAGTATGCATAAATAATTCACCTTGGAAACAGGGATCTGATAAATCCAATGACATTTGAGTATGCTGAAATAGACGTGGAGTTTTAGGGTCTATAATTTCTTTGAAAATACCTTCACTAGCCAAAGCTCTCATTAAACGATACAAAGCCTCGGCATGACATCCAATCTCTTTTGCTATATCATCACTAGAACGTTTGGATTCTAGTGAGTTTCCAAGTCTTCTAGGTACCTCGAATCTAACCATCACATTTATAGCCTTACATATACGATATCCATTAAAATATTTGTGTAATTCCATATATGTTTTTGGGTATACTGGGATTTCATTACCTATCATTTTTTTAAAACAATTAAAATAATATTAATAATAATAATAATTATTTTTATATACAAAATTAATTTAAATATAATGGATATGAATTTAAAATAATAATATTTTAACAGATATGAATCGGTACCATTTTACTATGATATACGTTTTCAAATAAACATTAGTGTGTTAAATTTTTATTTTTTTTTGTAATTTGGTTGCTGGTTGCAATCATTTACAAAATCTGATGATATCGAGACTAAAATTATTTAATATTAATTTAAATACATTCCAAAGAAATTTTAGCAAGGGTAGTAACAGTATATTATTTAATAAAAACTCTGATATATTTTCAAACCGTTCCAGTAGAAAACAGTTTAAGAACAGAGATGAATCAGATTTTAAAAAAAGGAAATACCTTAGCTGTTTATCCAATTTAAACTTAACACCAGAGGAAATTGAAAAGAATAGATTGTATAAAATCAATAGTATAGGCCAACAACAAACTGATACACAGTTATATAGAGAGCATATCAATCAGTTTTATCTCTCACATCAAGATAAATTCTCTGATAGTTCAGATCCAAAGAACCTACATTGTCATGGTAAAAAATCAAAGTTAGCTCTGTATTTTGCATATATTGGAACGGGATACAGTGGATTGGAGTATTTACCATCTTTGAAATTTCAAGGATTGGAAAATGTATTAGAGAAGGCAATGTTTATAGCAGGGCATATTCTACCTACAAATCTAGGTGATTTGAATAGAATTAAATGGGAGAGATCATCGAGGACTGATAAAGGTGTACATTCACTCTGTACAGTTATATCAGCACATGTTTTATTGGATGATTATAAATTCTCAAAAGACAATAACGCCATTCAATTTGTCAGTGAAATTAATAAACATTTACCAGAGAATTTGAGATTGCTATCAGCCTATAAAATACCAAGATCCTTTTCAGCTAGAAGGAATTGCAATGAAAGAACCTACCACTATCTAATACCACAAAAGTATCTTCACGTAAAGGATTTTGATAGAATGGACGAAATTCTATCAAAATTTGTGGGTTGGAATAGTTTTCATAATTTTACATCTCATAGAAAAACCTATAAAGATGTAAGAGTACCTAACAATAATAGTTCAACTACAAATCAAAATTCAGTAGAATTGGAAAAAGAAAATGAAATAGAGGATGAAGAGCAGGTGGATGAAGATGAAGAAGTTGAAAACGAAGAAGTGGAAGTGGAAGAAACTAATAGTAATAATGACAATTTAAAAAAGAGAAGAGAGATTAAAGTTGATAGAAATTTAGAGAAATTGTCATTTAGAACTAATGTAAAGAATATAAGGAATATAAGTTCATTTAGTGTCAATAGAAAACCAATGATAATTGATGGAGAGGAATGGATAAGATTTGAAGTTACTGGTGAATCATTTATAACCTATCAAATTAGAAAGATGATGGGTTACTTTTTGGCAGTTTATAAAGGGTATCAAAGTTTAGAGGGTTTGGAAATTGCATTAAAATCACCATTTTCAGTGAGAGCTCCTGTTGCACCTCCACACACATTGCATCTTTATGATACTAGTTTTGTGGATACTAAAGACGGTACACAAGCCTACCAAATAGTAGGCGACATAAATCATCTCGAACAATTAAAATCTACATTTTGTAGAGACAAACTCTACCCACATTTAAATGAAGTGGATAAACAAACTAATGATAACTTTGACAGTTTCTTTAATAAGTATTTACCCGAGCATTACTATGGTTTAGATGACCTTAAACAAATATGGCCATTATATAAAGAGTTCTTGGTTGAACAAGACTCTAGAAGATCTTTTAGAAAACTATATTTTAAAAATAAAAAATAAACTTTTGAATTTGAAGAAGGGGGGTAGTCTAAATAAATATATAAATTTTTGATTATTATTGTTTATATTACAACTTTAGTACCACATTTTACACAAAAGTTGGCATCAGGTTTAACTGGTGTTTTACAACTGTAACAATTAGTTGGTCTAACAGGTTCTTTGGATGCCAATGGATAAGAATGTTTAGAGTTTTCTTCTGGATTACAAAATATCTGTTCATGAATTGCAAATACTTTTGGTGCTGATTTTTGTTCTTCTTTAATTAAAAGACCATGACAAATCATGTGATAGTCTTTTCCTATGGTTTTTTTCCAATTTTCAAAGTCAGATTATGCTTTATGTTTGAATAATTCTATTATTAACCTTTATTTATTTACCTTTATAGAATTGTCTTTCTGCAAAGAAAACTTTTTTATTACAATATGGGCAAATAGATGACATCTCTTGTGACTTTAAACTGATCAAAATAAAATATAAACTTAAGAAAGTTAAAATACATTTAAAAAAATTATAATTAAAATTTCAAAGAATTTGATGGGTTTGGCTTTTACATTTTTAAAAAAATTAACTTTCAATTTCAATTTCAAACATCATTTTTATCTGTATTCATACCAAGTAGATAGACCAGTCCAACTATGAACTTCCTAAAATATAACCGGTCCAACAAAAATTTATAGTAAAAATATTTAAATTTATAGTAATTTTTTTTACATTAGCTATTGATGACATTACCATCATATATCATAACAGATATATTAAGAATTTTAAATAATATTGCAAAATATTATGAAGTTAGACAATATTGTAATTTTATAACAGATATTTCACTTGTATGTTCTGAATGGTATAAAAAAATAATACCCAAGATTAAAGAATATCACTTATCAACAGAAAGTAGAGATATTTTGAATGGTTTCAAATCATTTCAGAGAAAAGATGGGTTTAGAATAAGTGGTAGTTTAGTAGGTGGTCCTTCAAATATAGATTTATATTCATATTTAGAGGTTTTGATATTAACCAATAATGAACATATTATTTGGTGGTTAAATTACGATCAATCCCCTAAAGAGAAACTTTTACAAACCTTTCCTAATCTACATAAGGTTATTGTTGATAGCTATTCATCTAATGTGTCTTTATATCATCTAAAAAACATCACTCATCTGAGATTGAATTTGACTAGAATTGCGGATATCTCCAATATTGTACAATTGATACAAATCACCCCACAATTAAAGACATTTAATTTAGTTTCTTCAGGGTTCCATGATATAACTAAAATTGCACAGGTAGTATTGGCTAAAGGATCCATTCGAAAAATAGACTTTATCAATGGTAGATTGAAACAATCCACATTGGTAAATGGTTTAAACTCTAACACAGCTTTAAAGTCCCTGAATGTTGGTTGTGCTTTAGAAAATGAAAATGAAGTTGATGAAATACCAATAAGTAACCAATCACTTAGAACACTTACCATGGAAGGATATAATAACTATTTCTCAATATTTAGTCTCTGGAATAGGCCTTCAGGGCTTCAAGAGTGGAAATTCCATGAGGCATTTGAAGCTACACCTCAACTGATTTTAGACTATCATCCTAACTTGACTTGTATAGAGTGTGCCCAAGAAACCACAGAAATTGACAAAATTCTAGAAATGAATCTACCTAAACTTAAGTCTTTGAGATACATTGATTTATATAATATGCACATTCCTAATTACTCATTGGTTATCAAAGGTCTCAGAACTAACCAGTATATCACAACAGTGTCATTTAATTCTAGAGTTGAACATAAAGATGCATGTAAAATAATCGATATAAATCATCCTACACTTGAATCATTGAGCTTTATTCAAATTACTGCCATGGTATTTCAACAGATTACAGAGTCTTTGAAATCCAATACCACTCTTAAAGAATTTAGAATAGACCAAAACAGTGATTTTCAAAATTCTCAAATGTACATACCACTTCTATGTGACTTAATATCAAGTAACCATCGATTATCTTCTATTCATACAAAACAATATTGTATTATAAGATATCAAATCACCAATCAAGACATTGAACTATTCAGAAATGTAATTAATGATAACTTTCACCATTTAACTTCACTAACAGTTGGAGTTTCTCAATTGGATAGTATTATACAGCAGTACTTAATTAGAATGTACAATTAATAGCACTTGCACTCTACATGTATAACAAATAAAATTGACAAAAAATTTTCATTTTTTTAAAATACCGTTATTTGAGATAATACTATTTGTTCAATTCGATTTAGTAGATTCAAGTAAATCATTTTTCAAAGAATCATGGTATCAAGACATTGTGCATACTGTTTAATTCCTTTGGAAGCAGATAAAGTTAAAATGTGTGGAGGATGTAAAAAGAGATCATATTGTTCTAGAGATTGTCAAGTTAATGATTGGGGTGCAGTAGGACAACACCATAAACAGTGGTGTAAAGAACAAATCTGCGAAGAAGACATTGATTGGGAAATCAGAGAGACAGTCGATGGAAAAGGTCTTGGAGTATTCTCCAAAAGACTTTTACCAAAGCACACTAGAATCATGGTAGACAGAGGATATAGAAAGATTGAAGATGTGCCACTACCATTCATCAATGCACTTATGCCACACGAAGGTACACTTCAAGAGAAATGGGATTTAAATTCATTTTATAGAGAGGAGTCTGGAGATAACTTAGGAATTCGTTTAGCAAGGGTTAACCACGACTGTAGAAATAATGCAACTAATAAGTTTATAACGGATTTGAATGCCTTTATATTGATTGCCATTAGGGATATTCAGGAGGGAGAAGAAATATCTATTCAGTACCATTTCTATAACGATATTTCAACTAGCAAGGGATATAGAGATGCTAGAGAACAGGTGATTCGTGAGAAGTGGTCTGTAAATTGTTTGGAGAGTTGTATTTGTCGTGATAAGGTGTTGGCTGAACGTATACAGAAGGCACATGAATTGGATAGTATGATACCAACTATGCCTATGAAGACAGAGGAACAAATTAAAAGAGTTTTAAAGAATGTAGATTTATTATTAAAGGAATCTGAGCAGATTAGTAATGGAATAATGGCACTTAGCCGTACTTATTATGACGGTTTTCAAATTGCAATTCTACACAAGAAAACATATCCACTTCATAAAATGTATATTCAAAAATATTTGGAATCTTGTGAAATTGTAGACTCAAAATTATCGTCAACTTATCAACAAGCTCTTAAATATTATCAGAATCCATCTATTCATAGAAATCATTTTTAATAAATAAAAAATATATATATATTTGTATATATATAAATCGATGTGGGGAATAGATGATGAAATGAAAGTTACTGCACAAAAAATTTATTTTTTCGTTTAAAATGAAGTAAAAAAAACAAAAATTTTTAAATTGAAATTAATATTTATTTTAAAAATATTTAAATTGAAATTAATATTTATTTTATTCTATATAATTATAAATTCTGTTAGAAACAAATTTCTATAATTATTCATTAAACCTTCAAAACTTAGGAACCCAACAAATGTCTTTTAATAATAATGACTAAAACCTAGCAACTGTTGAAAATTGGCATAAACTGGTTATATGAACCTCTAAATGGTTACCAAATTCTCGATAAACTTAGGAAAAAATGTTCAATTAGTATTCTAGAAACTTTAGAGTTTATTAGTGAATCCACTATGTTTATATTTTTTAAAAGGAATTATGTTTTTCCACTGTCTGATATAGGCCCGTCTGCATCTAAATTTGAACCAATTTTATTAAAAACTAGTTAAAATGTCACATAAAACAATATGCCTTTTAAAAAATATAATCACAGTGAATAAAAATCTAATCTATTTTTATTTATAAATTGAAATAAAATATATATTGAATATAATGTTTTGACCCATTTATAAATACTATTGATGCTATAATAGTATTAAATTTAGATAAATAAATAATAAATATAATGTGGCAATATACTATGATTCTGTTAAATCTAATTAAAAAAAATCATTCTATTTTAAATAAATAATATAAATACAATTATTAATATTTTAAAATTTTTGTTTTTTTTAATCATCATCATTTTTAATTATAATTTTTTAATTCTAAGACATTCACCTAATCACATATTGAGAGGTGGTATTATATATAATGTTTAAACAGACAACTATAAATAGAGCCTATATAGTAGTTGGATGTTTATTATTGATATTTTATATATACATTTACAATTATATGTACTTTTGTACATGGGATTTCAAAGATGATTTATTGAATAATCAGAGCAATAGTAGCAGTAAGAGAGTGGATTCTATTGAACATTTAATAATGTTGGGTGATCCTCAGATGGAAGGTGACTGGAGAATAAAGACACAAGGGAAAAAAGGAGAATATAATATATGGTTTAATGACAATTATTTCAAGCATATCGTTTCGAATATTGCCTACTATTTAAGACCTGGTTACTTGTTTACTCTAGGTGACTTGTTTTCATCACAACACTGTAATGATGGCGAATTTGTAAATAGAGTACAGAGATATAAGAGAATATTCTCACCATTGGATAAATATTTAGGTGAGGGTCAATATCAAATGTACAATATCACTGGTAATCATGATATTGGATATGCACATGAAGCATCTCCTAAAAAGGTAGATAGATTTGAAGAATCTTTTGGGAAAGTAAATGACAAGTTTTTTATCAATGGTCATTTAATTGGTATTGTAAACTCCATTAATTTGGACCGATCAAAACATGAACAACTTTATAATGACAGTTGGCAGCATCTAAGAGATCTTAAAGAACTAAAAGAACAAACAGGATCTCCGTTGATTTTAATCACTCATATTCCTCTGCACAAACAGTACAATAGCGATGAAGAGGTTTTACAAGAGACTATAATTCAAGAGGAAACAAGAGATATACAATTAGGAAAAAGAGGACAAAAGAGAAACCAAAATAATATGGTAAATGATCAGATACTATTTCCCAATGGTCATCCAAAATATAAAAGTATGTGTACTGAGACTTATTTTATAATATCAACAGACGATGGATTTGTAAAAGAACAATCAATGCTCACCAAAGAGACCAGTCAATATATACTGGATGAGTTGAAACCTCTCTTTATTTTCAATGGTCATGATCATGACGGTTGTATATTTAAACACTCAAATAACTACACTACTGAGTATACCATCAGGTCAATGATGGGTGATTTTGGTGGTTACACAGGTCTTTTTGAAATTAAAAAATCGATACAAAGTAATCTCAGTGTGAGAAACACCGAGCAAGACCAACCAATCCCATCAGAATTGGTTACTTATGAATACAATTTTAAAGCATGCCCTTTCATTGAGACAAAATATATAAATATCTCATTTGGTGTTACTGCTGGTTATATTGTCTCATTTTTCTTTTATAGAATTCTTTTGTATGTCATTGAAAAAGTACAAAAGAAGAAATGGAAGGTTAAATTAGATTAATAAAAATATTCACCTCCTGGTTACAAAAAGGTTTTTCAAATATGAACATCATATGATAATTATTTTTTTACATTTAATTTTATTTATTTAATTCTTAATTTTTTTATTTCATTCATTATACAATATCTTCTCTTTTAGTATTAATTGTAAGTGTAGTTATATTAATTCAAATAAAATCTTTGAATTAAATTGAAATTAATTTTTAAATTAAGAATTTTTAAAATGAACAAAAACACAAATACATATCTATTTAAAGGTAAAAAGATAAACAAAGGCTTGAAGATCCACAACCCAACTATTAAAATAGATGATGGTGAATTTCTTAAAAAGAGAGAATTGGAATTAAGAGCATTGTTGTTAGAGAGAAGAATAAAAAATACCTCTGGAATCAAAATTAATTCAAATATTATAGAACCATTTGAATCAGATGAAAAGGTGTACACAAATTGGTTCAAAAATAATTTAATTGATTTTGAATATAATTTTGAAGTTTCAAAACAATTTGAAATTATTAAACAAAGGGTTGAAGATATTATTATCAACCATAAACCCTTTGGTGAAAAATATTTAAAGGATTTATATCCTACACCAACACTTGACACATTGGTTGCATTTGATACCATTGATTTTTCAATTTATTATGATTCCAAAAAAGAATCATCAATTAAAAAATATGTCTCTTGGGCTCTTTGGTTCATATTGCTGGTTTTCACTGGTATTATCATTTGTAATATTAAATATTACAATGTTATGTATGTTAATGGTAATAATTTAACATACCTATATCCCAATGATAATGAGTCTCCAATGAAATTAATTGGTCCTGGTAATCCTGTTTTAATGATTACTGCTGAAGCTGCATCAAACTGTGCTGAATTGGTGATTCAAGAGTCTCAAGTTTCAAATGTTGAAGCTCTGGATATTCAATATTACCAAGAATATATTGGTGAGAATGTTGAACACCAAGATTACTCAACACCTTCTGAAGCTTCAATTCCTGCTGAAGACTCATATTGTGCTCAACTTATTATCAGAGCCAATAATTCCAAAAATGTATTGGAAGTATTTTCAAATCTATATTTGTATATTTTCAACTGCATGATTTTACCCCTATTCAAACTTTAAATGTTTAAATTGGTAAAATCAAGGTTTTAAACTCAAGTCATAGTTTAAAGAGTTCTAAATTGGTCTTGGTTTATTGGTAGCTTGCTACAATAAAGAAGCAGTGTGATCTCTTTAAATATAACTTAACATGATAATAAATAAGAATTACCAATTATTTAAATAAATTATCGAATAGGATATTCAGAAATAAATTATATTGTTTTAGTTTTCTTGTTCTTTTGTTTTCTCATTTTCCAAAAAAAAAAAACTTATTTTAATTTTCAATGTCAGCAACAAAAGATATCTCAAAGATATTGGGTGAAAAATTACTTTTAGGATGGGTAATGTTAAATGATGTATGTGCAAAATGTGTTGTTGTTCCATTATTAGAAGATAGATCTCAAAAAAAGATACACTGTCTCTCTTGCAATAGATCTTTTAAAAGAGAAGGAAATGATATATTTGAAATTAAATATGTAGATGCACCTGTCAAAGAACCTGTAATTACAAATACCACCAATAATAATAATTTTAAGAAAATAGATATAAGCGATAGTAATAAACTGATATCTGAAGCTGTATTGAAATATAATAACTACCAATTCAATGGTGAAGACGATTATGATGATGAGGAAGACGATGACTACTATAGTCAACCTCTTTCCGAAGAAGAAAAGAAACAGATTGAACTGAGAATGCAAAAGTCAGATCAAGTATCAACAAAGATTGGTGAATTCCTTTTATTAGGATGGACATTACTCAGTGATCTATGTCCAAATGACAATTGTCTAGGAGTACCTCTACTTAAAAACAACAAAGAGCAAAAATATCATTGTGTATCATGTAGTAGAAATGTATTGGATATCTCTGAACTTAAATCAACACCACAACAAGTAGTACCAATACAACCTGATATTAAACCACAACTTATTGAAACCAAAAAAAAAGTAAATACTATTCAACTGGGTGTTGAAACTGCAACCACAAATACAATTTCACCAACTAAAGAACCAAGTCAAAAGAGATATAAACCAACAAATTCTTTTGATGATATTGATATTGACATGAACTATGTTGGTGAAAATAATAATAATAATAATAATTTTGAAATTGAAGAAGAAATAAGTGTAGTAACCGATCGTACATTAAGAACACTAATCGGGAAATTAAAAAAATCAGAATTTACTGTTTCTCATTTCCCAGAAACCAATGATTTGTTTGAATATCAAAAAATGAGAGAATATGCAACTACCATCTCCACATTATTAGAATTGAAAAAGCAATTGAAAAAATAAACCACCAGATTGGGTTATTATAATAATAATAATGAAATCAATTTTATTTTTAATAAGGTTTAAACTTTCTTCCTGCTTGCATTTTTGAAATTCTTTGTTTGTCTTCTTCGAATTTCTTTCTGAGGGTATCCAACTCCTCTTTTTTCTGTTGACGATGTTGGAATCCATAGAAATTCTTTTGTTTTTTCTTTTCCTCTCTGGCTTTGATTTGTTCAACTGACAGAGCCTTTCCACCACTGTTACCAACCAAAACAAATCCTTCGTCATCTTCTTGATTCTTGTTGAGTCTAGCTTGAATCTTTTGTTGTAGAACTTTCTTGTCATAATCCATTATAATCTTATCAAGTGACTGTTGTAACTGGTCATAATCCTCTACATACTTTTGTTGATAGTTTTTCAACATTTGTTCAAAACCATCAATTGTAGGCACTGGTTCAATTAGAACATTTAATGATTTCTTTAGGAATGATTGAAGTGAATCAGAGTCTTTAAAGACTAAATGTGCAACACCACTACTAGCCTTCTCCACTTTTTCATCCCAATTCTCAAAGTCATCTACATCCATTTGATCTTCATCTTCCTCTTCGTTCTGTTGTTTATCATTATGTACAGTAAATTCCACAGATTCAATATTATCATTCTTAAAGTATCTTCTTACAGACTCTAGAGTTGTGCAATCATTAGGTAGATTACAAACAAATAGCGTCTTATTTTGTGGCCATTTCTTACCAGTCTCTTTTTTGATATATAAATACTTTTTAATATTACTGCTCTCTAAATGTACAGGAACCACTGAAAAACCATTGATAATCTGTTCTTTAACTTTACTATTCTTTTTCTCTTCTTCCTTTTTTTTCTCTTCATCTTTCTTTTTCAAAGAATCTTTTTCATTTTCTTTAGTTGTTGTGGTTGTGATGTTTATTACTGTTGCTTTTTTAGTTTGTTTATCCTCTTCTTTTTCTTTCTTTTCATTTTTAGAATCATTTATCTTTTTATTATTGGTTTCTGTAACTTTTGGTGTTGTTATTGGTTTACTTTGTGGTATTACTGCTGGTTTTGGTTTCTGTGATTTGATTGACTCAGAATCACCAATTTTATTGATTTTGTGAAATTCTTTAGTTTCATTGTTTTCTAATGAGATTTTAACTTTTTTATTGGCACTAGTGTCATCTTTTGACTTTGTCGTTGTTGTTGATGTAGTTGGTATTTTTGAACCACTAGTTTTAAGTATTGGTTTGGTAGTAGTAGAAGTAGTTTTTGGTTTTACTTCCTCACTAGTTTCTTTAGTTTTAGTTATTTTATTTGATTTTTTATCTACTGGTTTCTCTTTAGATGATAATTTTGGTTTACTTTTATCAGTTGTGGTCACCATTTTCGTCTAATTCGTCAAATTTAAATTAAAAATAAAAATGATTCGTTTTTTTGTAAAAAATAGATCTTTTTGCATTTCCATTTTTAATTAAATTATTATGAGTAAGATTTGGGGAAGAGGAAGGTCTAGATCAAGAAGTAGATCAAGATCAAAAGAAAAATATCATAAAAATAAAAAAAGAAGATAGATCAGTCTCAAGATCTTCTTCACGATCAAAGAATGTAAAAAAGTCTTTTTCCAGAAGTAGATCAAGATCATTATCATCAGATTTAAAACATAGATCATCAAGAAGAGATAGATCAATGTCAAGAACATCCTCATCGTCAAGCTCATCATCTAGAGAAAGAAGGAGACATAAAAAATATTAAAAAAGTACTAAAAAACATAAAAGATCAAGATCATTATCATCTTCTAGTAGTAGTGATAGTTATACAAGTAGTAGTGATAGTAGCCGTAGTAGAACAAGAAAGAAAAAACATAAATCAAAAAGTAAAAAAGATCAAAAGAACAAGAAAGATAAAAAGAAAGTTAAGAGTAAAGATGTTTTAAAACCAACAGATACCAGTGTAATACCAACTAAAACAAAACCCACAATTACTAGTACTAGTACAACTACTACACAACCTCAAATACCCAAAAAAAGAGTAATGGGTCCACTCTCAGATGTTGACTATGAAAATTACGAAATACTACAAGAGAGGTCTATGATGAACAATCTGGTAGAATGAGATTAGTTAGAGGTAATGGTGAAATTGTTGAAAGAATAGTAACTCGTGAGCAACATAAAGCCATTAACTATATTGCTACTCATCATCCACTCTAAAGTTTGTCATATAGATTTAAATAATAGACTACCCCATTATTTGTATTATGTTAAAAATTGTAAATATGAAAATAATAATGGGAGAGACGCAAAAAATAAATTTAAGATATTTTATAAGCTGTTTGGGCTGAGACATTACCGAAGCTGATTATTTGAAATGCAATTGTGCATTGTTTTAACGATATCGTTAGCTAATTTTGGAAAATATTTTCACAAAATCCAGTACGAATTTTTTTTCATATCTTCTTAGAAGCTTCCAACACACACACTTACACATCATGTTTTTTTTATCACATTTGAATGACTATAAATACATTTAATTTTATTTTGATTTTTAATATATCCAAGGTAATTCAATTGTAAAGAATAATAATAAATTAAAATGTCAAGTAATAATAATAATAATAATAAAGTTTGGTTAGTTAGTGGTACTTCATCAGGTATTGGTTTAAGTTTAGTACAAAAACTTGTATTGGAAGGATACAAAGTTACAGCACTTACTAGATCACCAGAGGAATTAGAAAAACAAGTATCTAAAGATAAAATTGATAATCTATTAGCACTAAAGACAGATATAACCAGTGAAGCCAGTGTTAAAGGTGCTGTCGAAAAGACAATACAGAAATTTGGTAGAATAGATATTGTAGTGAATAATGCTGGTTATGGTTACTTGGGTGCTGTTGAGGAGAGTTCTTTAGATGATTTCAAATTAAACTATGAAATTAATCTATTTGCAGTTATGAATATTGTCAAACAGGTTATGCCACATTTACGTAGTCAAGGTTCAGGTTTGATTTTAAATGTTGCCTCCTATTTAGCATTTACAGCTGTAGTTGGTAACTATACCTCTTATATTGGTAGTAAATTTGCATTGAATGGTTTCACCGTTGCTTTAGATCAAGAGGTCTCTAAATTTGGTATTAGATCTGTATTAGTATCTCCAGGTGGTTTCAGAACCAAGTTCCTCGGAGGTAACCTAAAAGTAGCAAAGAATCCAATCCCTGAATACAAGTCAAAAGAACTAGAAGCCTATTTCAACTCAGTTGATGGAACACAAATTGGTGACCCTGACAAAGCAGCATTGGCATTCATTAAAATCTCTCAAAAAGATCCAAAAACCTTACCATCCAATATTTTCTTTGGTTCAGATTCCTATCAAATTATGAAATCTCAAATTGAGAAACTAACCAAGGAACTTGAAGAAAACAAAGAATTAACATTTTCAACAGACTATTAAACAAATCCACTAAATAAATAAATCTTTAAAAAGATATCATCACCATCAATGACAAAAACATAACTATTGCAATTTTTTATTTTTTTTTTTTTCATTTTGATCAAACGCATCAGAGTTTCATAAATGTCTGAACAACCAAAATTTCAACGTTATACCAGAGGTGAATTAATTACAGCTAGAGATTCACTGTGGACAGTATGTGGTGAATCAATGTTAGCTTTCGAAAAATGTAAAATGGAAAAAGGCGATGATCCAGAAGCATGTTTACAATTTTCAATAGCTGTTATGGGTTGCTCAAGTAAAATGTATATATATATATATAGATGCTATAGAATATCAAATTTTTATAATAGAAAGTTGATATGATCAATCTTAGAGAATTAGAATACTAATATATATTTATTAATAGAATGAGAGATTTAACTAGTAAATGTGGAGAATACTTAAAAGCAGGATCAAGTTGTTTAAATGAAAATAATATGAGATCTTTAGAATGCGATAAAGAGAAATTGAAATTAGACGAATGTTTTACTAGTAAAGTTCTACCAAAATATCAATAAACCCAACAAAAATCAATTTATATTAGTACTATAGTAGGTAAACTCAATTAGGTTATGTATTGGTATTCACAGGACATGTTCGAATGTTTAAACAAGAATGTAGTAACATACCCAATATCACACAATAGTACATAATTTTAAAGGTTTAGTTATTAAGTGTCCCTTGTATGGACAATGGGGAGTGATAGGTTTAGTTTAAACCTTTATTTTATTTATATGACTATATATAAAATGTTTCTTTTTTTGTTAGATATTTTTTGTTGTGAATTGTTTAGAGATAATCAGTGTCATTATAAAGTATATATTAATTAATTAAAGTTTAATATAAATACAAAAATGCACTGAAATTTTCATGATTTTAAATTACAAATGGTTTGGTTAAAGATGATATTTGTTGTTGGGTTAATAATTTGAATTTTAATATTATTAAAACTAAATTATTATGTTATTATTATTATTATAATTGGAAAGGGAGTTGTGTGGGAATTGATTTAATATAATTTACTATATGACTAATGTTATTTTGAATATTAGAAGGAGATTAATATTGATCACAAATGGATGACAATGCAGAGGATTTACGATATGTAAAAAATGGAATATTTAAATTGTCAAATGGATTTTTCTTTTCGTGGTTTTCATCTTCAATCTCCCAGGTATTAGGATCGTTATTTACAGCATCTTCAAAGTAAGATGTATCCATATCAGACTCAACCTTTGGAATAAAGGGAGGTTTTTGAGTATCAATTTCATCCCAATGACCTTTAAAGAATGGATGTTGTTTGAAATCATCAATACCATTACGACCAAGTCTCTGAGAAGGTTCACAAAGCATTCTCTTAAGAATATCAGATGCCTCTGGAGAGAGTTCTTGACAAAACAAGTCCCAATCCAGAACCTGCTTCCATTGAAGAATATTTACAAAAACATCAGATGGAGTATCGGCACAAAATGGGTTGAATCCACATAACATTTCTACAAATACACAACCTAAAGACCACCAATCACAACTGTGATCGTAACCTTCGTCATTTACAATCTCTGGTGCCATATACTCTGGTGATCCTACTGCACTATGTGCTTGTGGACGACGATAAACTGTAACATTAGCACCATTTTGAGTTGATGTTAATGTATTTCTATGACCACCACTGTGATTTGATCCACCACCTCCACTGCCATTACTACCAGTAGACAAAAATGATGATCCACTTCCTCCACCTGAAGATAAAGGATTTGGCATTATAAATGATTTCCTGAGATTATTCATAGTCTGTTGATTGAAACCATTTCTCTTTTCAATACCATCTTTTGACAAACCAAAATCAATAAGTCTTATATGACCATGTTTATCAATGACAAAATTGGAAGGTTTAATATCTCTATGTACATAATCCATTGCATGTAGAGAATGCACAGCTTCTATCATCTCCATCATATAGTAACGTGCTTCCTCTTCACTTAGCATACCCAGATTATTGAGTAATGCTCTAAAATCACCTCCACAATGGTACTCCATTGCCAAGTACAGGTAATGACTATCCTGGAATGCATAGAGTAGTTTAGTTATCCATTTACAATTCTCACTCATCATTACAGTCTTTTCATGACCGACCTGTGTTCTCTGATTCGCCCATTCATAACTTGACTTTTTGATACGTTTTAGAGTCACAATATCACCACTATCTTTTTTCTGTGCCAAAAAAACTTGTCCAAACCCACCTTTTCCAATTTGTGTGAGAATTTTGAATTCTTGAAGTTTCATACCTGCTCTCTTGTTTCTTAGGTAATTTGACTCGGATTCATAGTGTTTACTAAACCATTTCTCAGAACCTGCTTGATCAATACCTAGTTCCTTTATAAACTCTTCTAGTCTTTGCAGTCTTCTGTTTCTCTGATGTATGTACTTAAATAGCTCTTGATAGTAATGGTTAAAGTAATTGTCTAATATCTTTCCCTTCTCAGTTGTTGGAGGTGTTCCAGAAGAGAACTGAATAGTGTTCTCCAAGAACTTACAATACTTTTCACCGGGACCATCTTTATCCATTGTCAGGTTACTTCCAGTATTACTATTAGGTTTCACCAGTTGATCTTTACTATTCTTTCTAGAGGAACTTGGTGATGATGATGGTGAATCTTTAAATGCACCTAACCCCTTATCGGAATTATGTAAAAATGAACCAGTCACCAAAGGAATAGAATTAGATAGACCCTGATCTGACATTAGATCCTTACTTGAGAACAAAGGTTCACTAGACTGACCAAAACTCAATGGTGATCTTGGTGGTACTATTGGTGGATGTTTTCGTATTATACCAGGTGACAACTGCAATGGTGTAGATTTAGTGGAGTCAGATCCAGGACCTGCACCACCTTGTTGTAAAATCTGTCCAATGTCTTTATCTTTGTTATTGTTATTGTTGCTACTGGTATTGAGGTTTATATATTCTATAGGAAATGGTAAAATATCTTTATTAGATATCACAGGTGAAGATGATGAAGATGGTGATGGAGATGATGGAGAAGAAGGTGATGACGATATATTAGATTGCTGTTGTTGTAATTGATTTTGTTTTTGTTGTTGTTGTAATTGATGTTGTTTTTTCAGACTGTTAATCTTATTGTTATTACTGTTCAATTGTTCTATATTGATATCCTCAAATACTATAAACTTCTTACAACGAAATAGAGTTAGATTCATATCATGGTCTACTAATTTACCATCTGAATCTGCCAATTTTAATTGTTCCACTTCTCTATTTGTTTTAAGGCTTATATAATTTAGAATATCAAGACATGTAGTTGTAGGTAACAATGGCATTGTCCAATAGGTTGTCCATTGTACATTTAAAATACCACTGATACTCTCAATAGGTAATAGTGGGTCTGAATTGGCATCTGGTTTGCATGCATAGGTTTGGTTGCCTACATATTCCAATTGCTGTGCTAATAGATAAAACTTTGCTAATGACCTCTGTATATTCATAAAATGGGTTAGGATATATCCTGCACTATTGTGTATACCAATATACGTACTGTTGGAGGTGAAGTAGCTGTATTAGTTACAGTTGCCGAAGGTGAAGAAGAGGAAGAAGAAGGTGGAGGTGATGATGAAATCATAGGGTTTGGAAATGGTAATTGTACAGTACCGTGAGGTGATAACTGAGGTGTACTACTATTACTACTTCCACTATTCAATAAGTTATTACTACTACTACTATTACTGTTACTAATATTATTGTTACTATTACTATTACTACTGCTAGGATGTGTTAATTCTGCTAGAGAACTAATCAATTCCTCTAAACTTTGTTTAATAGCTTGTTTTTTCTTTTTTCTTAAGCTTCCAAATGGAGAACTATTCATTTATAAAGCTATAGTAAATAGAAAATAAGAGTGAGAGATTGGTGTTGATTGGATATAGCTATATGTGTGTGCGTTTAATTTAGTTTTTTTTTAATTTTCATTAACATAATGAATAGATGAAAATCCAATTGCTTATTGATTAATTGTCAATACAGGCTGTTTTGTTAATTGTGTGTGGTGTTGATGGTTACAGAAAAATCAAAAAAATTTTACAAACAAACTTTTTTTTTTTTGATTTGTTTATTTTAGGAGCTCTCATTTCAGTTTTTTTTATCACCAACTTATCATCATTTGATATTTTTTTGTTTTTACAAAACAAATAAAGGCAGATGAGATTTTATTTGAACCGGAGATAAGGTTATAATCAAATCAATTCTCAATTGGTTTGAATTCCCACTAAGATTACCAGATATATCCTTAATAATATTTAAATTAATTAATTTAATTGAATTAATATTTACAATTTACAGATTGAGCACTCCTATCGTTCCAATATTATAAAATAGGAGATTATTTGAATTTAATTTAATATGAACACAAATTCAAATCAAAATTTTCCAAGAAATAGGAATTTTTTCCCATTTTTATTTTAAATTTGAAACCAAGAGGAGAAGATTAAAATTAAATGGGTGTTCCAAAACTTTGGGAACTTGTTCAACCCTCTGGTAGTAATATAGATGTAAGCTCTTTAAGAAATAAAGTTTTATCTATAGATGCCAGTATTTGGATCTATTCATTTATTAGGACAATGAAAAATGATAAAGGTGAACCTCTTCCGAATGCACATTTACTAGGTTTCTTTAGAAGAATATGTAGATTACTATCACTGAGGATTAAACCTATATTTGTATTTGATGGTGAAATTCCATTTTTAAAGAAAAAAACTGTGGTATGTTAGGGGAAATTGTCATGCACTTTAAAATTGATATATCAATGACATTCACTAACTAGTTAAATAGGAAGAAAGAAGAAAACGTAAACTTAATACTCAAGATCAGATTGAAAAGAAAGCTAGAAAGTTATTACTTTTAAATACTATAAAGAAAAAGATTGAAGCTTTGGATAATGAGGAGAATGAAGATGAATATGAATTTGGTGAGATTGATTTAGATAGTGATTTAGAGGTAATACATGTACCTCAAGATATAGATGATCCTGATTATATATTATCTCAACAACAGCAGCAGATGGATACTGAAACTGGGAATGAACCAATTGATATTGATAATCAACCTGATAAAGTGGTTTCACTATCTACAAATAACGATAAAGAGGTTGATACCAGTGATGAAGAGTCTGGTGATATTAATTTATTTCAACATCATGATAGAAGTCAATTTCTAATAATGAATGGTATTAATAGAGATACCATTGAAAGTGATGTTTTTAAAGAGTTACCATATGACTTACAGATAGAGGTTTTGGAACAACTAAAATCTGAAAAGAAACTTGAAGATAAAATCATGAATATAACAACACATTCCAAAACACCTATTGATTTCTCAGCTAGACAAATTCTTTCTCTTCTAGACAAGGGTAAATTAACTAGAAAGATTCAGTCTATCTCAGAAGCTGCTTTAAAAGATGGCAAAAACATTAAAAATGCCAGTGACAATACCACAGTAATATTTCAAAAAGGAACTCCAACTAAATCCGACCCAGTTACACTTTCTAAAGACTCACCATTATCTTTAAAAATTCAAAATACACCCAATAATAATAATAATAATTATAATAAGAATAATAATAATAATAATAATAATGATGCATCTGTAGTTACTAAAGGTTTCACATTTGGTAAAAAGAAGGCAGCTAATGTACAAAGCCATTTTAATACCAATACCCATGTTATAAAAACTGGTTCTTCATTTATGTTGACACCACAACAATCTGATAACCACATTAAATTTAATTCCATTATCAATAGGAAATCGAATGGTAAAACTGTAGTTTTACCATCACCTTTTGCATCTATTAGCACTACAAAACAGAATACACCAAACCCAACAACAGAGCCTATTAATAATATTGATAGTGATGATGACATTGATTTTGGTAATAATAATCAACAGAATGATAATTATAATTTAGACTCATTCAATACCTCTTTTGATTATGTATCTAAAAATAAGAATCAAAAAGTATTGAAGAAGTCTTCAAGTGTTACTACTTCTACTGTTTCTTCACTATCCATACTGTCACAACAAAGTTCTAATCAGACATCAAAGCCAGTTTATGAAGAAGAGGATGATATAATGGATTTTCTTGATAATAATTCTAAGCCAATTCCCACTAATACTGGTTTCGATATAGAATCCGATTCAGATGAAGATGAAGATGATATAATGAATTATACATCAGATTCAACTGCAAAAACTGCAACCTCTAAAACCATTTTTGGAGAAACAATACAAATTGAATCTGAAAACGAAATTGAAGAACCACAACCTCCAAAACCATTTTTATTTAATGATAACATTGATGATTCAAAACAGAATATAATTCAACTAGCCGAATTAAACGAGCCAAGTACGAAAGAGGATGTAGAAATTAGAGGCGGTTTTATAGTGGAGGATGATGAAAATGATAAATCAAAAGAAATTGAATATGACATTAGGGGTGGTTTCATTATAGAAGATGAAGATGATGTTGAAAAGCCAAAAGAAAATACAGAAGAAGTAATAGTAAATCAAAACGATACAGATACATTAAACATCTCCGAAATTGTTGATGATACCAATGTAGTTCTTGATGATAGTATAGTTGTAAATGAAAATAACAATAACACTCAGGAAGTAGAGGAAGAAGTATCACAGAGCAATAATTCTACGATAAATACTAGTAGTGAATATAAATTTCCAAAGTTTACTAGTAGGGAGAGAATTCAAATAGAGAAAGAACTCGAATTGGAAACTGTAAAGATTCACACTGATATTCTTCACCAGACAAAGACTATCCAATCTATAAATGATGATATTTTGAATGAATGTAAACAATTACTCAGGTTATTTGGTATACCTTATATAACATCACCAACAGAGGCAGAAGCACAATGTGCACAGTTATTTGATTTGGGTCTATGTGATGGGATTGTAACTGAAGATTCTGATGTGTTGCTATTTGGTAGTGGAAATTCAGTTATTTACAAATATATATTTAATAGTAAATATAAACCAGAGAGATTCACAATGAAGGATATTGAAGGTACTATAGGTCTAAATAGAGATGATCTAATCAATTTGGCGTTATTATTGGGTAGTGATTATTGTGAAGGTATTAAAGGTGTAGGTGTTGTAAATGCAATTGAGATTCTATCAGAATTTAAAGATTTGAAAGAATTTAAAGAGTTTATGATGGGTAACTCCAAAGTAAATGAACACCCTACATTTAGATCTTATAGAAAAAAGTTTAAGATTCCTGATAGTTTTCCTTCGGAAATGGTTAGAAATGCCTATATCTCACCAGATGTAAACAAATCCAATGAGAAATTTAAATGGAGTTGTCCAGACTTAGATGCGCTCAGACAACTTGCAAGTGAAAAATTTGATTGGGATCCAGCAAGAACTGATTTCCTATTAGTTCCAATTATACAGCAAATGAATGATAAAGATCAACAATCCTCAGATCAAATTGCATCTCTATTAATTTCACAAGGTACCCCACTTAAACAAAAGTTAAAGAGTAAAAGACTTGATCAAGCTATACAATCAATTCTAAGAAGAAAAAACAACATTAATAATAATAATAACAATAATAATAATGATAGTTCAAATACAACAACTACAAGATCAAAATCTACAACATCTGCATCCAAAAGAAAGAAAAAGCAGGTACCTGTGGAACCATCTTCTGATGAGGATGAGCAAATTGATTCAGATGGAGAATTAATTAGAACTGTATTCAAACCAAGAGTAACAAAGAAAAAAACTGTAAAGAAACCTTCTGCATCACCAAGAAAAAAGAAGCCTGCTGCTAAAAAGAAACAATCAAAAGATGTAGATTCGGAGAATAGTGGTGAGGGTGAACAGGTAGATGAAGAACCTGAAGATGAAGAACCTGAAGATGAAACAGTTTCTTCCACTCCATCAAAACCTTCAAAATTAGTAAAAAAGAATAATTCAAAGAAGAGACAATTGGAAGAGGATGATGAGAATCAACCAGATCAATCACCACCAAAGAAACCAGTTGCATTAGTAATTAAAAAGAAACCTGGTTTAAAACCAAATGATAATGCTATTGAGGATAATGGAGAGGGGTCAAATGAACAAGAACCACCTCAAAGACCAAGTGGTGTTGTAATTAAAAAGAATTTAGCAAAAACAGCATTTATTGAGGAAGATAATGTTCCCCAAGATACTATTAATAATGATGAAACCACCAAAAGGAAATATAAAAAATCTAAGAAATAAAATTTAATATAATGTTTATTAAATTTTAGATTGATAGGGATTGGTGGGACTAGAAGATTTTATCCTCTGCATTTTCTTCAAATTGAAGAATGTAATAAATATATAATTATATGTACATTATTTCTGTAAGTTGATTTTTGAATCAGTTTGGTTGATTGTTATTATTTTAATCTGTTATTAGTCCCATTGTTATTTTGAAAAAAAAAATTAATAAGCGATGGGGGTTATATTATTGAATAAATATAAAATTACTAATGATCAGGAGGAGAATTTGTCCGACGATTAAGTTCGTTTGTAAAAGTTAGTCTGTGGGTACTACTATTACTGCTACTGGTGTCATCTGATTCCGATAAATTATTATTACTATTTGTGTGTTGATGATGATAATGTTGATGTTGCACGTGTGTATTTAAATTCGGATTACTATTACTTTGATTGTCATTATTGATATCTAATATAACTCTATCTGATTGTTCTTCAGAGTCCATATTTAGATTACTGACATCATCGTCAGTATCTTGAGCAAAATTCTCAATGATATTTTGTACATTATTATTAATATTACTTTGGCTGTGATGATGATGGTGGTGATGTTGAATTATACTACTATTACTATTATTAACACTACTGTTTTGTGATGGTATCTCATCCATTTCACTTTCTTGACATTTTTTATCACTTATAAATCGTTTGGATTTGATTAAAATTACAACCAGAATTGCAAATACCGCACTACACAAGGATCCAGAGACTATAAATATTATACCAAACCTACTCTGTTGATCTTGTCTCATTACAAATGAATAAGAACCATCAGTCAATGAACCAGCTAGTAAATAAGGATCATCTCTACTTTTTAATATAAATTGTGGTTGAGTTATATTTAACTTTGGATTATTTTCGTCTAATAAGATGGTGGAATATGTAGTATTATTAGGTTGATTGTATTCACAAGGTTCGTCAGATAGTCTAGTTCCATCAACTACAAAACAAGCTGAGTTTATAAGGTAATAAGTACGTGCAGATCCACTATTACTAATCATTGGTGTTCCAGTTGTGGAACTTGAATTACGAGTTTG
This sequence comes from Tieghemostelium lacteum, assembly GCA_001606155.1. Classification (NCBI taxonomy): domain Eukaryota; phylum Evosea; class Eumycetozoa; order Dictyosteliales; family Raperosteliaceae; genus Tieghemostelium; species Tieghemostelium lacteum. The sequence goes on along the minus strand of LODT01000016.1, from coordinate 417,255 downwards.
AATATTATCATGGGAACTACAATTACTCGTACAATAGTTGAGAATATCTAAATTAATTTCACCAACATGTACAATGGTATTATCTTGTCTATGTTTAGCATATAATTGTAATTTTATAGATATTGATACTATAGTAAGTAGATCTACATGGTTAGGTAAAAATCCAGATATATCTCCTACATATGCCAATGGAATATAAATCCTTATCATTTCTGTTGTTGGGAATGTTATATGTGCAATATCCTCAGTACTATTAAGTCTAAGAGCTTTAATCTTATCACTACTACTACTACTATTACTACTACTATTACTACTACTATTACTACTACTATTACTATCTGAATTCACATTATCCATTGAAAATAAAAATCTTCCCATAGATTCACCATCTTCAACACTCTTACTATCCTCATTGTCATCATCCATTAATTGATTAATTGGAAAGAAGTCATCTGCATTTGTTGAACTTGAACTTGAACTAGAACTAAATTCAACCTGCGAAATACTAGTATTTGACACTAGATAATAATTATATTCCTGAAATTCAGATCTATATCTAGTCTCCCACATCTACATAATAACCATTAATATACAACATTCTCTAACGTTATCTAATTAATAGTACATACTCTAACATGCGCATTGTAATCTTGTAGAACAGATATTCTGACAATCATTATAGAAGGATCAAAGAATGCAAATGCTGTGATAATCAACGTTGGCGCAATGATTCCTATGCAACCACTTAGAACTAAAAGTACAGTCCATTGTTTTGTTGTTTTCAAAAATATAAACATATTCATTATTTCTGATAACTATATTAGATGTGATTCAATCTCTGATATTATCTTTGCTTTAGTTTTAGAATAATGTTATTTAAAAATCACGCCAGCCCTTCATATAATTTTAGTTTGTGTTATATATATAACGCAGTAATAACTCTTATTTGTGGTGGGTAAGTTTAAAAAAAAAAATAAAAAAAAATATTTTTATTCTGCACAGAATTGAAAAAAGAAATCGACTCAATAAGATCTTCTGAAAATCTGATATTTAAATTTGTAACCTCAATTAAAAAATTTTTAATTTTTGATGATTCTTTAATAAAATCACAATTCTTAAGATTGATACATTTATTAATTACTATTTTCTTCCAATTTTCAACTAATAACCACTTGATTTTATATTTCATAACATTTTCTTTGAATTTCTCTTCAATTTCGCTTATTCTCAAATTTTTATTTTCAAAGTGTGTTTGTGGGGAAAGTATAAAACTTAAAAATGAATTTTAGTTATTTCATTATTATTAAAAGTTTAAATTATTTAGTTAAATATGACGATTATTATTGATTCAATTAATGAATCATTTGTAGAATACAAGGATACCTTAGAACAAGATACCATTAGGTACTTAGAAGGTTTAATATCAGAATCCGAATCCGAATCTGAAATGAAAGAACAAATTATTCAATCTTTATTAAATGATTTTGAAATTATAACAGATTCCAATGAAGCCAATAGAGTTGTTGACCAATTAGTTAGCATACTTAGAAAGAAAGGTGCTCTTCAATTCCAATCCTCATCACCATCTAAATCCAAATCACATTTAGTATGTGAGATATCCAATAGAGAACTGTCACCATCTGACCCTAACCTCTCAATGGACCAATACATTGAATTAACAAGACACTCTAACCCATCAATTAGAATTCAAACTCTCAGAACCATGTGTCCATGTAAAGTCAAAGCTGATATTGATCAACTTTGGACTAGAATAATGGAAATGTCAACTGACCCAGACCCTAAAGTCAGATACCAAGTCATTCACGATCTCTGTGACGGTTCACCCAACTGGAGAGAAGGTCAAGTCATTTCCACACTTGAATCTATGCATAACGATTCTGATCCTAAAGTAAGACGTACTATTCATAACGTACTTACAAACTACAGATACACAGGTAAATGGAATATCTTATAAAAAATAGGAAATTCCAAAGTGTTTATAAGTCTTTCTATATATCATCTTTTTCTTCAAGATGATTTCAAATTCTGAAAATCAAAAGTGTAATTATCTCAACACACACCCCCAAACCTGATATAGATTTTGTATTTAAAAATTTTACAGTTGGTTAAACAAATTCAAATAAAAATAAAAATTTTTTATTATCAAATTAATCATTGAAAGATCATGGATAAATTTTCATCCATTATTCATTATAATTTTTATGATAAGGATTATATATACATTACAACAAAAGAAGAATCAATTATAGGATATGTAAACAGTAAAACTAAATTTCAATCCATTGTTGTGTTGTTATTGGAAATGGCAAAGATACACGAAAAGTATATACACTATCCAATACCAACTAACAATACCACAATCACAGAGGTTCTTGTAAGTAATTGACTATATTTGATCAATAGTTACTATTACTCATTCACTCTCTCTCTCTCATGTAGGAAAACTTACTTAATGATATCATACCACTTGTCAACTATTTTGGACGTAGTGGAGTAATGTCAAAAAATTTTAGAAATGTTCTGTTTAGAACATTAAATATTATTGGTGATAGATTAGGAGATCAGAAACCTCCTGTTGGATATAAGAGTTTCATTGAAGGTAATTTTCGATATTGGTTTTCAGATGACCCAACTGTTGAAGAACTTACCTCTTTACTAAAAGAATTTAAAAAGAAAGAGTCTGCAGAATTGAATAGTATTGAAGATTTACAAAATGCTATTAGTAATTTTGTAGAACAATTTAGATTAATGTTACCTCAACCTCTTGAAACGAATAAAAATCAACCATATTATAAATTCTTTCAAGGTTTTGGTGATAAAGAATTTGATGTCTCTGAGATACTAGATATAGTACAAACACCACAACATACAATTACTCCCACAAAGAGAAATAGTAAAAATAATAATAATGATAGTATTGATGAAGATGAAGATGAAGATGAAAAAGAAGGTGTAAAAAGACATATTTGGACAGAGATAGATACAGTAAAGGTTATTAAAGGTTATGTTATTTATAGAGATAATCCATATAAATGGGCATTAATCTCACAGAATATGTTTAAAAATAATCTTGCCAACCATCAGGTGCGTTCCAGATACCGAGTGTTAATAGGTTACCACAAGAATTTGAAGGATCTTTGTGAGAAATTTAATATTGATAGAGCACCTTTGGAATTTAGTAGACGTGTTCATAATAGATATCATCATTTCAATATAACATATACTGAAGATGATATTGCTGAATTTAATAGATATGCTAAAGATCATCCAAGTGAAATTATAGAAAAAGAATTAGATATCGGAGAAGATAGATGTGAAATTGATGATCGTTATAATACAAGTAAAATAAGGAAACCTTTAACTAGATCTGCATCGGTCAGAAAGAAACCAAGTAGTAACAAACATAAGGTTCCATTGATCTTTAATGAAGATAGTGAAGATGAAGAAATTGAAAAAAGTGGAAATGAAAATAATAAAAGTAAAGAGATTGAAGAATCAATAGCTACCAAACCACAACCTCCTAAAGATAGAGATAGAGATAAAAAAAGAAAACTTGAAGTAGAAGATGTTGATTTATCCACCAATGACGATGATAAAGTAGTTATTGAAAATGAATCTAGTAATACAACTTCAAAATCTAAAGAAAAGGAAGATAAATTTGATGATAAAAAGGAATCAAGTAGTGAAGAGGAAAAACATAAGCCTAAAACTAAGAAATATAAATCTAAAAAGAAATAAATGGCAAATTGTGCAAAAAATAAATTTTGTTTTTTTAAAAATTGCGCCTAAATCCACAAGAGATAAATGGAAAGAGATACACTAGCAAAACATGTGCATTACTATTTTGTAGAAAGAGACTATTCAATTGTTTCTGCAATGTACAATAAAATTGGATTATCAAAATCTCCATTTTCCTCGATATTACATTTGTTATATTGGTTATCGGTCATTTCCGAAACAAATTACGAAGATGCTGAGATTAATGATTTAGTATGTACTAAGAATAGAATTTAGTATCATATCATATTAATATATATATATATTAGGATTCCACATTATTGTATAGTCTCAAAGCTTCACCTTTTTTCACAAATAGTGAGGATATGTACAAACATTTGTTAAATTTGATATTTAGAATACTGGTTTTGATAGAAAAAAGTGGAAATATTAAGAATAGTGAAACTTTTCAACAATTTATAGAGGGGAAGATATCTATAAAGGATAAGGCTACAGATACATCTATTAAAAGAATACTGGAACTATATCTGAAACAAAAGAATGATTTACCTGATTACCAAAGTCCTTCAAGTCTTGGTAATGATATAAAAGAGTTTGTTGGTAAATTTACAAACATGTTACCATTACCATTAGAAAAATACCCAAATCAACCAAATTACATTTTCTATCAAGGTTTTGGTTATGAACCTTTTGATATTACAAAAATGAAACAATTATCAAACCAAACTACTACAAATTCAAATAACTTAAACGAACAAGACCATGAAGAGGAAGAAGATCCCTATAATTTACCATCTCCGAAAGATTCTTCAAATACAAATAAAAACACAAACAAAAATACAAACCTACCTAATAAAAATAGTAATAACAATAACAATAATAATAATAATAATAGTAACGATAATAAGACAAAGATAAAAAGAGAGAGAGTTGAATGGAATGAACAAGATTCAGTAAAGGTTATTAAAGGGTATCTAATTTATAGAGATAATGTAAACAAATGGAAAATGATATCTGAAGAGTATTTTGCATCAAAAAGAGATAATTTCTCAGTTAGATCAAGATATAGAGTACTTACACAAAAGTATAAAACTATTGCTAATATGTGTGCTGAATTTTCAATTGATAGAACATTATGTGAATCTCTAAGACGTCAACATAATCATGATTATTCAATTAGACAAGTTATCTATACTGATTCCGATAATGAAGCTTATGAAAGAGTTCATCCTGTAGATCAACCACAATCACCTCCACCACCACAAGACAATGACATTAATCAAGATAATCAAAATCAAGATAATCAAAATAATGAGAATAACGAAGGTAATGGAGAGGAAGAGAGAGGAGAAGATGAGATTGAAGAAGAAATTGAAGAAGATATAACTGACTTACAATCTATAAAAAAGAAAACTAAAATTAACTAATTAAACTATATTTTATTGAAATTCTTGTGCCTTTTCATTGAGATTCTTTATGAAAAGTTTATGTTTTCTAGATTTGTTAATTATATAGATGGTGATGATGACTATTGCTAATGCAAATAAAATGGATCCTATAATGATACCTGCTAATTTAGATTTAGTTAAACCTGATTTTGAATGATTGTTGGAACATACTGAATTTGAATTTTTGTTATCTACGGTGGAAGTATCAATAAGTACACTAAAATCAGGATCTAGAGTGGAATTGGAATGAAAATTTGGAATTCTCATACTAATGAATTCTTGTGATTTATAGTATTGTTGTTGTACTGGATTAAGTCCTAGATCTTGTGTAGATACCAATCTATTAGTTACGTTAGTTATACGATTACCGTCTATAATACCACGTCTAATGAATCTACCATAGAGTGAATGTTCTCCAATTTGTAATTTAACAAAATCATTTTGAGAATTTTCTCCTTCATTTGAAGTTCCAAATTGTGACAGAGAGCATTGGTCATCATCAGTATCCAAAGATTCCAGTGCTACTGACATTACCAATTCCAAATAATTTAGTGAACTTTCAAATGCATATCCATCTATAAATATCTTGTACTTTATAGAAGATGGTTGCATTACTAGGTTTTCATTGGCAAATGTAATTTCCATTTTCTTATTATAGTATTGAATGGTAACTGTAATATTAGATTTCTTATTTGCAATCTCAGATTCATAGAGATACTCTTGATAATCAGTTTGATTTGAAAGTGTGGTATTTGTGAATTTCCATCTGGTAAACTGAAATGATGATTTCAGTTGACCTTGATAATTGTATTCGTTAAGTTGTACTATGGAAATGAGGTTTCTCAAAGACACAATTTCACCATCAGGTAAAGTAACATTGAAATCATTGTCAATGGTAGGTGATGTTGTGTTTATATATGGAGGGGTTATGATTACAATTTGAGATTGACATGTAGGTCCAATCCAAGGACTTTTACATTGACATCCTCTGTCTGTACACAACCCATTAGAAGGACCTCCACATTCAGGTGTGCCTTGACATTTTGGAGATTCAGGTGACGGTGTAACAGGTGGATTTCCAGTGAAAATGGTAAATGTATTTGTTTGAGTGTCATTAAATCTTACAGTGACATTAGCATATCCAACATTAGATCTAACTCTTATACCACTCATAAAAGTGTAACTTTGATAAGTAATTTCTAAAACATCAGGATATATGGAATCTTGGTAGAGAATATTCAGCTTTGGTAACACTCCTTTCAATTGTCTTCCAAATATATCCATTTTCAAGTACCTTGATAACCCAGGCATTGGAGATAATTTTATATCTTCAATTATAGGACTGATATTAAATTCAGTAGTTAAATAGTACCCATTAAATGTATTAGACGACCCACCGAATGATAGACCAATATTAGCAAATCCATAGATACTAATTGTTAAGTTATTACCTTCACCTCCAATAGATCTAGCACCAAAACCATATGGTACACTACCTGAACATCTCCATTGAGCTATTAGTTTAGAGCTATCTAAGAACTGCACAAATACTGATGGAACCTTAATTTGTCGTAGGAATATAGTAGAGATATAACAATACGGAATATGATGTTTAGATACAGGTACTGAGGAATCAGTAACTTCAAATAATATATCGAAGTCTCTTTGACTGGACCCAACGTTAATAGGCAGATTATTGAGTATAGTTAGATTGGTAAGTGTAGGATTTATTGTAGATGGTGGTGATTGACAATCTTCAATAGTTAAAGAACCCTGAATGGTATCTAGAATCTTCATAAATGAGTTAAATTTTAGATTCCCACTTGAATCCGATGTTAGATTATTAGTGTCTGTTAATGATAGGTAATAGATTTCAAATGACTGATTTACACATTCACTCTGGTTGAGTGTAAATGATATCTGATAAGTATCTAAATACTTGTTATATCCATTGGATGACAATGTGAAGTTTCTTAATTGTGGATCTATATCAGACCAAATACTAACAATACCACTTTTGAATCCGTTTCCTTGATCTTCAATGGTGATATTAAAACTACATTTAATAATACCATTAACAGTCTCTGAAAACGGTACTAGATTAGTAACCATTGGTGGAAATCTCTCTGACCAGTTACTAACCACAGATAAGTTCGTTGGTAAATTGGTTATAGCTCTTAACGCTATATATGAGAATTTAAAATACTGTCCTTCAATAAAATACTGAATAGGCCCACTTTGTAGTCTAGGTGGAAGATAAAATTCAATTTTATAAACCTGTTCAACTGTGTCAAAAGATCCAAAGAATCTTTCATAGTATTCACTACCAGCATCAAATACAAGTCCTATAGAGACAAATGAATTCATTGGTGTACCTGCACATGTAAATTTCAATACATTGGTAAAACCATCACTAGTTAGATTCACCTCATTCTCCAAGAATGAAAAACTTGTAATTGTGATATTAGAGTTACCAACTAACTGATTCTTGTTATCTACCAAAAATGGAAAATCAGGTATAAAACTAATACCTTCTGAAATGTCACCTATGTTACCTACTTGGTCTGAATAAGTTGCTTTGATACTGTACTCTGGTGAATAGAATTTATATGGTTTTACAAGAGTTTCATATACACCATCATTGACACTACCATCTACCAAATCCTCTGAAGTCACTTGAAATATAGTTTCAAATCTATTATCATTACTATCAACAAAATAGAATTCAATAAATGAGAATCCTGATGACATATCAGAGGCAATCAATCTTATTAATGTTAATTCTTGTGAATTTACATATTCAAATTCCATAGGTTCCAAACGAGGTGCTGCTGTGTCTACCAGTGACCCTATATAGCTGTAATCTGATATTACACCATCTCTATAATAGGAAATATCAGTTGAATACACTGTTAATGGTACTTCCAATGTGTATTCATTCAGAGTTCTATAAGGTACAATAGATGTTATACCGTAGGGAAACTCATAAAACATTATTCTACTATACTCATTAATATTCATTCTGTACCAATAGAATGGTGAAAATGAATATTGAACTTGGTATCTTTGATCTAGGACTAGCAAAGTAGAGATTGTTGTTGTTAATAATGAAAATTGAGGTTTTGAATAGGACCCCATTACATTGTACTCTCTAGGTGACCCTGTAAACACAGATTGAGCAACCATATTATCTAAAGTCAACGGTTGGAAATACACAGAACTATCAATATCAGGAACAGATACAGTGTCTATATAAGTCCTAGTGGACAAATTTCCATATATAAACATGGTTTCATATGGATTATATTTTACAAAAGTTCCAGGAGGCAGACTAGTAGCAACATTCAATGGTACTATATATCTATATATATTAGAGGGTGGATTGGTAACTGTCAACTCTTGATAGAATTTATTAGGCCACTGATAAATACCAATAGTATCATTCGGATAGAATCTCTGTATTATATCACTGATTGGAAATTGACCATTATTCATATAAGATGCCACGGAATAGGTCTGGTAGCTGTTTTCATTATTAGTCAATCTATATTCAATAGTCACAGGAATAGTAGCTGATATATCACCAGGTTCAACTACAAAATTACAAGTCACCAGATAATATTTCATATTCAACCACTCACCACTACACTTGTAAAAGTTTGGTGATGAAGTCTGACTAAATGTCAATTTTGCAAATTTTACAAGATCAAGAAATTTCATGACATAGTAAAAGGTGTAGGATTCACCAGGTGTATAGAATAGTTCAGTTGCATAGTTATCTAGAGGATATGGTTGTCTTTCACAGACTGGAAACCAGTATAAATCATTTACTTCATAGATTACATTATATTGCAATGGATTATTACTATCTCTAAACTGTAATGACACATTTAAATTAGACCCTACAGCAGATCTAAAAGTCAACTCTGCATAGAGGGAATGTATTCCTTGTAATGTGGATCCAAGATATCTAGGTGGTGTCTCATATATATAAATTACATTTACACTTTCATCATAGGATTGAAATTTTATAAAATATTCACATCCAATATCATCCGAACCATATACATTATTACTTCCAGGTACCACTAAATCCAGAAATCTAAATTGACCATTTATCACACCTTTTCATTAAGCATATTAATATTTCAATATTGTTAATATAATTCAATAATATACTTACCAAAATGAAATATTATAATACAAATATAAATAAATTTATGGATTATTGTAGTGACCATTTTAAAAATCAATATAGTTGGAGAATATAAAATTTTTATATTTGAAGGAAATCAAAAATAAACACACTTTAGATCAAAATATCTAGATATTCGGAAATTTCTATTTTGAAGAGGCATATTGTGTAAGACCCTCCACCGGTAAATTTACCAGTTATTCTATTGTGTTGACCACTCCATCTTTAATTACTCATATTTCATAGGATATTCGGAAATTTACTTTTATAATCCATTCAATGAGATTTGATAAATATCTATTATTTACTGTAGTTTCTGTCAAAGATGAGGAGACTACTTTTATAAATATCTTATTATAGTAAATTCAATAAGATAGTTTATATATTGAATACTAATTGGTTTTTTTAAATGAATAAATGTTTAACTCTATATTACATATCTAGATTGATAAATTTGAATTAGAATCATTTACTAAACCATTTTATAAATTGTTGATATTATATTATATTAAAATATCTATAACCAATATAGTTTATTAAATTTTATATATATAAAATGTTGTTGATGGTCAAAACTTGATTTTACAAAATGTTTTAAAAATAAAAAAAAGGATTTTTTTAATAAATTTGAGAACTTACGAGGTTTAGTGCATATATTTTTATTCATCACTTTGTTGTGTAAAATGAATAATAATAGAGCTGCTAACTGGCCATTTAAATATGGTAGTGCTGGTTCTCAAAATGTAAATAATCAAAAAGTTCCAAAACCTACGGGTGTTAGCAGTGCATCTACTCCTACACCTACCACTAGCACACCAATACCGTCTTTATCCTCAAATGCACCTGTACCAGGTCAATTAAACTACTCAAATTTTACACGTCAACAAAAACAAGCACTTCTTCAGCAACAGCATGACAGAACTTGTTTTGAAATTGATCATGTAAATACCAAAACACAAGAACAACTTGAGAAACTAATCAGTAAACTTGACCCTGACAAAGAGGCCTATGAGATACTACAAGTCAGTTCACTAGCGAGTAACACTGCAATCAATAGAGCACATGTCAAGTTATGGAATATTTTCAATATCGATAAGGCATCGGAGATTAACAAGAGAATCTTTGAAAAGGTTACAAAAGCATTTGTAAGTAATTGTAACATCTATTCTCTCATATTGTATGATAGACATCTAATTTTATATAAAAACTCAAGAATAATGTAAATACAGAGGAAAATAGGAAAAAGTATAATCAAAAGATTAAACATACATTTAATTGTCCTGGATGTGGAGTAGGGTGTATTATCAGTGGCGACTCGAATTCAGAGGCATTTTTTAGTGGAAAAATAACGGATAGATGTATAAGATGTAAAGAGGTTTTAATATTCTCTACTTGTGAATATTGTAAAGCTGGTTATCTTGTATTCGCGCAATTACTCAATGAGAAACTAGTAGCACAGTGTACAAATTGTAAAAGATCAATGGAAAATGCTTTAAATATTATAAATAGACCTAATCAACTTAATAATAGTGGTACAACAACATCAATTCCTCAAAAACACCCGCAGCAACAACAGGTACCTTATCAACAACAAAAACCACAAATACCTCAACAACAACAACAACAACAACAACAACAACAACAACAACAACAACAACAACAACAACAACAACAACAACCTACATCTACAGTACCTAGTAACAGTACAAATCCATATCACCAATTTATTAGTCAATGCTATCAATCATTGACTGATGTAAAGTTGTATTCGGAAAAACTTCAACACTTTTTATTATCATCTCCAAGTTCACTTAGTGGAACATCTTTAGTTGAATTCTCTGAGATTTATAGTATAATGAAACAGGTTGTGGATTATATCAGTAATAATATAAATATTGAAATTGAAGGATATAAGAAGAACCTTAGTTTGTACTATGAGAAGAATAGTATAGAAAGACGTATTGAAATGCATTCGACATTTAATGATTTAATACTCATTGGTAGATACATTACACAAGAGATTGCGAAAGGTAATAGACAGATTAGTCTACAACTACCAATACGATCATGGGAGGTTGTTAAAAAGTATTATATAGATCAGACTCATCTGAGTCTTGTGAAAGAGAAAGATAAGATTATATCCTACAAGTACAAGTTCGAGACACTTTTAAATCAGATTAGAGAGTTGAATCTACATTTTAATAGTCATGCACCACCTCCCAATGCCATTAGTTTTAGTGGTATGATTGAGACTATTGTTCAGACTCTACCTAGAATTGAACAGTACAGAAGTTGGAATGTAAAGGATACGACTGATATAAAAGTCCTAGCATCTCTGAAAAAGGAGTTGTTTACTAGATGCCTGCATTATAAGAAACTTATAAGTGATGTTCAAATCAATGTTTTGAGGCATCAGTATTCTATTCAAAAGAAGGTTTTTGATGATATTCAGTTATTGTCGGGCAAGAAATCAAAGATGATTAATGATAATATGATTATGATTCTTCAACAGTACCAGAGAAATGCATTGAGAACTTCTCAACCAACAACACCTAAACAAGTTTCACCTACACTTCCTACACAACATATTAGTCCACAACCTCTACAACATCCTACTATTTATAAACTTCCTCCTATTAATCTTGTTGCTCCTATACCTGTGAATTTGGAGTTCCGTCAATATAAATCACCGCCTTTGAGAAATCTAAAGGTAGGATCATCAGATGCAGTGCCTGTTATGGTACAGCAACCTACTGTACAAGTTCCAATTTCCCCTCAAATTCAAGAACAACAACTACAGATGGAACTCATGGCTATCAACAGTCGTAATAAGGCAACTATATATGAAGCATTTAAACAATTCAAGTTTATAGCTTCCAAAAAGAAATTTATTCAGGATTTTGTTTATACAGGACCCACTTTACTATTGACTTGGGAACCTAAACCCAAACCAAAAAAATCAGTATCAAAAGAAAAAGAAAAAGTAAACAAAGTAAAAGCGCAACAGAAGGAAAAAGAAAAACAAAAACAAATACAAGAGAAACTAAAAAAGAAGGAAGAGAAAAAGAAAAGAAAACTAGAGAGACAAGAGAAAAAGATTAAAAAGAAAAAGAAAGCTGAATCTAAAAAGAGAAAATTAACTCCAATTGATTTGGATGATACTGAAGATGAAGTAGATGATGAAATAATGTTGGATATAGATAAAACAGATGATTCTGAAGATATTGTTGTTGTAGTTGATAAACCTTTGGGTAAAGATACAACTTCCAGACCTAAAAAGAAAGTTAAAACTCATTTTGAACCACAACAACAACCAAAGAAACAACCACAAAAACAACAAAAACAATCAACATCAATTCCCAGTAAGAACAAGGAAAATTTTATAAATATTGTTGAGGAACTTGAAAATGATTCTGAGGAATTATATAATGTCGAAGATATCCTAAAGAAATCCATTGTTGGTGGTAAAGTTCAATATCTAATTAAATGGGAAGGATACAGTATCGACCAAGCTACATGGGTTCCAGCTGAAGATTGTTTCTGTAAAGATATAATTGAGAGATTCGAAGCTAAACATGTTAAAAAATAAAAATAACTAGTTTTATATATACATTTTGTTTTCAATGTAAATGTTTTGTAAGTTCGTGAAGGATGGTTCTGAATGTTTTTGGTATGTTGGAAGAGATCACTTAAGAATAATTTCAATTGGTTAAAGTACTTTAAAGAAACTGCAGCTGCATAGCAATATTTAACCTCTTGTAATGTTTCGTGATTGTTTTGAAACAGTTCAGTCAGAAGAGTCTGTAATTTAGAGATTTCTATTGTTTTCTAATTCAATTCTGCTTTATAGAAAAATAAAATTTTAAATAATCAAGATAATGTCGAAACAGAGGACAGTGACCATCTACTTTATATTGTGAATGACGAGGAGGATGAAGAAAGGGACGAAATTGAAGATTATCTAAACCTAAAACTGTCCAAAAATGAAATAGATAGGTTAACTATTCAAGATTTTTGGTATACCAAAAGGATCAGTTTCCAGTTCTTTATAAAATGGCTCAATGCTATCTTGGGATATTACCAACATCAGTATTTCTAGAAAGATCATTCACAATGTTACTGATCTGGTCACGGCTAATAGATCCTCTTTATCAACAAAAACAATTACTGAATCTCATTACGTGGTGTAAATTTGGTGCAATTGATTCTACAAGGTTCACCTTTATGTGTTCCTTTACATTTGATAGGTGTGGATTGTGAGGGTTGAGAAGTATTAGTTGTAAGATTATTATTATTGGGGTTGTTTGAAATAGGGGTTGAGATGTTAGCTAAAGTATTTATAATACTGTTTGATGGTGATGGAATTGGTGAAGAGGTCAGTTCAAATTCTCTTATTCTCTGAAATACATTGATGCTGTTAATAACCTACCCTAAATATGTGTTTTTTCCAAAAATTTGGTTATAATTACCTTATCTTTTGCCTCGTTATCCATCTCTAAAATTCTAGTATATTTTTTCAATGATTCATACTTCTGAGACAAAGTTTCATCATTATCATCCATACCCTTTCTCTTGTGAGAACTACTTGTTTGAGGTGGTTGTACCAATTTGATTCGCAATCTAATTTGATCTGGTCCAACTCCTTTATGATATGTTGGTTCTAAACTATCTAATATTGTATCTGTATCAAGAACACCACCCTCAGTCTCAACTCCTTCAATTGTTCTTTCTACTTGTACCAAATTGAATAATGTGAATCTGTCTTTAAATCTTGGGTGAATAAGGATGTAATCTTCAACATCTGCTATATCTTCTTTACTGATAACTTTAATAGGTTTATTTGGCTCACCATCCAATTCAACCCATACTATTATATTATTATTGTTGTCACTCATAATATTATCCACAATTTATGAAAAAAAAAAAATAAATATATATATATGTATATATGTAAAGTCATTTTTTTAAATTGTTTTGTATATATTCAATTGTACTACTAAACTGATATAGTGTCCACCCCTATTTTTTTTTATTTAAAAGCAAATTGCAATTTTATAAATAAATAGTGTTTATTTAGTAAATAAATCATCATTAACCTTTTTCATCTTGTGTATTTCACCATATTCACAGAAACCTTCATACTTGAGATTACCAGGCTCAAAACCTAACTTGACATTATCAAGGGATTTAACACCTCTTTTACTTGTATCTTGAGTGATATCCAGCTCTTTCTTTGAGTAAAATCCATCCGTGTGAACTCTAACAATGTCATCAATAAAAGGTGCAATGATAGATCCAGTCATCTTTCTACCTCTTGATAAAATAAATGGTATGAATCTGGCATAATGCGTATCATAATATTTAAATGAATTGATACTTTGTTGACCTACTGTATTTCCTTCATAACTCTTGAATTAGAGATGATGATATCCATGATCTTTGATTGTAACTTTATTCTCACCATTGTCTATTTCTTTTACTAATTTGGCATTACAGCTAGGTTCAAATCGTAATGGGTATAGTAGTTGCCTCTGTTGTTGATCTTGAAGTATTTATGTGTATCAGTGAATACCGCCCTATAAATACCAACATGAATAAATGGAAGCTGTTTAAATTCTTCATTGGTGTATTTGGTGAAAGTACCTCTTTTAATTGGTATCTTGAATCTTTGGTTTCCTAAGATTGATGCATACATCTTGGCAACATCGTATTTATATAGACTACCTTTGTAACCATCTTCACAAAAATGTTATATTGAGTAGGGTAACTTGTCACGACGATACCAATAGAGGTAACATTTGATGGCAAATGTTTATCATCTGATATATCGTTATCACCTTCATCTTGATTGAATGTGAGTTCTTCTAGATTTGGAAGAGTAGGTAGAGCAGATATTTCTGATGGAGTAACAACAAGGTAGTAGATTGATTTTCCAAATTAACTACTATATAAACAAAATAAACTATATAAAAAACTACTAGTTTTTTAGTACTAAATTATTCCTATCATTATCTAGATAACTATCAATTATTTATCAAACTAGCCTATAAAGTTTTGCTTCTAATTAATTAATATTCTGGTATGTTTTTATTTGATACATCACAGTGTTTTATTAAAAAAACAAATATTAATTTTATAAAATTCTTAATAGGAAAACATAAGGTTCATGGGTTAAAGATACAAGTAATATGTAACCTCGATGGCCATGTTATTCATGTATCAGGACCATATTGGGGTTCAACTCATGGCCTGGTTATTCTGAACGAAAGCGGGGTTCTTAAGAATCTAGATGCTGATGAGGCACTTTTAGGAGATAAAGCATATATCTCTGACAGTGGCCAAACAATATGCCCTCTTAAAAAATATAAACAACGTGTATTCACTGAAGAAGAGTTAACATATAAATCTAAAATTTCTAAAATTAGAATACTAATTGAACATTGTTTCCTCAGTTTATCGAGATTTGGGGTTTTTGAAAGACCATTTAGAGGTTCATATGATCAGCTTATGGCAATTGTCAACAGTTGCTACCTTGGTCATTATTTATCAAAAGATAATTACTGGGTTCCCAAGATTTGAAGCTTTCATGAATAATTATAGAATTATGATTCTAACAGACATAAATAAAATAATAATAATAATAATTTAAACTACAATTTTTAATATTTTAAATTTACCTCATTTTTAATAAACCACACATATATACCAAAATTGGAAAATTCTAATTTTAAAAATTATTTATAGATTTGGATTTATTATGTATTTCTCTGAGTATTGATTTTGCCTCTTCTTTCTCAGGACCTGCATAATCTAGTAATCTCAGACAATATTTCTCAGATTGTGATAATTTGTTGGTATTTCTACAATGATTAGCCAGATAGAGTAAAGCATCAATAACCTCCTGACCATCAATCTTCTCTGAATCATAATGCTGAAGATTCTTCTTATAATAGTAAGCAGCTTTATCGTAATTTTGAATCTCTTGATAGAGTTTTGCCAATTTAGCCTGTGCAACACGTTCATGGTCAAAGTTCTCTTCAGCTCTTTCATAGCACTTTATAGCCTCTGGTAACTTATCAATGTGTTCGTAGCACCCTGCTGTGGCACACCACATTCTAGGGTCATAAGGTCTGAGTGTTGTAGCCTTCTTGAAATAGTGAAGTGAATAGAGTGGAAGTTTCAATAACACATAGGTCTGTCCAAGACCATACCATGCACGGTAGTCTCTAGGATTGATATCCACAGCTTTTCTATAGGCTCTGATTGCAGATGGTACATTTTTAATCTCTAGAAATTCATGACCAATCAATGTCCATGCAGAGAGGTATTTATCATTCAGTTTAAGAGCTCTTTGGAAATACAAAATCGCCTTTTCATGTTCAGATTTCAAACTATAATAATTTCCAATAATACAACAAGTTTCAGGGCAATATTTTTCAATATTCATAGCCTTATGTGCCAACATACTCAATGCCGCCTTTTTATCTCTAACATATAATATATTACTATATATATCAATATTTTCTAATCTATTAGGTTCAATTTCCATTAATTTTTCAAATAATTCTTCACCTGTATCAAATGCTGTTTCAAATAATAGATTAATATTTAATTTATAAAGAAAATTGTTTGTTAACATACCTCTTAGATTGTAATTACCAATTGCAGTTTGGGATAGTATATAAGTTGATGCTGAAAATACTTTTGATAGTGACTGATAGATTTGTAAAGCCTCATTGTTTTTCTGAAATTCTAAACTAACATGTGCCAAAAAGAAATCTTTAATAAAATGGTTGGGTAGTACTAGTTTCATTACCTGATCATAATCAGTACATAGAGATGCCAAATCGTACCATGCAGACCAATTACCTGGATACAACTGAATAGATTGTAATAGTACTTGTTTAGATTTTAAAAAGTTATTTTGTTTCTTTAGTAACAGTGCATACAGATACAAATTAAATGCATCTAATGGTTCGACTGTAACACTATTACTACTACTATTACTATTTAGGTATCGATTATTATATACTTTAAAAAGGTCATTAAATTCCTGTGATTGTTGTTGATCAAGTTTTAGTTGAGGTATATTCGATGGTTGTTGTGACTGTTGTTGTGCTTGTTGTGCCTGTTGTTCATTAATCTTTTGTTGTTGCTCGTTTATCAAAGATGCATTCTCAATGATTTCTTCTTCTTTTCTTTTCTCTATAGCCAAATACAATGCATATGATCTCAAAAAGAGATTCAATTGGCAGGTACTAGTGTATTCACTTGACAGTATATCCGCACATCTCCGATACTCTTTAAGATCAAAGTAATTCTTTGCTAAAAGATATTTAATATGATTATCCGACCCCAATACTGGATTTGACTTTTGATTTAGTGTTTGTTGATAGCTAGTCACCGTAGACATTGTATTTACATCCTCTGTTGTACTATTACTAGATATCAACCCATTCAATTGTTCTGATGCCCATTTTGATCCAATAAATAATCCTCTTTGTGACAAATCCTGTATCGACTGAATAAGTTCAAATTTTATAGAAGTAATATTGTTTGTTGTCATGAGGTTCACACACTTTTTAAACTATTTTTTTTAAAATTAGATTTTTTAATGTTTCAAACAAAAAAGGCGCACTCACCACACACTACCCACACTTTTGTATATAGTTCTTAAAATATAAAGAATTGTGTAATATATAAAACTATTTTGATGTGTATATAAATACTCAAGATACTCCTCAAATTAAAAACTGAGGTGGGGTTGAGGAAAAACAGGGGAGTTTTAAATTAATTTTTAAAAACCACAGTTATTTGAAGCTCACCCTCATATTTCAAACACCAAAACACCCACAAATATGTAAGAATAATTCTAAAAAAAACATTAGGGGTTCACAATAAAATATTAATAACAACTCATTTTCTCATGTGTATATATGATCATAAACAAAACTCAACTTTGTGTTGTCAATGATCAATCAACATTTTAAATTTTAATTTATTTATTCACTTTTCATATATATATTTATATCATATTTACAATAATTAATTTTCTTAAAATATTTAAATATTAACTATATGAGTGAACGTAGATGTCTAGATCATAACCAACCATTAAAAATTGGTTGTTTACAATGTAAGAAAATTATTTGCATGCGATGTGGGTCCAAACATCCAGGTCACCATTTTAAACCCTTTGCTATCTTGGCTGAAACGTCATGTACTCATCATAATGAACCTGTTATTGCTTGCTGGGACTGTAACGATTTTATGTGCCACCAGTGTATGGAATCTTCAATGATGCACATCAATCACAATATTGGATTTTTTCCAACTACAAGACCAAATACAATTAACAATAACAATAATAACAAAAACAATAATAATAACAGTAATAATATCACAAATCAAACTAATCAAAATGATCAAATTCCATTAACACAAAATAATGAAAATAATCAAAATAAAACTGAACTACCCAATAATCAAATTCAACAAAATAATAATGAAAATATCAATAATAATAATAATAATAATAATAATAATAATAATAATAATAATAATAAATCTCCACCAGGTTCGAATAGAAACTCAGTATATGCAAATTTTATAAACAAGCCTCTTCCTCCATTGCCAATAGTGGTACAACATCCTATTGGGTCTGTTGATATAGAAAAAGATCCAAAATCTGGAGAAAAAGAAATTGAAAAGCTTGAACTAAAGATTGTTGGAGAAGACTATCAAAATCCCAATTTACCAATACCAACTGTAATTGAAAAAGTGTCCATGTCGAATACCATTTCTGATGGAAATGAAAAGAGTGAAAAACCTCAAAAACAATCCAATGTTGAAGATTTTGAAGACTATTTAAATCCTGATCTACCAGTACCAAATGAAATGGAAAAGGAGTTAATTTCCACAAACAATTCTGGTGCAACTGAAAATAGTGAACAACCACAAAAACAATCCAATGTTGAAGATTTTGAAGACTATTTAAATCCTTATCCAATATTAACTGAAAGTAAAAAGGAGTCTGTACCCAATAACAGTTCTGATGTAAATGAAGGAAAAAAGGTTACTGAGGATATGGAAAACTATCTAAATCCTGAAATTGATCTACCAATTTCAAATGAAATGTCAGCATTTATTCCAACCTATGCAAAACTAGTTAACCGTTTACCAAACGTAAACAACAATGGTGAATCATCTGAAAATTCTAGTTCTATCCACATTCCTCCTCCACCACCTCCAATGGTACCATCATCAGATGCTGCTCCAACATCTCAATCACCAATCAAAACTCCAAAAATCATTAATTTAATAGTCACTCAATCACTATCAAGATCTTCTTCATCAAGATCAAGATCACCATCACGATCATCACCATTAATAACACCAAGATCTGCACATGGTCCATATAAAAATACCAACAATAATAGACCACCTTCATCACCAAAAATTGAACCTAAAGATGAATATGATCCCAAAGCTATTGAAAATCTATTGAAACCTGATAACTGTGATGAGAAAAAAACAACTAGTGTTGGTTCTTTTAAAGAATTATTAGACTCTGCAAATCAAAATGAAAAAGAACAATTACAGAGAAATGAAGAGAACTCAAGTGATTCCAAGAAAAAAGGGGATAAATATGCCAGTAAAAAGCAATACTTTAAAGCTTTATATTTCTATACGGAATCCGCTAGAGAAAAGAATGATGTTGATGCAATGATCCAAGTTGCTAAATATTATATGGGAATTGGTACTGGTCAAGATAGAGTGAATCCAAATTATCAACAAACATGGTATTGGGCATTAGAAGCTGCTAAATTGGATATTGGAAAAGGTCAGTACTTCTTAGGAACACTCTACGGAACTGGTCTTGGAGATGTTGTTAAACGTAATTATGAACTGGCAGCTAAATGCTTTAAAGTCTCTGCATCTCAAGGTTACTCTGGTGGTATATTTGAACTTGGTATGTGTATAGCTCATGGTGTTGGAATGACGCAGAACATCTCCTATGGACTTGATCTCATTAAGAAATCTGCTAATCTTAAGAACCCAAATGCATGCTACGCTTTAGGTCAATACTGTAACTATGTCATTAAGGACCATACCATTGCAAGAGAATGGTTTCATAAAACTGTCAAACTAGGCTACAAAAAGGCATTTTTTGATGTTGGTAACTGTTTTAGATTTGACATTCACCCAAATTACAAAGAAGCCTATCGATGCTATATTGTAGCAGCTCTAGCTGAGGAGCCAATGGCCATATGTGCAATTGGTGAATTGTACATGGATGGTAAAGGTGTAGATGTTAGTTATTCCAAAGCTCGTATATTCTTCAATAAAGCCGCTGAATTTGGTGTTCTAGCTGCTAAAAATCAGTTAAAGATATTGAATGTCTTGGCTGATATCCCCGACAAGTTAAAAAACTCAGATATCCCCAACCCAACTCCTACTCAGATTCAACAAATGTTGACTGATGATGAATTTGAAATTTATTCTCAAATAGTTCCAGAGTACTTTAGTCAACAAATGGTATCCATTGAACCATCTTCATCACGTACCTATGACAGAGACAGATATAATACTTTATCTCCAACTTCCTTCAGAGGTGATATTCATTTCTCGCATGATTTTATGCTAAAATTACCAACTACCATGACCCCAATTGATGTCGAACCAACTCTATTTTGTGATAAAATCTACAACTATAAACCATGTGATGATGCAGATTATAATAATAATAATAATAATAACAATAACAATAACAATTACAATAATTTGCAACATTTAAAGACATCAATTCCTAAAATTAATGAAAATCTTGGTCAGTTGCCTTTTATCAACACCTTAGCATTGGATATTTCACATGATAAAAAACCAGGTTTTATCAAGAGAGTAATTGGGTCATTTACCAAAACATCAACAATGTCTCAATCACTTCCAGAAAAATCAAAAATCAAAAAACCAATTGATTTTACATCAACATCCTATGACAGTGGTCTAAAAAGTAAGAAGAAATCAAATAATAATAATAATAATAATAATAATAATAGTAATGCAATTAGTGATGGAGATAGAAATATTAATGGTGCTATTCAATTTGAACTACCCCAAATTCAGTATTATCTTGACGGAGATTCATTTGAAATGTCACCAAATGAACCAAACAAATATGAACACTTTGACAAGGCATTCAACAACATTTTATACGACTATTGTGATAAAGCAGAACAATGTAAAGGTAATAATGTACTTTTTGAAACAAACATCATCAAAACCATATCAATTTGTAATCATCTAAAGGATGGTAAACATCCACCTGCTTTATGCTTCCTTGGAAGTTTGTATTACGGATTGAAAAAAACAAATAGTGCCTATGAATTATACATTCAGGCCTCCAAAAAAAATAACCCGAAAGCACTTGAATTGGTAAATATTCTAATTGAATCATGATATATATATGAATCCTAACTAACATTTTATCCATATCAGGTTTCCATTGGGCATTTGAATGGGGAAGGAGGACTTTCTAAAAGTGTTGACAAAGGGTTAGAATTTGCACTGTTAGGAGCAAAATATGGGTCTCAAGAATGTCTAAAATTGGTTGGTGCTATACTTGCTGATTATCCAGAATACAAAAGAGATGCTTTTGTATGGACAAACAAATATTTAGAAGTTTCCAAATATAGTAATTATTCTAAATTTATTGCTTATAATACTCTGGGAAAAATCTATTCTTGGTTTGGTGATTTTGTTCAGAGTTTTAGATATCATCTTAAAGCCAAAGATGGTGGTAGTTTAACATCATCTCCACTGATACTTGCAAGTTACTATTACTATGGTATTGGGTGTAATGTAAATTACAAAGAGGCAGCCGACCTCTACGAAGGTGTAGGCAAATCTGGTGATGCAAAAGGGTACATTGGAATTGGACTAATGCACTTCAGAGGCCATGGTACTGTAAACAACCTACCAGATTACGATTCTGCAAAAATGTATTTTAAAAAAGCAAGCAAAAAAGGTATTAATAACTACTTAACAAAAGCCTCCATTTGTGCAACAACCACATCTGAAAAAATTAATTCTTTAACTCAAGAAATCAATAATAATGAATATTATGATCCTATAAAAGTCGATTATAGATACTATAATCCTAATACCAATATCTTCAATGGTAAATAAATATTTTAATTTTTATATTTTCTATTTTATTTTAAATACAATATATACATTTAAATATGTGTTTATTTATGCAGAATTGTCAATTGAAGGAGCTAGTTTTTTTGTCATATCAGAGCCACGAATTGGTTTTGGTTTTCTTATTGCGAAGGCCGAGTTACCTCTTCCAATATTTATATCCCTTTTATCATCTAGAGGTGGACGTTCTGGTTTATCAGTTTCAGTTTTTTTGTCTATAGTATCAATTATATTTGGTAGATTTCTCATTTCACATTCTGGTTGAACATTATCTTTTGAAACTTCTCTACTCTTTCTTCTTCTATATAGTATAGTTAACAAAATTATTGTAGCTACACAAACAATACTCAAAACAATTCCTATTATAATCCCAGCAGATAGACCAGATTTTCCTCTATTTTCAGTATCAAATTGAAACTCATTACTGGATTGATTATTCACAATTATGGTGATGAGTGTTGGTATATCTGAAAATCCAAATGATGTTGAAATTTGAATATTTTCAAATGATATTTCATTGATTGAAAATTCATCATTCTGAAGAATGATATCTCCAATTTGAATTTGAATTAATGATGTTTCAATTCCGAAATTATATCCATAAATATTCAGAATTGATGGTGATTTTTGTTGAAATTGAATTGATTGAATAATTGGTTTTTGAAATTCAATAATATTATTGTTGTTGTTGATATTGATTGATTGTTGATCATCAATTATAATGAACAAATTGTTGATAACTGAATTTGTTGGTAAATGATTACAAATTAAAATGGTGTTATTATCTTCAATTTGTTGTTTGTAATCATTACAAATTGAAATATTGTGTTGATTTATGATATTGAACTGAGAATTATCATTGTTGAATCTTTTCAAATTGAGATATTTTCCAATTATTGTGATTATTCCTCCATTCTTGTTGATTGAACCTTTGATTTGTTGAATTATAGGTTTCAATTTGATTGATATTGAATTTGATATCTTGTTAGTTGGTGTGTGAATTGTTAAATCTCCATTCTTTAATTGTGATAAATCTATATTATTATTGTTGTTGTTGTTGTTGCTAAATATTTGATTTAGAGGTAAAATCAATGTGGTTTTGTTGTTATTGATGTTATTAGTGAAAATTGTATTATTGAGTTGAATTGTGATTCCATTGAATGTGAATGATGATTTATCAATTATTCCTTTTGAATTATCAAAATTATCACCGAATATAATCAATTTATCATCATTATTGGAATAAATATTGGTATATTCATGTTGATAACTCGAAATTGTTGGATTATTGAATGTGAATTTGATTGGTGATGGATTATTCTCAATTGAATCAATTTTGATTGAAATTTCAAGATTTTCATCATTTTCATTTAATGATGAAGTTAGATTACATTTGATTGATGTATTATCATCATTATTGATATTTGAAGGTGATGAGCAAATATAATCACCAATTTCAATTTCAATTTCAGATAATGAATTATCAAATCGTTTAGAATTCAATCTCTTTCCTGAAATTGTGATCTCACCTCCTTTATAAGGAATAGTATTGATTGATTCAATTGTTGGTCCTATTTAGAATTGAAGTGAATTTAATTAGAAATGATCTCAATCTATTATTTAATCAAATTATATTTACTGTTTTGAAAGATGAAATAATTTGAATTTGAAATATTTGCAATTGAAATTTCAAATTGAAATTGATTTGTAAAGTTATCATTGATTTGAGATGTGTTGAAAATGATAATATTGTTGTTGTTTTCAATGATTGATGATTTATCTTGAATTGTTGAATTCATTTTAATGACTATATAATCTAAATAAATTGAATTTCCAAAATTATCACCTCTCATTGTGATTTGATTTGATTCAAATTCAATTGATTCAATAATTGGTCCTGTAAATTTTTTTAATTATTAATATGGATCCTAATTAAATAAAATTGATCAATACATACTTTGATAATAAGTTGTCAAAATAGGTGATTGATAAGATGGCTCTTTAATTGATATTTTAATATCACCAACAGATTCACCAATATCAATTTGAAATGTTGTTGGTGATGTGAATTTGATTTTACCATCTGAACTGCTGAATGTTTTATTGATATTTAAATTTGTTGTTGTGATTGTTAAATAATAAAAATCAGGTGGATATGGTTGAAAATATAATCCTGAGAATTTAATAATTGTTTCATTTCTTGTTTTTGGTTGTGATTCAATTTTTAAATTGAATTTATTATCAAGTCTTGCAATTCTGTTAAATTGTATTGTTGGGTTATTCACATCAATGAATGTGTATTTTTCTGATTGAGATGTTGGATTGAGTTGAATTGTACATATTTGGGAATTTAAACTATCATTCATACAAGAAGGAATGTATGATTGATTTGTGAAATCAGTTTTGATTTCAGTGATATTAATGGGATTGTTTAAATTAAAATTTACCAAAAATTTTATATCATCATCTGAATTGCCCCCAAAATTAATAGAATTAATTTGTGAGATTGATGTTGATATTAATATATTAAGTATGAATAATAATAGATAATGATTTTGAATCATATTAAATTTAAATCAATATTCTATTTGTATATCTCTAACTATTGTTCATTTAAATTTATAATATTTTACTTTCAATTATTTGAAATGTATTCATTTTTAAGTGAAGTGTTTTTGATGTGGTGTTGATAAAAATAGATGGGTGTGTTGTTTGAGGTTTTTTGTAATTTGATAAAAATTGTTATTGATATGGTTGCTGTGGGGTTATGAAAAAAAATTAAAAAAAGAAAGAGATAAGATTTTAAAGAATTTGAATTCAATTTATTTCTTCTTCGTTTAATGAATATAATTGATAAAATTGAAATTGAAATCAATGAAATTGATCCAATTGAAATTCCAATTATAATTCCAATTTTGTTTATTGTTTCATCATTCTTTATTAAAGGATAAATTTGAAATTCATTACTTTTTTGATTATTCACAATAATGGTGATGGATAATGGTGAATTTCAAATTCAAATGAAGTTGAAAGTTGAATATTTTCAAATGATATTTCATTGATTGAAAACTCATCATTCTGAAGAATGATATCTCCAATTTGAATTTGAATCAATGATGTTTCAATTCCGAAATTATATCCATAAATATTCAGAATTGATATTGATGAATCCTGTTGAGATTGAATTGATTGAATAATTGGTTTTTGGAATTCAATAATATTATTGTTGATATTGATTGATTGTTGATCATCAATAATGATGAATAAATTGTTGATAATTGATTTGGTTGGTGAATGATTACAAATTCTAATGGTGTTATTATCTTCAATTTGTTGTTTGTAATCATTACAAATTGGAATATTGTGTTGATTTATGATATTGAATTGAGTATTATCATTGTTGAATCTTTTCAAATTGAAATATTTTCCAATTATTGTGATGATTCCTCCATTCTTGTTGATTGAACCTTTGATTTGTTGAATTATTGGTTTCAATTTGATTGATATTGAATTTGATATCTTATTGGTTGGTGTGTGAATAGTTAGATCTCCATTCTTTAATTTTGATAAATCTATATTGTTATTATTGATATTGTTGTTGTTAAATAATTGAAATAGAGGTATTATCAAAGTTGTTTTGTTGTTATTGTTGTTGTTGGTGAATAATGTATTATTGAGTTGAATTGTGATTCCATTGAATGTGAATGATGATTTATCAATTATTCCTTTTGAATTATCAAAATTATCACCAAATATAATCAATCTATCATCATTATTGTTATTGGAATCAATATTGGTATATTCATGTTGATATCTTGAAATTGAAGGATTATTGAATGTGAATTTGATTGGTGATGGATAATTCTCAATTGAATCGATTTTGATTGAAATTTCAAGATTTTCATCATTATCATTTGATGATGAAGGTAGATAACATTTGATTGATGTGTTATCATCATTATTGATATTTGAAGGTGATGAACAAATATAATCACCAATTTTAATTTCAATTTCAGATGATGAATTATCAAATCGTTTAGAATTCAATCTCTTTCCTGAAATTGTGACTTCACCTCCTTTATAAGGAATTGTGTTAATTGATTCAATTGTTGGTCCTATTTAGATTTGAAGTGAGGTAATTAGAAATGATCTAAATCTATTATTTAATCAAATTATATTTACTGTTTTGAAAGATGAAATAATTTGAATTTGAAATATTTGCAATTGAAATTTCAAATTGAAATTGATTTGTAAAGTTATCATTGATTTGTGATGTGTTGAAAATGATGATATTGTTGTTGTTTTCAAAGAATGATGATTGATCTTGAATTGTTGAATTCATTTTAATGATTATGTATTCTAAATAAATTGAATTTCCAAAGTTATCACCTCTTATTGTGATTTGATTTGATTCAAATTCAATTGATTCAATAATTGGTCCTGAAAAATTGGTTTAATTGTTAAAAAAATATCTTAATCAAATAGAATTGATCAATACATACTTTGATAATAAGTTGACAAATAGGTGATAGATAAGTATTCTCTATCATTGATATATTTATATAACCAACAGATTCACCAATATCAATTTGAAATGTTGTTGGTGATGTGAATTTGATTTTACCATCTGAACTGCTGAATGTTTTGTTGATATTTAAATTGGTTGTTGTGATTGTTAAATAATAAAAATCAGGTGGATATGGTTGAAAATATAATCCTGAGAATTTAATAATTGTTTCATTTCTTGTTTTTGGTTGTGATTCAATTTTCAAATTGAATTTATTTTTAAGTGTTACAAACTTTTTAAATTGTGTTGTTGGGTTATTCACATCATTGAAAGTGTATTTTTCTGATTGTGATGTTGGATTGAGTTGAATTGTACATAGTTGGGAATTTAAACTAATATTTACACAAGAAGGAATGTATGATTGATTGGTGATATCTGTTTTGATTTCAGTGATATTAATGGGATTGGTTACATCAAACATTACATTAAATTTTAATTCGTCGTGGGTATTGATCTCAAAATCTATATCATATATTTGAGAGATTGTTGGTGATATTAAAATATTAAGTATGATGAATAATAGATAATGTTGTTGAATCATATTAAATTTAAATCAATATTCTATTGTATATTTTAATATACAATTTAAAAATATTGTAAATTCAATGATTTATTAAATGAAATGAATTCATTTTTAGTGGTATTGTTTTTGATGTGGTGTGTTGTTTGAGGTTTTTTGTAATTTGATAAAAACTGTTGTTATTGATTTTGTGGGGTAAAAAATTAAAAAAAGAAAATATGATAAAAAGATAAATTAAGATTTTAAAGAATTTGAATTCAATTTATTTCTTCTTCGTTTAATGAATATAATTGATAAAATTAAAATTGAAATCAATGAAATTGATCCAATTGAAACTCCAATTATAATCCCAATTTTGTTTATTAAAGGATAAATTTGAAATTCATTACTTTGTTGATTATTCAAAATAATGATGATAGTTGTTGGTGAATCTTCAAATTCAAATGAAGTTGAAAGTTGAATATTTTTAAATGATATTTCATTGATTGAAAATTCATCATTCTGAAGAATGATCTCCAATTTGAATGATGTTTCTATTCCGAAATTATATCCATAAATATTCAGAATTGATATTGATGATTCTTGTTGAAATTGAATTGATTGAATAATTGGTTTTAGAAATTCAATAATATTATTATTATTGATATTGATTGATTGTTGATCATCTATAATGATGAATATATTGTTGATAATTGATTTGGTTGGTGAATGATTACATTATAATGGTGTTATTTTCTTCAATTTGTTGTTTGTAATCATTACAAATTGGAAAATTGTGTTGATTTATGATATTGAATTCAGTATTATCATTGTTGAATCTTTTCAAATTGTGATATTTCCAAATATTGTGATTCCTCCATTCTTGTTGATTGAACCTTTGATTTGTTGAACTATTGGTTTCAATCTGATTAATATTGAATTTGATATCCTATTGGTTGGTGTGTGAATTGTTATATCTCCATTCTTTAATTTTGATAAATTTATTTTGTTATTATAGTTGTTAAATAATTGATTAAGAGGTATTCTTTAAAAATATTGTAATTTTAATGTTTTATTAAAAGAAAAGAATTCAATATTCAGTGTTGTGTTTTAGATGTTGTGTTGTTTGAGGTTTTGTAATTTGACACAGTTTGTGCCTTCTTTAATTAATATGAATGAGTATTTGGATTCTGTAATAAGGTGGTTGAAGATTTTGGAAGTGGTTGATAAAAAGTAGAAAAGTGGGACGAAGGAATTTGGTAATTTATACAAGATTTATTTTGTGGTGGAATTCGTTGTTGCTGTTGTTGCTGCTGAAATGGAGATGATTGGTAGTATGGTATAGCTTGATATACAATAGGCTGATTTTGGTTGATTGAAGATTGAGAATGAATAAAAGAAGGATGATCAGAAAACAATTTTACATAATGATAAATGTCCAGTAATCTCTTCATTTTTAAACAAATTACAATAGTGACAATGGCTAGTATTAACCAAATGGAAGATGATACAATTTCAGTTATCAACCAAGGTAACTTTTGATTAGTAAACATGAATTGTAAGAGTTCTGGGGTACCTTTTAATATTGAAATTATACTAATACTTATACAAAATCCAGACCACATACAATTTATAATCATAATTACAATATACTATGCATTGATGTGAGATTAATATCAACATTTAACATCTTCAACACCAATAAATAATAATACTTACAAATGATAAAATATGTCTCTTTCTATGATAGGCACCCATAAATCCAATTAAAATTATGATTATTGAAATTATACTACCCATTAAAGAGAAAAAGGATAAGAAGAAACTAGGTATCAATGCAAGAAGCATTACAATTAAAATGTTCTCTAGTATAACTGCATATTTTCCAGTATCATCACTATATGTAAACCATGGTATTTTCATTATAAATTAATTTATAAATAAATAATTCTATAGTTTATAAATATAAATTTATAAGTCTAAAACAATAAATAAGTAAAACAAAGAAAGAAAAGAAAAATACATATTATATATTGAAAATGGGGTGAAAGGGGGTTGAGTAGATGAAACACACTTTTAAAATATTTTATCACAAAATTGATTTGTCAAAAAATAGTAATAATTGAGGGGGGGTGGGTGTGGTGTGTATTAGTATTTTGTATATTGGAAAACCTGATACCTCGAACCCAATTTAAATGAATTTTGAAAGAATGTAAATCATGTTATTTGTTGTAAAGTTTTAATTGATGCCTATTGGTACCATTAAATGAATAAAAAAGGGGGAAGGGGGGGTTGATTTTTTGGTTGTTTATTTTTTTATTTTAAGTATTTCAAAACAAGTTGAAGGTGTCTATGGAGGATACTGATTTTAATAACCACCTTGGTCACCAAATTGTTCTTGAATCAGTGAATTGAATGGATTGATTGCACCTAACCAATCTGGATGATCTTGCATTAGAGAATTAAAGAAATATTCAGCCATGAGATAATTTGCATTTTGGTTTGGATGGAAACCATCTACTGGTTCAATAAGGTCCCATGTTTGTCCACCTTCAGCAACCCAGATTTCATTAATGGCTCCGAATGGGAAATCGTAGTATTGCATATCGAAATTTGCAAATTTGTAAGATTGGATGATTTGGTTGTAGGAGGCTGATAGTTGAGCTGCACGATAACTGGTTGCATTACGTACAGTTTCATTTGGATTCATCCAACCCCAGCATGGACTGACTTGGAGACAGTTTAGGAAATTGTAGACTTCGTAGTATTTGGCACCTACTGGATGGGTTCTGTTCCATAAGGTGTCCCAGAGAACTCTTCCATCAGCTAAACCTACGAATACAACATGTGATCCATTGGGTAAAACGCCATCGAGGTAGTTAAGAATGGTGACAATGTTATCTGTGAACTCTTCTACGGTTGTCATGTGGTCTAAGGTATGGTGACCTGAACATACATCGTTACCTACCAACTCTAAGAAGAATAAAGCAGGTTTATCAGTTTTTTGGTTACGAGCAAATGATTTGATAATGTTGATGGTAGATCCAGAGTTTGCACCGTTTACACCGAGATTTTGGTAATCTCTGTGGTTACATAGGTTTCTTTCACGAAGTTGGAGATACATACTCTGTACAGTGTACATGTCGGTAGATGGCTCCCAACCGGTATAGGTTGATCTCTGAGGCCAGTCGACTTCAGTCTCCAAGATATCAATCATACCTTCATAAGTAGTCTTATTAATCAAAGCTGCAGTCATCCATTGAGGTGGGATACTGAAATGTGCACCTGCACTATCACCACTGACTACAACACCCATAGATCCAGAACCATCACATAAAACACTTTCCCAAGACACTGAAATGTTGTTTACACCAAAGATACCATTACAGTTCTTGTCAACATATGGGTCTGATGGGTCATCATAAGTTCCTGGATAGGTACTATCTGAGAAATCGTCACAATCTCTACCTCTCCAATTATAACCTCTAAATGTGCTGTCCAAAGAATACAAATCCTTATCAAAATCTTCAATTGGTTCATGTACATTTGCAAATGTATTGATTAGATTTTGAATCCAACTCCATGGACTTTGTTCTGTGAATGTAGCCTCATTATACTCTTCATGATACTGTTCATCATTATAATAGGTTGGTGTATTTTCTGGGAATAATCTACATTCTGGTGATGTACACATATTTGGTAATGCATGACAAACATCATCAGCCTAATTCATTTAAAATAATTAATATCATGGTTTTTTTTTGATATTTTATGTGTGGTGGAATTAAGATAACCTACATGTTCATATTTATCAAAGAGATTGATAATATCTTCACCAAAGGTATTTACTAAATATAGACAAATACTGTTGACTTGACCTGGGAAGAAACTACAAATCTCATCTAAAGTATCTTCAATTGATTTTTCGTGAATAAGTGAATATTGTTCGACTAAAGTTAATGCCTGATGGATTGAAGGGTGAGTCAGATTTTTATTTGAATGTGTTTTTTTTTTTTTTACGATAATTGATAATTATTAGAAAATGTTATTTTAAAATATTAGATTAGATGATGATGAAATATAAGACATACAATAGTACAACCAGCACATTTTGAACCACCATTGGCTGAATTAACTCCAGTCAATTTGAAATATTGTTCATTTGGTTGGTTTGGTGAAAAGTGAAAGGTATTTCCATCATTAAATGGTTTCATACCAAATACACTGGATGATAATAATAATACAAGAACTACAAATAATTCAATTTTATACATGATTGATTGTATTATAATTTGTGTGGGATTGATAGAAAATCTAAAATAAAATATCAAAGAATTTTTTTTTTTGCTAACGTTACGACTTTATTGAAAAATATCCAGATAAAATGTTTTTTTTGTAAGAAATTTCAGTTGGGAAATTTGATCATACGTAGATCTACGTTTCAGATGATAATTGGTATTATAATTTTTCATTACCCTGGACATTCAAGATAAGATACAAGTTTACATATGCTTGTATGATTTAATTAATATATATTAATTAATAATTCTACACCTTGTAAATTATTTTCAATTTCGATCTTTATAATAAAAATTATAAAAAAAAAAAATATGATAGACAGTGATTTACATGTGTATTTATAATAATAGGTGGTGTTAAGAGGGGTTGATTTTTTAATGAATTAATTAAAAATAAAATTAAAATGAATAATAACAATTCCCTTCAGGATCTAATTAATAAGAGAAAAGAGAAAATGAAGAATGTAGA
This sequence comes from Tieghemostelium lacteum, assembly GCA_001606155.1. Lineage (NCBI taxonomy): Eukaryota > Evosea > Eumycetozoa > Dictyosteliales > Raperosteliaceae > Tieghemostelium > Tieghemostelium lacteum. Next base: position 384,817 of record LODT01000016.1, on the reverse strand, counting down.
TACCATAGTGACTAAAGAGAATGGTCAAAAATATAAACTTAATATTGGAACCAAAGATAATGATGGTAAAGTAAATGAACAAGGAGAAGCAATAGTAGACCCAAAAAATATATTCGGTTTCGTTGTTGATACCAAACCTGATGACAAATGCTACCAGGTAGACTTGTCTGGTGTAACTGGTGCAGAGGGTTACAAACTCTATATAGGATCCCAAGATGCAGCATTCAATGAATCAGAGTTAACTAACCATCATATCAAGTCAATATTAAATGTTGGTTATGGTCTTGGAAACGCGTTCCCTAAGGATATTGCCTACTGCAATACTGAGATTCTAGATGACATTGACTTTAAAATTCGTGATCGCTTTCAAGAGTGTTTTGATTTTATCAATCTTCATCAGAAACAATTAAAATCTGGTGGAACTTTAGTGCATTGTAATGCAGGTGTCTCACGTTCCTCCACTATTCTCATTGCATTCCTAATGAATCAATTTTCACTATCTCTCCAAGAATCTATACAACTAGTAAAGAACGCAAGACCTTCCATCAGACCAAACTATGGTTTCTATAAACAACTTGAAGATTATGAAAAAGAAATAACAAAAAAATAATTATAAAAATAAACAAGTGTATTTCATTATTAATATCATAAAAAAAAAATCCCCACACTCACCCCTAAACACACCATTTGGAACTTTAAAAGGTAATTTTTAGCTAAACCACTAATTCTTGTCACCAATACATTTAAACCTCTTTGTATCAATTTTAAAAATAAAAATCTGTCAAACTCAGTGACATATTTTTTATTTTTCACTTTCACCAGTTTAGTGGGGATTTTTTATTTTACCAGTTTTTAATAATTTATAAAAAGAAAATTTTCATTTTAGTTTTAAAACGAAAATAATAGAAAATGACAAAACACATTGAACAGTTAATTGAAAACAATCACTTGTGGTCACAGAGAATCAAGGAAGAGGATCCTAATTTCTTTACTCGTTTAGCAGAGGCACAGAGACCACAATTTTTGTGGATTGGATGTTCAGACAGTCGTGTACCAGCCGAGAAGTTGACTGGATTGGAGCCTGGTGAATTATTTGTCCACAGAAATGTAGCAAACTTGGTAATTCACACTGACTTGAACCTTCTCTCAGTTGTTCAGTATGCAGTTGATGTTCTTCAAGTTGAGCATATTATCATTTGTGGTCACTATAGTTGTGGTGGTGTTGCTGCTGCTTATGATAATCCAGAGTTGGGGTTAATCAATAACTGGTTACTTCATATCAGAGATCTTATTAATAAGCATGCAGTGGTTTTAGATGACATTGCTCAGAACCAGTCTAGAAAGAGACTTTTAGAGATTCTCTGTGAGATTAATGTCATTGAACAAGTTAACAATCTTGGAAATAGCACTATTATGCAGTCTGCTTGGAAGAGGGGACAGAGAGTTACCATCTCAGGTTGGGTATACGGTGTACAGGATGGGTATCTTCGTGACCTTGAAATCACAGCAGGATCCAGAGACCAATTAGACCAAAATTACAAGACTCAAATTCGTAAATTACACACTGAAAAGTCAATATTGTCTCCAGTATACTCTCTAAAGGGTTCTATGCAACTTGATAGACCAACTCCACCAACTCTCTCACCTACTTCTAGTCTTGCAAACTTTACTTCAACCCTTCAATCTACCTTATCTAATCTAAATGTACAGGATAAATCCATTAAAATAACCTCTCCAAATAACAATAATAATAATAATAATTATAATATTAACGATGTTTGTAAACACTGTCAATGTCATCTTAAACCTTCAACTGTTTTAGATGGTGATATTACACCCGAAGTAGAAAGAAGACATAATGAGGAACAATTAAAAGATGATGATGATGATGTGATTCAGGTGGGAATCCAACTTCCACTCAATAAATAGAATGTAAAAGTATATACGCGATATACTTTTTATAGTGTTTTTGTAGATATATTAGAAAAATGTAGATACTCCAAGTTCAAACTTTCGAAAATCTCAAATTGAATACCAAATTTTTTTATTTTTTTTTACAGTTTTTATTCTTTTTTTTTAAATTTTAAAAATGTGAATGGGGGTAATATGTGAGGGGGTGTGGGGGTGTATGTTTACCACTCAATTACAAGATATTTCACATTAGATATGTTGTTCAGAACAGGAATAAATTAATTTAGTTTGTTTTTTTTTTATTAGTTCTACATATGTATATTTTAATGTGTGTGTTTTAGAAAAATTTCTATTATTATTATTATTACTTTATTTAATTTAACAAAAATAAAAATTATTAGAATTTCTAATAATAATTGGATTAGCCAGTGTATAATATATTAAATTTATAATAATACAAACTAAAATTAAAATATACACCAAAATAGCAAGGAAGAATACTATGTACATAGTTTTTAATGGAAGATATAAATAATATCAATCCTGTTAGAAACTTGGAATCAAATAATACTATTAATAATAATAACAATAATAATAATAATAATAATAACAATGAAATTAATAATAATAATGCTAATTTAAATAATAATAATAATAAAAATAGTATAGATAACAATGAAATTTTTAATAATAATAGCAATTTAGATGAAAATCAACCAATAATACCTATAAATAATGTACAAAATGAAAATAAAAATTTATATGAACATGCATTACAACCATTAAAGGAAGACGAAGAAGATGACGAAGATGACAATATAGATTTTCATACCATTGAAATGAACGAAATCTATAATCATCAGAAATTACATAAAAGTGAACCAAATATTAAAATTGTTTCAGATAATATTAATAATAGTAATAGTAATAATATAGGTCATAAAAATGAAAAATTTACAAGAGATAATAATACTATTTATAAATCTACAGAGAATCCTAATAATAATATGGAAGGGCAAGAGAATGTTACAAAAAATGAAAATAGTCATCACCACCATCACCATTATTTCCATCATTCGAATAGTAGTAGTGAAGATACTAAATCACCACAGATTAATGATATGATTAGTAATCCAAAGACATTACACAGTAACAATCACAGTGCAAATGTTAGTAAGAATAATTCACCTCCACAAGCTAGTGTACTTGATATATCCCCAAATTTATTTCATCCGCAACGAATGGAACATCATCACCATCACCACCACCATCACAGTAAATATAAAGGAAGTCCCACAGCTACCATAACAAGTACCAGTGGAAGCAGTGTAAATGGTCAGAATATAGAAAATAATAATAATAATAACAATAATGGAGGTGGAGGTGGTAAACAACACAACTATAACCATTTGTTTGGAAATGGAGTTCCATCATTTTTTAAACCGTTTAGTAAGAAATTTGAAAATAACAAACAATTAATTAGGATTTGTAGATTTCTCAAAAGGTATCCGATAAAGTTCATTCAGTGGATATTTGAACCACGTGTACCATATTTCTCAAAGATACTCGAACGAAGATGCTTTATATTGACATTTCTCACCGTACTCATGTTTATAAATTACATATTATCCGTGATTATTAATAATAATATTTGGTATGTTTTTGCACCTGGTATCTTGTTGATGATCATTCTCTTCCTAATGGCTAAATTCACAAAATACTACTACCTCACAAGTTTCCTACTTCTGGTAGTTGTAGCAGCTATCAATATAGCCAGTATAGTGGTACTGGTGTCAAAAGATGAAAAAACTGAAAGGATGGTATTCATATATGATATTTTAGTTCTAATGGCAACGGTCATTCTTCTGCCGTCTGTAGTACCTTGCATATCTATGCTATTTCTAATATCAGTATCCTATTTAGGAATGGGTATTTACATTCATGCCAAAAACTCATTTAGTATTGCAAACGACTACACGAGTTTTAGTGATCAGATTAGATATGTTCTCATCACATTTCTACTGTTGAGTATCTACTCTGTACTTTCTTGTATAGATCTTCGAGAAATCGAGAGAAAAGAAGCTAGAATTCAGTCGTTATTCAAGATCTCAAATGAGGCTTTAATAGTTCATAAAGACGGTATAATAACCGATGCCAATCCTGCATTTGAGTCCATGTTTCAGACTAAAGTCCAAGACCTGATTTATCCAATACAATCAGGTATCTGGGAGTTCTTACCTGACTTGGAACAAATGTTTAAAAATCATGAATTTGATGTAGAGTGTATTGAAACCACTGCCAATGATGCATCTGGTCGTACCTTCCAAGTGGAAGTTCGATCAAATAAAGCCAATTATGCAGGTCAAAATGTCGATGTGCTTTCCATCATTGATATCACTGGTAGAAAACAACTTATGGAGGCTGATTATGCATTGAGAAAAGCAGAGGCTGCCAACGAGGCTAAGGTCACCTTCTTAACTACCGTCTCTCATGAACTTCGTACCCCTATCACTGGTATTCTATCCTCTGTAGAACTCATTGAAAGAAACCCAGGTTCCCTCGACGAGTTCCTAGGTTACATTAGAATCTCTGCTCAACTCTTAAATGACCTTATTAATGATATTTTAGATTACTCAAAGGTTTGTTTTAATCTTAACTTATAGTATCTTAAGTATACTAATATATATTGTATATGATATTTTCTAGATTGAAGCTGGTAAATTAGTAATTATGAAATTTAATTTTAGTTTATTGAAAATGATTGAAGATACTGTCAAGATTATAAGTGTAAAGATTATGGAAAAGAAACTGGAATTTTGTTTTATGATTGATGAGAATGTACCATTATTGATTAAGGGTGATAGTAACCGTGTTAAACAGATTTTGTTGAATTTCTTATCAAATTCTGTAAAGTTTACTACAGCAGGTCAAATTATAGTTAGGGTGAAATTGGCGGATAAACAACCAAAGTATAGTGCAACTAGTGGACAACCAAAGAAGGTGGTGTTGCTATTTGAGGTTGAGGACTCTGGTATTGGTATAAGAGAGGATGATCTCAATCTTCTCTTTACAGCATTCTCTCAGATTGATTCTGGAAATTCACGTAGATATCAAGGTACTGGTTTGGGACTTAGTATATCCAAGAGACTGTGTTTGATGATGGGTGGTAATGTGTTTGTTAAATCACAGTTTGGAATAGGAAGTACATTTTCATTTACTGTGGAATTTGAAGAGGTTTCAGACCCACAATTTAGAAACTATACTCTGAAATTTATAGTCTCTGCAATCTATGGATCTGAGACATTCCCTGGAATGGATATATCATCGATTATAGGAAAGAAGAGATTTAGTACTGGAGTTATTGGAATTGTTGTAGACAAAAACCAAATTGTAAGAGATAACATATTTAAGATATTTTCGTTATTGAATATAACATGTTTCAAGATGTCTTCGGAATCTGAGCTACAGGAGTATATAAAGAATTTGGATGGGCGTTCTGGAGGTTCTGGTGTATATTTAGTTTTGACAGGTCATGATAATATCAATTGTAATACCATTTCAACTCCTACAGGGTACCAGTTCCAGTGGACTTATTTGTCGGATAACTATAGAGATGCACTATCACCTGGATACCAATTCCAAATTACCAAACCTTGTCTGTTTGAGGATATTATTCAACTTCTTTATAAAGTACCTCCAGATAATTTGAAATATATTACAGATCCTTTGTCTAGATATGACACAGATTCAGCAATGCTTAAAGTCTCTACAGATCATGAAAAGAAATCATTAGCCTCTAGTAGTTTACAAAGCGATGATATACCGATGACTAGTGGTACCACACCAAAGTCACCTGTTACACCTACATTTGCTAGTGTTGATGGAGGACTTTCACGAATTGAGCCTACACCTCTACAGGATCTAAATAAATCAACTAGTTCAATAGCCTCAACTGCACCTGCCACTAATATACCATCAGTTACAAGTACAGCTACACCAACTACAACTGCATTGAATAAAGAAGAGAGTCAGTCTAGCTCGAGTGCCAATAGAAACCTCTCTCATAGACTGAGTAGTAGCAGTGCAGGAAGCAGTGGAAGTAGAAATTCAACTCCTAATAAACTTACACCAAAGATATTTTCTCAAGGTGCACCTGGTAGTGGTAGTGGAAGTGGAAATGCAAGTCCAATGTTTATGAAACAGGTTAAATACAAAAGTACTCCGAATACACCTCCAAAGAGATACTCTAGTAAAGTACTGTCAACTAGCAGTGCTGGTGTAAGTACTTCTAAACCTTCAAGTCCAGTACACAAAGCAACATCACCAACCAAGATTGTACCATCCAAGTCATCTAACAGTCCAAGATCAGCAAATAGTCCAGTTGGTACACATACCTCTGCCAATAAGATTCTTTTAGTAGAAGATAACCCAATGATAAGTCGTCTACTCGGAAAATGTCTGTCTACACTTGGATACCAATTTGCAACTGCTCGTAATGGTATAGAAGCTATAGACAAAGTGAAATCAGAACCCTTTGAATTGGTGCTTATGGACTGTCAGATGCCTGAAATGGATGGTCTAACCGCAACCAAACTCATCAGAGACCTAGAAAGAGAAAACAAGATACAATTACCTGAAAAGAGAAGACGTCCCTATCTAGTAATCATTGCATTGACCGCTGGTACATCCTCAGAATCTCGTCAGAATTGTATTGATGCAGGAATGAATGATTTCCTTGAGAAGCCAGTAGACTACTCCACCCTTACTCACATGATTGATAAATGGATAAGAAAAAGAGACAGTCACTCAGGTGGTGTATTAACATCTTCACCAAGCAATAACAACAATGCCTAAAATAAAATAACAACACTGTGAAGGTACTATTAATACAACCCCTAATTAAAAAAAATTTTTAAATTTCTTTGAAGGGAATAAGTGTTATTTGAAATTATTCTTACTTGTCCATTATTTTTATGTTTCATTGGAGGGTTTGTGTGGAAGTGTTTTTTGTGAAGGTGGAAATCCTTAAAATACAAATTTTTATTTTTGTCTCTGTGATATTTGTAAGATTTGATGCAATCAGAAATCTTGGTTGCAAATGTCAAATATTTTATTAGGTGGGAAATTTTAGAAGGTGTTTATTTTGTGTAAAACATCCCAAAGCTTAAACAAATAGAAAATTGCATGTATGTTTCTTTAATGTTTCTACGAATATGATGTTGCAAACATAACTCTAACCTCTTCTAACCTATTCTTTGATAATCGGTCTTCAAAAATATCATAAATCAAAAAACGCCGAAAAAGATTTTTGGTCCTAAAACGAGCAGTCACATGGTTGATTATTTATATTTACTAAAAAATCCCACACAAAAATCTCAAATCCCTCAATTCGTAAAAAAAGAAACTGATCATTTTAATACTATTTTTTTTTTTTTTTTGTTTCTAGTTGGTAAAATACCTAATCACCTTATCTTATTATTTATCTATTTAGTAAATATTAATGGGATAAAAGAAATAAGGATTTAAATTATAATTTTTAGGAATAATTATATATTCAGGTGTATATATATATATTATTACAAATAGTGTGTGTGTTTTCAAAGGAAAAGATTGTATTGTTACATCATCATAGTCAATCATGGGAGTTCAATTAACAATCAAACAAAGAGCAAATTATATATATGATCTCTATCTATTGAATCAAAGAGAATTTCTAATTCTAATGAAATGGTCAACACCATTGATTGTATCGAATCTTTTAAATAATGTTACATATTTATTTGTAAATTTAATTTTTGTTGTAAGTACACATGCTCTCCTACACTTTAATTAAAGTTCACCCACATTTACATTTCAAATAAAAACACTGTTAACAATTTTTGCAAAGTGGTAAAAGAAAGATTCTTTTTTTTTGCAGCATCGGAATCTGCAGAAAAAATATTTTATTTTTTAATTGAAAAGATCACACAACCCACAAGACGCAAAACTGTTTTTCAGATAATAAAAAATGACTGAAATTGCAACAACATGCAGATTGCAAATAAAGAACAACAATAAGAATTAACATCATTATGATGCAACATTATATAGGGACGTTTATCTAGAGAAGAGTTAGCAGCAGCAGCATTAGCAAATACATGGACATATTGTACAAATGCATTAGGAGCAGGAGTTACAAATGCAATGGATACTCTGATTAGTCAGAGTTATGGAGCAGGTAATAATAAACTAGTGAGTTTGACAGTTCAGAGAGCATCTGTAGTGGCGACTTTCACAACTATATTTATAGCAGTACTATGGGCACTGACAGAAAAGGTTCTGTTAGCAGTCCAACAAGATCCAGAGATTAGTTATCTGGCATTTAAATACGCATTATATCTACTTCCAGGTCTGTGGTTCAGTAGTATATCGACTGTTTTACAAAAATATTTACAGGGACAGGCAATCATGTGGCCGTCCATTATCACCGGTTTGGTATTGAATGGCTTCAATGCCTTGTTTAATTATATTCTAATCCACGGTACTGGATCTTTTGATGGAATTGGTTTTGTTGGAAGTCCACTTGCAACTAGTATATCGAGAATCATGGCATTCTTTTTGATGCTTATAATTATTAAGGTGTTTCAGCTGCACAAAGAAACATGGGGTGGATGGTCTAAAGAGATATTCCGATGGCATGGTTATAAAGAGTACTTGAAGCTGGGTATTCCAGCATCGATTCAACATGCATCTGAAGGCTGGGGATTTGAGATTCTCACTATATTAGCAGGTCTCATAGGTGCCGCTGAGCTTGATGCTCATTCTGTAGTCTACAATTTCACAATGCTTACCTACCAGTTTCCATCGGCTATTGGAACCGCTGTCTCTGTAAGAGTCGGTCAGTTACTGGGACAAGGTAACGAACGACGTGCGAAGGCCTCTGCTTGGGTGGCTTTTATAATTTCACTGTTTTTCATGGTGGCCATTGCCATCGTTCAGTATACATGTCGACATGTAATCGGAAAAATATACACCAACGACGAAGGTGTCATTGAGATTGCCGCAACTATCTTGCCAATTTCTGCCATTTTCCAGATTTTCGATGGTGGTCAGACTATTTTCCAAGGAATAGTCAGAGGAATGGGTCGTGTAAAGGTGGGTGCTTTGGCAAATTTCATAGCATTCTATGTCATTAGTATTCCCATTGGTGTAATATTAGCTTTCCCAGTTGACGTTGGTGTCACTGGTCTATGGTGGGGATTGTGTATTGGTTTGGTTGCTATCTTCATTGGTCTCTCTTTTGTAATATTTAAAGTTGATTGGGTTTTGGAGGTTAGCAAAGCTGCAATCAGAACAATGTCAACTTCAAGTATGTCTCCTCCAAAATTCAATGAAAAGGGTGAAATGATTGAAATGGATTCTATATCTATCATTAGAAATGAAGATAGACATTCTTTAGATTCTTCGATATCTACTAGTACCTCAAGTCAATCTGAGCCTAAGTCAATTGAAATTAGTTCTGGTGCTGGTGGTATGGGTACTCCTACCCCTGCCATTACAATCACTAAAGATAGCTCTGCCTCAACCACAGAAGAAGTAGATCCAACTGCACCCAAACCATCACCCTCACCAAACACAAGATTAAATAGTAAGTTTAGGGATTCTTTGCCAAACAAATGTAATCCTCAATAAAAGCAAATAAATAATAAGTTTAGTTATATACATGTAGTTTAGAATACTCTGATTCTTGGAAAATCTCCATCTTAATTTATTTTTTACAAAAGGTAATGATTAAGTCATCAAAAATCTCCAATTACATTTCCTTTTAATTTAAATATAAAATAATATTTCAAGATTATTTTTTTTTCAGAAACCATTTTAAGATCAGTTCAATTTGAAAATGATAAAAACTATATCTTTATGTAAACCAATGAATGGGTATAGATTATTTAGTACTTTTAGTGCTGGTACATCTAATGGTGATACCTCAATTCCTATTGGTAGACAAAAAGGTGAGGCTGTTGAGAAGGTTTGGTTTAATAATGATTATGGTTTAATTGAGAAACTTGATTCGTGTAAAAGAGAAGGAAAACCATTATTAGTGTATTTGGAAAGTCCATCAGGTGCTGGAAAACAACAACTTTTAGAGAGAATAGGTAACCTCGAGTATAGAACTATTTCACAATCATTTATTGGCCATATGAAATCAAAAGATACATCGAATGTAAATACATATAAAGAAGATAACAGAAAAGTAATCAAAAGTGTTATTGAAGATTGTCAGAAATCGTCAATCGATACCAAGAACTCTATTGTTTTTATACATAGATATGAACCTTTTAGTTCTATAATGTATGATAGAAGTAAATCTTTTGAGGAGAAAGAAAAGTTATTAGATGAGTTATTGTCTCAAAATAGAGATGATAAGGTATTGGTATATTGTAGGACACCAGAAGAGCTAATTGAACAAAGACTTGGTGGTAGATACCATTTCTACGAAGATAATGAAACTAAATTGATTAAAGAGCATAAAGTTATTGAATCTCAAGAACAATCTCAAGAATTATATAACAAATTAGAGAAAAGATTCGATTCGGTACTAGATACAACATCAATTAAACAGGCATGTCCATCACTTTTAGCTAAATTTAATATATTCTTTGATAAAAGTAAAATTCTATTTAAATATAAATAAATGTGGTGTGGAGGGTTCTCGATTACATGAAGGGAAAAAGGTGTGTAAACTTTTTTTATTGCAATATAAGAAAATGTGAGAGAGGATAAATGACTATTATTGAGTTTATAGAGTTTATGGGGTGTATGGTGGTGGAGAGTATGGTTGTGGTTGGTATGGTTGTGGTTGATAGGCTTGTGGTTGGTAAGCTTGTGAACCATTTGGTTGTTGTGGTTGACCAGCAATGTATGGTTGAGCTTGGTATGGGTAAGATGGGAATGGTTGAGTGGATTGATATAAAATTGGTTGTGGAGCAACAATAATAGTTTCTTGTGCAAAGTAGTGGTGGTTGTATTCTCTAACATATCCTGGGATCAAGAAGAGATCTATCAACCAACCAATACCAAATACACCTAAAGTGAATAACCAAATTACACCTGATAGTGGTTTATCTGTAATTATAGCATAATTAGTAACAATGTCAAAACATATCCTTATTTGGAGAGTTCAACGATATTTACTTAAATAAAATCTGTGAATACCAAAAATACCAAAGAAGAACCAGAGTATGTAGGTTACAAATAAACTCTTTGGGCAGTGGTGGTGGTGTTCATGATGATGATGACTCATGGTTTTATATTTATGTTTAAATTAATATATATATACAGGAATTACGATAATAATAAATTTAAAAAAATAAAAAAAAAAAAAAAATATTTTAAGGTTTTCTCACTCCCAAAATATAAAGAAAAAAAAATTGAAATTAATTACGATCTAGAAATAAGGCATTGTGATCGAACCCACCATTAAAATTTTGTTATATTATACAAAAACTTTGTTAAAAGAAATATTAGAGTACTCAGCAAATGGGTGTCATAAATATAATTCACCATGTAGACTGTTTGGTGAATTATATGATACTTGTAACCCCCATAGCAATAATACTCTATTTCTTTTTCCACTTTTTATTTATCTTTTTAATTTTTTTTTTTTTTTTTTTTGTTTCTTTTAAGTTTATTTATTATTGTTTCTATATTTCTATAATCATTTGAGTTGTGTTCTTATTTAATTGTTTTTGTTGTTGTTTTTGTTTTATATATAAATGGGAAAATGTTGAAAAATATGAATTTATGTCCTATGTTGTTATTAATTGAAATTGAAAGAAAGGAATTATTTCTGTTTGATTTTAGTGTGAATTATGATTATTATAATATATTATTGTTATTACTGGTTTTTTTTGAATAATTATTAATATTTTTAATAATTCATCTTCAAGACTTGAGCAATTACAGTTCTTCTGACAGCATCAAATACTACAGTAATATTTTCACGATCTGTTGCAGTGGTGACATGGGCCAATACAGATCTACCAGCAGGTACACATACAAAATATTTATTTCTTATATATTCCAAAGCTTTGTCGTAGTCATTTGGACCTGGATACTCTGGGAAACATTTAGTCAATGGAATTCTTGAGATTTTTTCTTTGAATATATCATTCTTATTCAAAAACAATACAACAGAAGTGTTTTTAAAGAATGGGTTATTTATAATTTCTTCCCACAATTTCAAAGAATCGTGCATTCTATTAATACCAGCTTCCTCTGCAAGATCAATATCATAATCAGACCTAAAATTTTAGGAAACGAAAATGTTAATAACAAATTTGATTGATTAGAAGGTAATATTACAATCTAAAAAAACCTACAATGAAGCACAAAAGATAATAGTTTTAACATCTTCAAAATAGTGAATCCATTTTCTACGTTCATTCTTTTGACCACCGACATCTAATAATCTAAATTTAACATCTTCAACTGTAAATACAGTTTCTTTCATTCCTGTTGTTCTTTGTCTACATTTCAAAATATCCTCTTCGTTTGGTTTGAAATCGTCTGTTGAGATTCTAGCTACTTGACTCAGACAATATCCTGCAACTTCTGGTAAGAAAATTCTACCTACATCTACATAGAATTTTTTAATCTGTTCATTACTCCAAACCATTTCAATCTCTTTACCCAAATCGCTTGTTAATGGTAATTCAAATGGATTGATTTCAGAGAAATAATCGACTTTTTCCTAATCAAGTTATAACCCACACAAAAAAACGGTTCACATGTTAATAACACCATTGTATATTTTTTTTTTTTTGATCTTATAATATATATATACATACTAATAAAGTTTTGTTTTCTGAATCCAATTTAAGATCGTGTTCAAGAATTTGTCTACATAGAATATTAATACAGGAGAGAACATTCTGTTGGAGAATGTCTTTAAAATTGGAAATTTCATCTTCGTTGAAACCAGTGGTATGGATATATCTCATTTGTTTGGCAATAGTTGATTTACCACTGTCACCAGTACCCAAAAGCAAAAGCTTCATTTCTCTATACATTATTTTTCTTTCATTTGCTAAATCTTTATCAATGAGTTTTGACTCTTTTGATTCTATGCTTGCTCCACAACCCATTCTTTTGTAATATTACTGTGTTTTTAAAGAGTGTTGGTGGTTATTATAATGTTGATATTAATACGAAACTGTTTAGTGATTGATTGGTAAGATTATTTTTGTGACGTTATTATTTGTGACCAAAAATAATTTAAAAAAAAAAAAGTAAAGTACTTTGGAGATAGTTTTTTTAAAGATCCAAAAATATCTTCTGTAACTAACTTGAAAAAGTGGATGGAGATTTTTTTGTAACAATGAAATATTATTACAAAAATAGACTAAATGTGATTTAGATTTAAGGTTTTTGTGTGTTTTTTTTGAAAAATATTTAATATAATTTGAATGTTTACAAAAAATATTTTAATAATTCAAATTTGGTGAATTGTACAACAATTTGAGTTAATTGAGTGATTTGTGGAGGAAGTGGAACAGATGGAGGAAAAGAAAAACTAAAAAAAAATTTTAGCAACAACAATACTAACTTGTAAATATTTAATAAATATTAATAATAATATTGGTGGTGGCTATTGTTATTGCTATTTCAAAAGGTGGAAAACAGTTTATACAATTAAAAGAAAAATGGTTGGGAAAAAAAAAAAAAATCTTTCATGAAGTCACTTTCCTATTTGCATTGAGAAAATGGTGTTTTTCATGATTGTATTATTAGAAAATGAGTCCGCAGATATTTTGAAAAAATCAACTTTTTGTAAAAGCTATCGATTTTTTTCCGCTTTTGATACGACTCTTGAAAAAACTATATGAAATACCGACCCGCAATAAGATCTTAAAATCTATGTACATATGAATTTACATTAAATATTTAGTCTAAAGTGCGATTTCCCTACTGTTATTTAATGATTTCCCTTACATTCCTCCTACACATCTTAACCATTACAATTATAACCGAATGATTCATCATCAAAATCTTTAGGAATGAAAAATATTGCAAATATAAATCAAAGAAACAGACGCACCTAAAGATAAATAAAAAAAAAATATCTGAATATACGAACCACATTGTTAACAAATACACACACAAATATCTAAATAAAAGATTTTTTCTATGAAAAACTTCCCACTAAATATGACTGGTACATAAAAAAAGCAGATACTTTACATTTTTATATTAATTAATTAAATATCTGAATACTCGTAAAATGTAATCCAGTTGAACTGTTTATATAATTGTTATTATTGTTATTCTAATAAAAGAGAATCACTTTGTGTTGCCTATACAATGTTTTACTGAAACTCTATAATTTCGGAATATGTATGTTGACTATATTTGTATACCTTTCCTAACTGTTAAGTAAAATGAATTTAAAAAAAAAAAAAAAATACAAAGTGATAAGATGAATAGGTTAGGTCGAAATTTAAACAGTTGAGATATTTACTCCGTTGGTAAGCTCGTAAAAATTCATTGATATTTGCAATTAGCCAAAATTAATCCGTAAAGGTCAGTTTATTTTTTTTTTTGATTTTTTTATATCGAAACAATGCAGTAACTCTTGAAAACCAACTTTTTGAAAATGCGCTACACAAAACCAACAGCCTCTTTTATGACTCCATAGCACCACATTCAAAAAGATCTATTTCGAATAAAACCCTGATTCTTACCTTTTAAAAGAAATCTATTGAAATCCAATGTATTGCATTATTAATTAAAACTCAATTAATTTTCCAAATAACAAAATCAAATATAAATTAAGTAATTTTATACATTATTACTTGAATTCAAATATTGGTGTTATTAAAAATGAAATTGTCTAATAGTGTGTGTGATTTTTTTTTTCTATATCTTCAAATATTTTTATTTTATAAAAAATACTCAAATTTAATCGAATAAAGACATACCCATATCCTGTTGAAATTAAAAGAATTGAAATTAGTATAAATGAAATAATTGAAATAGTATTGGTTATAATAAAACTTACTTCGTCGGATTCTTCTTTCTTTTCTTCTTTCTTTTCTTCTTTTTTGGCTGGAGCGGTGGTGGTGGTGGCAGCAACGGCGGTGGTGGCGGCAACTGGGGCAGAGGCAGCAGCGAATGAACCAATTTTAGTTTTACCAGCAGCAATGATTTGGTTTACGTCTTTACCGGATAATTGAGAGACGACAGCGGTGACTCTGGAGTCATCAACTTCAACACCAACAGAGGATAAGATTTTGGCAACATCAGCGTTGGTTGGGTTGGCTTTACCACCGAGGACACATAATAAGTAAGCTGCTAAGTATTTCATTCTATTGTTCGATGATTAATATCCGAGGCTCTGATTATCTCTACCTGTATAGAAGTACATACTTGAATTGGTGCCTGAATTATAACTAAGAAAGTATAAGGAGGATTCTGAATAGAATTTATTACAAAGAAGACGAAAAATTTTTTTTTTTTTAAAAAAAGTGAAAAACACTAGATTTGATCAAAATTTCGAATCAAACGTTTACCAAAAGTTTTTATACATTAATTTCAAAAAATTTTAAATATTTATATATTTTAATTTATTAACAAAATTATATTTGTATATAAATGATGAATACAAAATTTAGGGAGCTATAATTTTATATTGAATATTCAAATAATATATATTGAATATTCATAGGACTTATATTCAAATAATTTATAATATATTATTTTAAGTTAAAATTAATTTTTTTTTTTTTTTTTGGTAATCTATAAACTTGGAGTTTTCTATTTTAACTTTATAATATCTATAAGGATATTTATAACAAGTAATGAGTGGTAATAGAGGAAATATAACATCATCTTCAGATATGGGGTGTTATATAAACAGTTCACAACTTGTTAATAGTTTTAGTGGTGGAAGTAATTCAAGTACAAATGATCAACAACAGCAACAGCAGAGAGATGATGAAAGTATTTCAACAGAGTGTACAAAGTCACAGAATTCTGATACTGTAGAGGTGGATGATGAGTTTGAGTTTACACCAACTCAAGAGATAAACTATGATGAGGAACTATATAATCCTACCAATCTACAAGACTGTGATAATACAACAATGGCAATGACTCCAGATGAAGTTAAAATGATGGCTGATACACAGGTTAAAACAAGTGGCGAGAATAAAAATAATTTTAAACATCTTGTCAAACTAAAGAGCACTTTGAAAAACTATGAGATACCATATCAAGAACTAGTATTGGACAAGGAACTTGGAAAAGGGTTTTTTGGGAAAGTTTACAAAGCATATTGGAGAGGAAAGAGTGTTGCAATTAAAAAAATTACAATCAACAGATTCAGAGACCGTTCAGAAGCTGATATCTTTCAGAAGGAGTTAGATATCATCTCAAAACTCTGTCATCCTACTTGTGTCATGTTTATAGGTGCAGTATCAGATGAACAAAACAGATGTATAGTCATGGAATACATGGCTGGTGGTTCACTTAGAAAGCTTTTAGATGAGAAAACACAGTTTGTAATGTCAAGTCCTCACACTCAATTCACAATAGCACGTGATATAGCATTGGGTATGGAATATCTACACACTAATTTCCATGACCCTATCATTCATCGTGATCTTACAAGCAGCAATATCCTATTGGATGGTAACTACACTGTAGCTAAAATCAATGATTTTGGGTTATCTAAAGAGATGAAACCAGGTCCCAATGAAATGACAGCTGCAATGGGATCTCTTGCTTGGATGGCACCAGAGTCATTCAAAGGTGAAAAATACACTGAAAAGGTAGACATTTACTCCTATTCAATTATCCTTTGGGAACTATTAACATGCAGAGACCCATACTGCGGAATGGAACCTTTGAAAATGGCATTTGTAGCTGCAATGGAAGATTATAGACCACCTTTACAAGGGATACCAGACTACTGGCAATCATTAATTATCAAATGCTGGAATCCAATACCCACCCAAAGACCAACTTTTACTGAAATTCTTCAACTTTTAGATTCTATCGAACAGAATTTAAATGTATTTAATAGCAACACAAATAATAACTGTAGCAATAATAACAATAATAATAGTAATCTAGCGACACCAACAAATAGTATATCTTCATCTTCATCTTCCATGTCATATTCAAAACCAGGATATTATGCATCAGATGATCAAGGTGCTATTAAAATTAGTTATGATACTGAAAATTTTATGTCTATTGAAAAGGAATCTCCTGGTAAGAAATCAGGATCATCTTATACCCCTGTCAATCAGTCTGATGTAGTTGTACAGGATTTCAATCAGGATTTAGCAGATAAGATAAAATATGTTACTGAAAGATCTGGTTTTTTAATTTCATTTAAAAATCCTTTGGTAGTAGGAGGAGGGTTCATTAGTTACTATAATCTACAGACTTTCAAATTGATAAAGAGATTACAGATACCTTCACCAGTGGTAGTTATGAACTATCAGATTATAGAAGATAAACTATTTCTAGCAGTTGCATCAGTGGATTTTCAAGTTTCAATTTATAATATTGACAATGCAAGTCCTATGTCTGTACAGAGTGCTAATATGTCACTAGAGACTCCATTGAGGTCGTTTAGTTGTGGATGTAGAATCAATGATATTTCATGGAATGGTGTTCATTTGATAACGGCTTTGAGTGATTCCACACTAAAGATTTGGGACATTGAGAATGGATCTTATATATCTTCTATGGAGGGTCATATCGGAGAGGTACTTTCAGTAGATTCACATCCCACTCAACCATTAGTAGTATCTGGTGGAATGGACCACAAGATTAAGTTATGGGATAGTCGTAATGGACACTGTTTTAGATTCTTCCAGTGTCAAAGTTCTGTAGTTTCAGTTAGATTGAGATCTACAATGAGAGATCCTGTATTGATTAGTGGCAGTACACAGGGTTATTTTAAAGTTTGGAATATGTATACTTCAACATGTTTGAGTACTTACCAACCACATTTCACTGATCTATTGGGTATACATTCAAATCCCATAGAAAAACAAATTCTTACCTATTCATCTGATGGTTCTATGTGTATATTTAATAGTGAACCACCACTTCAACAAAATCAACAACAACAACAATATAACATTAACGATCTCACACAAGAGCCTATCAATATCAGTAAGGCTATCAATGTAAATAATATAATTAAAAATCAACCTATACAATCGGCTCAATTAATTTCTAGGAACAGAGTATTATTTACCAGTTCCAACAAATTATATTCAATTCTAATAAATTAATCTAATCTACTAAATATAGATTATCTATTTCCTGATATTGAGTTTTCACCCCCAAACCACACCTATGATTAGTTATTCTAATATTTTTTTTATTTTTTATTTTCAAATCAATGACAGATCGGACAACAATTTCGTGCATTTATAGTGATCATGTTTTAAATAATCAAATAAGAATATCTCCAACATATATTGAAGAGTTACGTTTAAAATCTTATCAATTTATTCACTTAATATTATCATTGAATGATGATAATAAATGTATAAACAAACTACCGTTTATCTATGAGGTTGTACCTGATGCAACTATTTCACAGAAGCATAAAATAGCAAAAATACCATGGTTTTTATACACCAACTTTAAAAGATCATTAACTGGGTTCTCAATTGAACCAATACCTATATTTGACAGAACTCAGATTCAGAGTAGTACAACACCAATTGTTATACTTAAACTTTATGTTCCATTTGGCTATAACACACCTACCATTTCATTCAATTTAAATAGCATTAAAAGATATCTTTTATATAAGCCAGTAAGTAACTATCTTTCATTCCTTCCAATTCAATTAACTAACTAATTCTACATAGATTATAAAGAATAGTAATATTATAATTGAATTAGTTGGTGTTGAATATATATTTAATATTGTAGATATAATGAATTGTATAAGTGGTAGTTTAATTTATTTTCAAAATGGATATGAAGTAGAGATTGTAGATGAAAAGATATATTCGATTGCAGAGTCAGCAGTATTGGTAGAATTAAAAGATGAAATCAGTCAGTTAAATGAGTTTATAGATTTGAAATTTAATAGAAAGAATAATAGTTTTAATACACTAAGTTTCTTGTCATCGAAGGCTATTTTGATTAGTGGTGTAGAAGGTACACCTAAAGAAGCTTTGATAAACTATCTATGTAATAGATATAATCATAAATACCTAAATTTAGATGATATAAACATCATTGATTCTAGTAATACCAATAACAGCGCCAATGGTATATTGTATATATTTGAAAATTTAGATAGAATAGGAACACAAAAAGACAATGAAAACAATCCAACGAAAAAGAAATATATTACCAAACTAGTTCAGTTTATAGATAAACTTAAATCTAATGAGATTTTAGTGACTAGTTGTAGGTCACAAAACAGAGTAGACCAATCACTGATAAGAGCTGGTAGAATTGATAGATTTGTACCTTTATCTATTCCAACTCAGGCCAAGAGAATATTGATTTTACAAGCACTTTTAAAAGATTCTCCTCTTAGATTTAATGATGGTATAAGAGATTTCAATGATTTTGTGTATCAACTCAGTAAGATTACACCTGGATTTGTGTATAATGATCTATCTAAACTCTTGAGAAATACAGCGTTGCAAGTAGTTGCTAGATCTACTGACTCCTCATCGGAAATTCAATTATCTTTTGAAGATTTCAAACAGTCACTTGCCTATATAAAACCTGGAAATTTAGGTCAATTTGATGTAGGTTTGGCTAGAGTCAGTTGGGAGAGTATAGGTGGTTACCAATGGGTAAAAGATAAGTTTAAAGAGCTTATTGAATGGCCAATACGTTATCAAGAGACATTTGATAGACTGAATTTGAAATCATCAAGTGGGGTGTTACTCTATGGACCTAGTGGATGTGGTAAGACTATGATTGTTCAAGCTGTGGCTTCTGAGATGTCTATCAATTTTATAAGTGTAAAAGGATCGGATATATTCTCTAAATGGTTGGGTGAATCTGAACAAACCATCAGAGAAATCTTTGCAAAAGCCAGGCAGTCTCAACCTTGTATACTGTTTTTTGATGAACTTGATGCACTGGGTCAAAGTAGAGGTGCCTCAAGTGACGGTTCTTCAATTGAAAATAGAATTCTCAGTCAATTGTTAAATGAAATGGATGGCATTGAAAAGAAGTCCCATATATTCTTAATGGGATGTGTAACAGGTGACAATGTTGATCAAATTGATAAAGCTTTATTGAGACTTGGTAGATTTGAAACATCACTTTATATACCATTACCAAATGAATTGGATAGATTGGATATTCTACAGAGAGTATGTAAAAGTGAAATGACAATTGATCCATCATTCAGTGATAGTCAATGGTTAGAAATAGCTCAAAAAACAAACTTATATTCAGGTGCCCAACTTAAACATCTATGCAACCAATCTGGTGTTTATCAATTGGAATTGGATATTAATTCACCGTATATTACATTCTCATCTATAATGCATACCCTTAATAGTCAACGAATAAAATATGGTGAATAATTTGTTAGATTTACATATTTTAAAAAGAAAATATAAACTTTTATTTTTGATGAATGAAAGAGAGAGGGCGAGAAATTTTATATAAAAAATAAATATATTGGGGAGGGGGTTATTAACAAATAATACAACATGATTTCTTGTCATGTTTAGGTTGTTTTGGAATTAGAGGTTCGCTATCATTGATTCTTAATTTATCTTGGTCCAATCTCTCTTGTAGGAATTTGGTATGGTTTTTTTCATTTTGTAAACGGATGGAAAGATCCTCAATTCTGGCTTTTAGATTCTTTGTTTCATCTTCCATTTCAATGATATCAATGTGATGATTGTTATCGTCTCTTTCATAACGCTTTAGACGAGTTTTCAACTCTTCATTTTCTTTGACTAATTGACTTTTACTTTCAGAGACCTGAATTTGGTTATATTTAGTTTCAAACTCTGATTTCATTATTTCAATTCTCTCTTGTAAACGAACAGATTGCTCTTTAACATCCTTGTTCTCTTCTTTTACCAAAAGATTCTCATATTCAATAGCACGGAAACGTTCATTAAGTTTCTCATTATCACGTTTCAGTTCGTCAATCAGTGAGTCATTCGAGGATTTTACAGAGGTGCTGTTAGTTGAAGACATAATTTCATATCTTCTCAGATCTCTTTCCAATTGTTGTTTGACAGTATTCAAAGTCTTGATTTCATGTTGAAGTCCTTCGATTACACCTTGGGAAGGGTTAGAAAGACTCGATGACAATTGACCTACACCCACCAAATCCAAGTCTTGAATGGAACTTGTAGGTGATGAAATGGGAGTTCCATTAGATTGTAACTCACTGTGATTCTGTACAGGTACTTGTAGCTGTGCCTGCTGCTGTTGTTGTTGATGTTGTGTATTTACACTATTTATTCTCTGCATTAATAAACTGATTTCATCTTGAGTCTGACCAGCCTTGATATTTATAGGATCTATATTGGTATTGGAATCCACTGACTTTGTCAATGACTCATATTTAAATTTCAATTTTTGATTCTCTTCTTGAAGCTCTTGAATTTGTTTCTCTTGATTTTTACTAATATCCATTTGTTTCTCCAATTGTTCGCTAATGATATCCAAGTCATCGGAATCCGATTGATTTCTAATTCTCTCTCCAGTGTGGTGACTATTGGATTTTATAGAAATGGGATTGGAGGTTAGATGAGGTGGAGAATCACTTCCATCAAAGGTACCAGGTGTACCAAGTCTGGTTACAACTTGTTGTTCAAGTTCACTTAAAAGTGACAATTTGTAATTTGGATCTGATTCATGTCCGTTAGATTGTAGATCATCCAATGTCACTCTAAGTTTATGAATAATCTGATTACTAGATTCCAAAAGTGCTTTGTCTTCCTTTGACTGTTTTTTCAGTAACTGATATTCCTCATTCAAAAGGCCTATGTGATTCTCTGATTTTTCCATCTCCTGTCGCAGTTGTTTTTTCAAATCTCCATTCTCGACTTTAAGCTTTTCTAGTTCGTCAAAAGATGGTATTTGCTCGAGATAGGTATTTGCTAATACTGGAACTACATTTTGAGTCTGTTCCTCTAGTTTACGATAACGTTTCTCCAGTTCGTTGTAGGCTTGCTCCTTGAGTTGCAATTCTGCAAGTAACTGTTCCCTGTCAGTCTTGAGTTTATTATGTGTTCTAATAATCTCAGTACGCTGATCTTCAACTTGACTGAGATGGTGTTTCAAAGTCTCTACATCATCCTCCAACCTTTTATTGTGTCCAGAAAGTTTTTGGTTCTCAATTAGAGTACGTTTTCCAATGACAATCGATTCCTTTAATTTGACGTTATCCTCACTGAGTTTGTCATGTGATTCCCTAGCTTGTTTTAACTGACCTTCAAACATATTAAGTTTAGAGACAAAATGCTCATTTTGTGATTTTAGTATATCAGCTCTCTTTCTGTATTGTTCAACTTCTGGATCAGCTGTTGAATCGAAAACTTCCATTTCCTCTTTAGTAAAGAGATCAGTTCTCTTCTTTATCATATTGACAATAGATCCTGGTGCTACCCAACTACTAGCTCTACCTCTGTTTCTTCTTTTTTGTTTTTGGTCAAAGGTTTCTTGACTCTGACGAACTGATGCTCCTTCTTGATCAGAATCATCTCCATCTTGATTTACAAGTGGACTTGATGGACGTGAACTTCCACTATGAAAACCAGAATGATCACCAGTTTCATCGTCCTCAATTTGATCTAATTGATCTGTATCTATATTGTTTTGACTCATGTGTGGTGAGTTGATGGATGGTGAATTAATCTGTTCCAATGCCTTCATAAACTGTTGAAATGAAATCTGTTTTTGTCCATTACTACATAGAATCTTTATAATATATTCAATATCATCATCATCCTTATCCTCTTCGAAACCAGATTGAGTTTTGATATCTGCTAACATTTCTCTGAGTTCATCAATATCTACTAAACCATCTTCATCCTTATCAAAAAGTGAGAATATAAATTTTAAATGTTTTTCATAGTCTTCTGGTGACTCTGGAATCTATAGGAGATATATATATATAGATATTAGATATATGTATAAATCCTAATGACTATATTGATATATATCTATCAATCTACAAATAGATATATATCTAAATTAATATATATATATATATAGATGAAAGACATACTCTGTAACCTGATTGATTTAGAAAATCATCTAATCCTATAACTTTATTATCACAACCAATGATAAACTCTTGTAAGGATATTTTACCATCCCTGTCTTTATCAAGCTGTGAGATTAGAATATCATTTTCATCTTGGGTCACTTCTTTACCTGTAACTCTGAATACAAGATTTTTCAATTGTTCAGTATTAATATATCCATTTCCTTCTGGATCATATTCACTAAACAATTTTTCTATTCCAGATTGATCCATGGATTATTAAAAATGCTATAGATATTCAAATCAAAAATAAACAAAAATGAATAAATCAAGATTTTAAAATGCAAATAAAAAAATTAAAAAAAAAAAAAAAAGAAATTTATTTTGATTTTTCATCTTTTACAAAAATACTGTTTACTTGAAAGTGTAAGAAATTTGGCAATCAAAATTAATCGCAAGGTAATAAATAGTTTTAAAACTATTAACTTTAAACCTGGTCTATCGAAACAATAATCAAAAATATCATTTTAAAGTTTACATTTTTATTTATCTTTTGATTTCCACATGTGAGGTTGGTTTACATTATTTGCAATACGTTTTTAGTGATATCGGTGATTTTAACAATTTGATATCAAGTAATGACAAACAACACATTGTTTCTGATAGAATTACTTATGATTTATGTGATATACATCACTTGTTTTACCACCATTTCAAATAAAATCAAAAAAAATACACACTACTTTCTCAATATGGATTTTTTGACCGTTATGATCACTCTAAAATTTGAATTTTTCACACCCTCCTTTTTTGAAAATATAAAATAAAAATTCACTCAGTGTTTTGAATTGAAATTAATTTAGTTAAAGACAAGACAATAAAAATATAGTTTGTAAGTAATTATATTTTATCTTCAAAATTA
This sequence comes from Tieghemostelium lacteum, assembly GCA_001606155.1. Classification (NCBI taxonomy): domain Eukaryota; phylum Evosea; class Eumycetozoa; order Dictyosteliales; family Raperosteliaceae; genus Tieghemostelium; species Tieghemostelium lacteum. Next base: position 360,764 of record LODT01000016.1, on the reverse strand, counting down.
ATACAACAACACATCAACATCATCTTCCTCAATTTTATTTATATTATTGTATACTATACTCTAATTTATAAATTATATATGCAAATTAATTATATTATTAAAAAAAAAAAACAAACTAATCATAAACAGTAAACATGATTTAATCATAAGAGACAAATAGATAGATAGACATTATGATTAGATATATCTAATAAAAAAAAAAAAAAAGAAAAACACTGTTTTGTAATAATTAATTAACAACCCACACTATTTCTTCTATCACACAACTAAACAATACAAATATATACATGTATTTTTTTGAGATTTACTATCTAAATTCAATGATCTTAAAATATCAAATACCCCACTTAAAGACAACACCAACAACAACAACAATATAACTATAAAACAAAGAATGATTAATTCTTTTAACATACAAAATGGGAGGAAAAACATAGATATTGGACTGGTAGTAGTAAATTATCATGATTAATTACAATATTTATTGTTATTTTTATTTTTAAATTTTATATTTTTAAAATATATACTTATTTATTTATTTATATTTTTATAATATTCTAAATATATATTATATATATAGATATTCACTATATTGTAGTGTAGTTATATAGTTATGGAGACACTTCAACAACAACAACAACAACAACAACAACAACAACAGGTTTCGTCACCTAGTTTTTTAACTAACCACAATCCAAAAGTGGACAAGAAAAGAAAGAAATTGGAGGGTGCAAAAGAGGGTGGAAGTCCTCTGAGTAAATTAAGATCTGCTACATTGACTAGAAATGCAACCTCAAAATTAAAGTTAGTAGTAGATTTGGGAAGTAATTTCACAAAATCACCAAGTAAATCAACTACCAATGCACTTTCATTACACTCTTCACTACCTCAACACAATAACTTACAACAACAACAACAGATAAACCAGTCAACTGGTAACCTATTTAATTTTGTAAATTTATCATCATCTCAAAATACTGGTAGTGGAAGTGCAAATAACACTCCAACTAAAGGAATTTTGAAACCTTCTGGGTTTTCAAATAATTCCATTTCTGGTAACCATATTCAATCTCAACCTATTGATCCTAAGGAAAAGATCCTTCGTAGAAAATCACAACGTGTAAGTCAACAATTAAAATTAGATGAGGTTACAAAGATTTACGCTCCATTGTCTGGAATGGAGTATCTCAATAAGAGTACAAATCACTTGACACCTCCTTCATCACCTCCACCACCATACAGTAGTATTTCACTGTCTTCGTCAAGTTCATTGAGTAATCTAGTTAAGTCACCTCCAAACACCTCTGAAAACAATAAAGAGAATAATTCAATGAATATCCAATCATTGAATATAATCTCACCAACCAGTTCACCTAAACTCCGATCTTTGCTAACACCTCAGCAGTCCAGTCCTCAACTATCACCAAATACCAACAGAAAACTGGAAAGAATTAAAATCCTTAGAAAAGAGGTAATGGAAAATGCTGAGTTTATCCTTGGAAAAATTGGTGAATATCAAAGATTTGTATTGTCCCTACCCAATGTATTCATGTTGTCGAATGACATTCTCAATTCAGAGTACGAATACCTCGTAAAGGACACACAAACCATCAGTAAAATACTTTCACCTCTTGACTCTATCCCATGTTCTGAGACATCTATTGAAGTCATGAATAGCTCCTATCAGCAGAAACAACAGAATAGAAAGAGCCAAAGCATATCACTTTCCTCCAGTCAAGATCTCTCGAACGGCACTGAAATGGAAAGAGTTGCTCAGTCCATTACAATTATTGCTAAAAAACTTTTAGGGGTTGAAATTGAAATTAAAAAACAATCTATTACAGAGAAACGTGCTTCTATACTTGCCGGATTTGTGAGATCTGTTAAAGTCTATTTAGAAACTGGTGTGGTTCCAGACACACCTAAACTCCCAACTGAAATTGCCCACAGTCTTTTTATCACTACACCTTCGGAGAATGTTACGGCTACCCCTATGTCCTTAGACCAAGGCACAACACAACCAGAGCACATATACAAGTCTGGCGTACTTGTGCAGAAGAAGTCTAAGGGTTTGCTTACCGTTTGGCATGAACAGTACCTCACATTGACCACAGAGAAACTTTGCATATACAGTAGTGAAGCTAAGCTAACTAAGCCGAAAAAAACTATATATCTATCCGACATTGTTTCTATATGTCCAACCACTAAATATGAGTTCAAAAGCTGTTTTGTAGTAAGACTTAGAGGACCTGGTGCCTTAGGAAGCAGCTTATCCAACACAACAGGAAAGAAGTATGTATTCAGGGCTCAAAATGATAGGGAAGCAGCTCAATGGATGTTAGCAATGGACGGTCTGCCCCGAAAAAACTTTGATACCAACCAAAGTTGCATTAATCTTTATATCAAAGAGACACTGTTAGAGACCATTGGAAGTAGTATACTAAATCACAGAAGATCAGTTGCCGGTGGGATAATACGGTCTTCTTATGGAGAGGAATGGACATATAGAGCTGATGGTCAGTTGTTTAATACTGATTTCCTAGATGGTACTACAATTAAACCTAAAGAACTAAAGTACAATTGGGATGGTCAGTTACTTACACAGGCACAGGATTCACCTAGAAATCTGCAGTGTCAAGGCAAATGGAATGGTGTCTATTTGGCTTTATTCCACAAGGGTGAAGCATTTTTAAAGTATCTGTATGATCAGAAAAATAATGAGTATCTCAATCAAAATTCAAAATTAAACTATCGTTGGACCAATAGAGGTTTGGTGTCTAATATAGGTGTGCTAGGTGAGTGGTATATCGAAGGTAATGTTCCTGAGACTGTTGTAATGTTTCTTCAATGTATCAGATTTTTACGTCATAAAGAATTACTAGATTAATCTAATAAATATTTAAGATCATAATTGACTATATACAGCAGTGAATATCTTCAATGTAATCCCCTTCATTTGTAAAAATTAAAAAATTGATTATGTCAAAAGTCTGAAAGTTTGTAAGGTTATCATAAATTGAGACTTTCAAGTTTGTCAAAAATTACACAACGTTGGCAGTTCCACAAAAATAAAAAAAATTATTTTTAAATTAATTTTTTATATCTTATTTGTCTTTCTATTTTTATTTTTTGTACACCCCCACACACCATTTTATTAAATTGTGTGTTTTTATTTTATTTATTATAAACTTATTTTTACATTTAGTGTGTATCATTTAAATGGACAACAACAACAACAATAACAATGACAATTTTATAATACATGAACAGCTAGTTGAAATTGAATATGAAAGTTCAGAGACTATAACAACCACTGTAATATCAAATCATAGTAATAATACTTCACCAAAACTACAACCAGTATCCATAACCCCAATATCCTCAACAGTTATAGTAGATAGCAATTTTGTATTCAATAGCCAAGGTACAACTATATCTCCAAATATAGTCGATATAAAGAACAGTCCAAATAACAATAATAGCAATGCTAATGAATCTACAAAGACAACAACAACTACAACAAGTACCCCAACTACACCATTAGCAGAGACTGTTAAAGATGGTCTATCCTATGACCAAGAATCATTCTTCAAACAACAATTGATAAAGTATTCAGTAGAGGAAGAGATAAAACTGTACTTTACAGACCCCAATTTTGTGGATCAAACTTTGTTCCTCAATTTTTTGTTTACAAAATTGACAACTATACCATTGCTCACTAGTAGGAATCAAGCCAGAGCAAAGTTTAAGCAACTTATAAACACATTACCAAAGATTATTATAAAGAGCGGTGTTGCAACCAAGAAACAAACCAATGCACAATTTAGAAAATTTGTGGTAAAATGTTTTGATATTGCTATTAGAACACCTCAAGAGAGAATTAAGGATAAGACACTTCGTGTGTTTTACGATCCTAATGATGTGGATCCTGATGAGATTGATATTCTCAGTTCAAGTTCCTCTGGTATCTCAACTACCAGTACTAGCCAAACACCACCTCCTCGTGTAACTGGTAAGAAGAAGCAGAGAACTGTTGAGGATGAAGAGAGAGATAAAGAAGATGAAGAGAGACAAAAGAACCCATTCGATATTGAACGTGACGAAACCATTGCAAGATTACAGCAGAAACTAACTGAACTCACTCAAGTTATCGTCAACAAGATTGAAGGTGGAAAAGACAAGAAATCAAACGGATCTAAAGGCGGTATCAATGACTTATTTAATATCATTCTTACCACTAAGGATATGAATGACCTTCCAGGTGAGTTACGTGACTTTATCCACACTCTTATTAAGATTCTCGCACTTTGGATGGAAAGAGAAATGAGAGATCCAAAACAAGTACAGAAACTCAAGAGACTGTACATGGTAACTCCAGTAAAAGCTATTAAGGCATCATTGGCAATCGCCAATCCCATTACACTCCTCAAAGGTATCATTTTACTGTTTTTAGCCAAACCTTTTGGTGCTAGAAACCTCATTCAGAATATATGTTCAGTTTTGGTTGAGCTAGGTAAAACAGATAGAATTACTAAACAGTTGCTTAAAGCTGCTGAACACGATTTATCATCATTTAAATATCCACAAAAGAAGGCAATTTTGGCCAAAGCCAAGAGTCTGGTGACTAATTTGGATTCGGTAAGAGATACCGACGGTAATCCAGTAGAGATTAAGGATATACCTGCTGCTATTACATTTTTGCAGTATCAATGGCCTGGGTCACCTCCACTCGATCCAAGTATCCTGTCACAAATGGATGAAGAGCAATTCAAGAGTCTCTTTGAATATGCCAAAATGGAATTGAGAAAGAAGGAAAAATCAGATTTTGTAGAGGTACTTGGTAACGATGAGATGATTGATATCATTAAAGAACTCTTACCTGTACTCTATGAGCCTCTAGGAAAGATCTTTTGTAAAGCCAATATCGGTCACCATTTTGAGAAGTTGGCATATGTAATCAAGAAGATTATCATTGCTGCAGAGACTGGTGAATTGATTAATGATGAAAATATCAATTTGGATCTAGACGATATGGATGTAAAAGATGAAGACTCTGAATATACATCTTCTGCATCTTCGTCTAGTAACTATTTCACTCCGCCCCAGACACCTCAGTCTCCTAACCATTCATCTACCTCTCCAAATCCACAAACATCTCAATCTCTTCAACCTGAATCTGATGATAAAAAGGGATCAATTAAAAGAGGTTTAGGATGGTTAAAAAATTCATTCACAGGTATCAACAAGAAGAATCTGTCTGCTAGTAACCTAACTCCAAATAATAGTTTGAATAACAGTCTTTCAAATTCCTTGTCTTCTCCTAATCTAGTTAGTGATTCATTTTCAATTGATGACTCTCCAACTACTCCTACTACCACATTTTATACTTCACCACCAGTATCAGCTGTGACCCCAACTTTTACACCTATTGTCGTAACTCCAAGTAACAATAATACCAATGGTAACAGTACTAATAACAGTCTTGGTGGTAGTAATAGTCTTGGTGGAAGTTTAACTGATAAACTGTCAACATTTACTAATGATATAAATAATTTCATTAACACCAATACCAACGAAAAGGAAATGAGACAAAGAAACAAAGAGATTAAAAAGAAATTCAAAAAACACAGACATCAGGCTATTACACTCTCCGAGAGATTGGCATTGTTTGAAGAGGTTAACACAACACTCATGGAAAGAGTCTATGGTATGATTCACGAATTGGTTAAATCTGATGCTAAAAACTCTCAAGAAGAAAAAGAACAAGAAGAGAAAGAAAAGGAGAAGGAGAAATCGAATGGTAAGACAAACAATACAACTACCACAACTACCAATAATGGAGAAGAACCTAAATTTGAAGCTGGTCTATTATCTCAATCTGTTAGTTGGTTACTTGGTATTCTACAATTCTTGAAAGATGAGCAAATTGATGTTTTCAATGAGATATTTAAACCATTGTCTCCATCATTGCAAGAAAAAGTATTGAAAGAATTGGAATTAGTTATTCACTACAGAAAATGGAGATTGGAACACGGTAACATGGAGGCCACCAAATCCAATATTGAAAAGGAACAAAAAGAACTACAAGATGGAACCAACTCTGAAACTTCTTCTGAAGAAGAAAAGAAACCTGAAAAACCAGTTTTAACTTATATTCCAACACTCATTGGACCATTTATCTCATTAATGACAGAAAAGTTCTCTAGACTAGAAAACCCTACAGATTATTCACTTTCCAGTTTATCTTCCATCATTGGTAAGAATAACTTTGTCATGAAATAAGTTTTAATAAATTTTATATATATATTATAAAAACTAAAAAGAGTAATTAGTTTATTGGTTATGAGGATTTAGTAATTGGCATCATTAAGTTTCACATTAATATTTTTAATAAATATTTTTTGTTTTCTCTTTTTGTATCTGAAATATAAAGCAACTGTGATGGCACTTGCTACAAATAGAATACAACCAATGATAATACCTGCGATTTGGGATTTTGATAAACCCTTAGATTTTTTATGATCACACATTGAGTTGGGATCATCTTTATCAACTGGTAAGGTATCAACAAGTACTGAAAAATCAGGATCTAGAGTTGCATTGGTTTTGAAATATGGAATTCTCATACCAATGTATTCTCTGGCTATATAGTTTACATTTGCGAGTTCTTCATTATCCATGTCAATTATTCTATTGGTTATATTTGTAATACGAGTTCCATCAATAATACCACGGCTAATGAATCTACCAAACAATGAGGTTTTACCAACTTGTAGTTTAACATAGTCACTCTGTGTTGTTTGGTCGTTGTTAGGTCCAAAATCAGTACTTGAACATACATCATTTAGATTGGATGTGTCTTCAATTGATGCCATCATTACTAACTCCAGGTAATTGATTTGGCTAGTGAATGTGTAGTTGTCAATGAATATCTTGTATTTCAATGTTGATGGTTTCATTTTCATATTTTGACCTGCAAATGATACAACTTGTTCTGTGGAGAAATGTTGAACGTATACGGATATATGTGCATTTTTAGAATCAATATCAGTTTCATAGAGGAACTCTTGATAGTTGGCAGCCTGGGATGGCGATGTGGTATTTGTAAACAACCATTTATCAAAGATGTAATTAAATGAACGTTCTCCTTTGATATTATATTCATTTAGTTGTACTACTGATATGAGAGTTTGGAGTGACACTTCTTCACCATCTGGTAGTGTAACCGTGAAGTTGTTATCTATAGTTGGATTGTTGGTATTGATTGTTAGATTTTGGATATATATAACTTGTGATTGGCAAGATGGTCCCATCCATGGGTCTATACATTGACATCCAGTAGCTGTGCATACACCATTTGAAGGTCCTCCACATAGAGGTGTACCTTTGCACTGTGCAACTGGATCAGGGGTTACAGTAGGTTCAGGTGTTTCAGTTGGTAAATTGGTATTGATTTGGAATGGTGGGGTTATATATACACCATAAGTTAGAGTAATGTTAGCAAGACCTTGATTAGCTTTAACATGTAGAGATTTAATATAAGGATTGGAAGTAAATTCAGTACCTAGGATCTCAGATGATCCATCTTCATAGTATATAGTTAGAGATGAATATCCCATAGCAAGTTGTCTACCAAATATATCAAGTTTTAGCTTACCAGCATCAAGTGGTGAGAGTTTGGCATCTGTGATAATTGGAATTATATTGAATACAGTAGTAATCTCATTAGTGAATGATACCAAGTCTTCTGATGAAACACCTCCAATTCCTAAACCAGTATTTGCCCAACCGTGAATTGAAAGTGATAATGGGTAACCTGATGCATTTATTGCAATAGCACCAAACCCATATGGAATTTGAGTAGTACATTTCCAGTTGGCAGCTCTCTTGGTTGCATCAGTGAAACTTACAAATTCAGATTGAATGATAAGTCTATTAAACATTGGTGCTGTTAGGTAACAAAATGGAGTGTGTCTTTGAGATATCTCAAGTGTTGTATCAGTAGTTGTGAAATTAATTTCAAGTGGAATATCATCAGCACCAATATCAATTGGAAGTGTGTTTACAACATTCAAACTTGTTAAACTAGGTGATGTAGTAGCAACGGGACTTACACAGGTAATTGCAAGTGTAGTATCAAGGGTATCAGAGATTTTCAAAAATGGATTAAATTTTTGGCGATCAGTATCTGATGTAAGACCATTGGTATCAGTTAGTGTTAGATAATATATTGAAAATGTTTGACTAACACAATCAGCAGTTGAAACGTCAAATTGAATATTATAGGTATCCAAATATATATTGTTAGATGATATTGGAGTAATTGTGAAATTTCTTGGGAATGGATCTAAATCAGAAACAATACTAACCATACCATCTTTGAAACCGTTCCATTCATCTTCAATAGTCAATTTCCATGACAGATTTATAGATCCAGTGCCATTGGTAGCAGTAGTTACTACATTAGTAACCATAGGTGGGAATCTATCAGCCCAATTGGAGGTTACAGTTAATGTGGCATTAGGTACATTCAACATATCTGTATTTTTCAAATAGAAATTGGTACCCTGAATGAAATAATCTAAATTTCTTGCAAGTAATCTAGATGGTAGACGGAATTTAATTGAATAGTACATTTTAGATTCTTCATAGGTACCATAGAATCTAGTGTATTCATATATATTACTATCAAATAGAATACCCATAGAGACATAAGGGCTCGTTGGAAGATCTAAAAATGAAAATCTAAGTACATTTTCAGAACCATTAACAGAGAGATCAATATTATTATGTTCAAATTCAAATCTTTCAATTGACAAGTTTGAATTACCAGTTAGAGAGTTAGCACCTTTGGTTTCAAATGGGAATTCTGGGAAATAATCAGTTGTTGTAGAGACTGTAGCTTTATTTCCACAGTTATCTATAATGTTTACAATAGGCATTGGATAAGGAGGAACTGTGGGAGGTGCTATAAAGTATTTTTCATATATACCATCATAGATATCACCCGATACCAAATCTTGTGAGGATATAGTTAATAATGGTATTGCTGTGAGGAAATAGGTAAGATCAATTTTATAAACACCAGATAAGTAATCCCTGACTCTAATTCTGAGTATTTTGGAAAACTCATCAGCACCATCTAGATACTCTACAAATCTTAATACCGGAGCAATAGTATCATTTGCACCTGGTGGTGTAAAAGTAAATAGATTACCAATAACATCATCAAATTTCAGTTCAGCTGAATATCCAGAAAGTGCAAATGGGAAACTGTAGCTGAATGCTGAGGATGGAATTTGAGATATCAGACCAAATGGGTACTGGTAAAAATAAGTTTGAGCATAATTATTGGTATTTACAGTAAAGGTGAATTCATAGCCATTTGGTAATCCTATAGTGTTTGTTTCCATATTGAATAATACAACCTGGTTAACTAGTACATTTGATGTAGTAGGAAAGATAACTCTAGATACTAAAGGTCTTTGGGTTACAAATGAGGTAGGTGTAAATAGTGTATCTAATACTAAACTATTAAATGACCAAACATAGAATGTTAGGGTACCTGCTGCATATGTAACTGATACATCCATTAGAGTCTTACTATTTTGATTTCCATAGACAAAGTACAGGTTATTTATTAACGACGTACTACCAAATAGGTTAGGTGGATTAGGTTCAATTGGTGATTGGTTAACTAAAAATTTGTTTTCTGATGCTAATTCACTATAAGTCGATAAAGATGTTCCATTTAGGGTAACAGATTGGTAGAAATTACTTGGCCATCGATATTCAGTTACTGGGTCACCAGGATAAAATACACTTTCAAATTGTGTTGGCTGTGGTCCTTTTTAAAAATATAAAAATATTAGAATAAGTTTACTATTGTGCAATGTATTTAGAATATCTTACCAGTATTGATGAATGTAGGGAATGAAAATGTATTACTATTTTCATCGTTATCATTTAAGCTGAATTCGACGTTTGGAGATATTGGTGCTAGTGGAATAAGAGTATCTTGGTCAACTTCCATATAGCATATTACTGAATAAGTTGTCATTGATGTGAAAGCACCAGTACAAGAATGGAATTTATCATTTGGAACCATCTCCAATGCTTTAAATGTTAGGAATTTAGTTACTGAAAATTTTAGTGTCAATGAAGCAAAAATTGAGTCACCTCCAGTATAGAATGTAGTTTCACCAATATTATATAAAGGATATGGTTGAACTTCACAAGCAGGAAAACTGAATAAACCACTTGGTGTTTTGTATAATAAACCTCCAGTTGCATCATTGTCCCTAAATTCTAAAACTATATCCATTGTTGATCCAATAGTTGCTGTAAACTTTAAAATTCCATAAAAGGAATTTGGTTTAGTAATATTAATTGATCCAACTGATCTAGTTGGGGTTTCAACTAAAGCGATATTGAAGGTATTGGCTGTATCTGGATTATAGGCATAAAATGAAACAGTATAAACACAGCCAGCAGTATTACTTCCATAAATATTATTACTGCCTTCAGGTGTTAAATTTTTAAATATAAACTGACCACTGATTATTTGCAATATAGCTAAAATCGAAATTGTGTATTAGATATTAAGTATTCAAGTAAATATATGATAATTTAAACATACCAATTAAAGAGATTATAACTATATATTTATAATACATTATGGTCTTTTAATAAAATACTAAATGCTACAAAAATAAAATGAAAAAATTGATTCGTTCGATATTTTAGATTTTATTGTTTTATGGCACCCATCAAGATCTGATAGCCGCAGATATTTTGGAATTTTTATGAAAATACATATATTTTTTCAAAGTTGATGTCATTTTATTTTTATAAAAACTATAGTTTTTCATGAGAAGATAGCTTTTGATTTATATTCTTTACGAATAATCTATCCTTTCTCTTTTTGTAAAATACATAACTAACACTAATAATTGCAATAGTTGCAAACCCAATACTGCCAATAATGATACCTGCTAATTGAGCTTTTGTTAATCCTTTAGTTGGTTTTTCACCACAGATTGCATTTGGATTGGAATCATCAACAGGTGAGGTATCAATAAGAACAGAGAAATCAGGATCCATAGTAGCATTCGATTGGAAATGTTGAAGTTTCATACTGATAAATTCTTGTGATTTAAAGTTACTTGAACTGAAACCAAGTTGATCTCCATCAACAATTTTGTTTGTAATCTCAGTTACTCTATTACCATCAATCAATCCATATTTGATGAATCTTCCATATAATGAAAATTCACGAACTTGAAGTTTAACAAAATCAGATGATTGTTCTGGATCACTTGTTTGTCCAAATTGTGAAAGTGAACAGATATCACTTTGTTCAGAGAGTGATTCGATAGATGCTGACATTATCAATTCAAGATAATTTAGATTACTTGTGAATTTGTATCCATCAATTAAAACTTTATATTTCAGAGTTGATGGTAACATCTTTAATACTTGACCTGCAAAGAGAATTTCATCAGCCTCTGTAAAGTATTGAACTGTCACTGTAATATTACTTTCTTTTTCTGAGATTTCAGTTTGATAGGAGTATTCTTGGTAGGTTTGATTTGATGATGTTAAATTGGTGAATGTCCATTTTGTGAAATTATAAACATATGATTTAACATCAGTGTGAGTGTATTCATTCAATTGAACAATGGATATTAAACCTTCAAGTGAAATAACTTCACCATCTGGAAGTGTTGTGTTGAAGTTATTATCAATGGTTGGTGAGGTTGGATCGATTACAGGAGGATCAATAACAACAATTTGAGATTGACAAGTTGGACCCATCCAAGGACTTTTACATTGGCAACCTGTTGATGTGCATTCACCGTTTGAAGGACCACCACACTGAGGGGTACCTTGGCATTGATAAAGAGTTGGAGTTGGAGTTGATGGATTACCAGTTGTAGGTGTTGGCTCAGGTGTAGATGTTGGTAATGAACCAGTGTCAATTGTAAATGGAGGTGTGCTAAATGTGCCATATGAAAGAGTAATATTAGATAAACCACGATTTTCTTTAACATTTAAAGATATTATAATAAAAGTGGATGCATATTCAACCCCAAGAATTTCACTTCCACCATCAGAGTAACCAATTTGCAAAGATGGGGATGCAGCTAGTTGTTTTCCATAAATATACATACTAAGTAGTCCATCACCAATAGGTGTAAGGGTTACTCTCTGTATAATAGGTACAGTATTGAACATTGTTGCTATGAAATGAGGAAGAGAATTATTAACTAATTCATGTGAAGTAGCACCTCCAAATGCCAAACCAGTATTAGCCCATCCATTAACAGATAATTCAAGTGAAAATCCAACTTGATTTACTCCAATTGCACCATACCCATATGGAATCTGACCTGAACATTTCCAAAACGCAGATCTCTTTGTACCATCAGTAAAGTTTACAAATTCAGCTTGAATAGTAATCTTATTTAACAAGAGTGCGGATAAATAACAATTCGGTATATGTTGGTCAGATATCGGTAATGAAGCATCAGTTACTTGGAATAGTATATCAATAGGAATATCAGCAGCACCAATATCTATAGGAAGACTATTGAGAATTGTTAAATTAGTTAGAACAGGTGGAGTTGTTGAAGAACTACCAAGACAAGTAGCTTGAACGCTGGTAGTATAGGAATTGGAAATTTTCAAAAATGGATTGTATTTTTGACCATCAGTATCTGAAGTCAAACCTGCAGTATCAGTAAGAGATAGATAGGATATTGAAAATGTTTGTGTTATACAATCAGATTCCTTAAGAACGAATTGAACTCTATATTGATCATAATAGATATTTCCGCCATCTATAGGTTTAATAGTGAAGTTTCTTGGGTATGGATCTATATTAGAAGTGATACTAACAAAACCTTCTTTGAAACCGTTACCTTGATCTTCAATTGCGAGGTTCCAACCTACTGTGATATATCCATTTAGATTAGAAGCAAATTGATTTACATTAACAACCATTGGTGGGAATCTATCTGCGAAATCCGAATGAACTGTAAGAGTGGCATTTGGAATATTTAACAATTCATAACTAGCCAACTTAAAAGAATAACCTTGAATGAAATAGTCCATATCTCTTGAAAGCAATCTAGGTGGGAGATAGAAATTAATGATATAACATCCTTCAGATGTATCATAACTACCATAGAATCTGGTGTACTCTACTGTTGAGACATCAGCAGTTATAGTATCAAATGCAATACCCATGGATACATAGGAACTTGAAACTGAAGTTAACCCACTAAATGCAAATTTTAGTACATTATTAGACCCGTTCTGAGACAGTTCATTATATTGGTGCAAGAATTCAAATTGAGTAATAGTCAAATTACTGTTACCAACCAAAGTATACATAGTTTCAGATTCAAATGGAAACTCAGGAAAATATTCACTAGTTGTATACATTCTCAATAAATTACCACAATAGTCAAAGAGGTTCACTACTGGATTGTTATAGGTTGGGAACCATTTTGGAGCTTCAAAATATTTTTCATATATACCATCATGGAGATCACCAGCAATTAGATCCTGTGAAGTTACAGTCACATAAGTAGCAATTACCTTTAAACCACTTTGATGAGTAATCTCAGCTTTAAATACACCAGATTCTGCATCTTTGATTCTCATTCTAATAATTTTTGAAAACTGGTCTGGACCATCTAGATATTCTATAAAGTTTAATGTGGGGAATGTATTATCCTGTGTTCCTGGGAGTTGAATAGCTTCAATAACACCTCCTGTAACATCAACTAAATTGGCAGTGATAGAGAAATTAGGAACTACAATGGACCAGGTGTATTTAAAGGCAGTACCTGCTGGAAATGATGATGTTACCATTTTTGGAAATTGATAGAATTCGTTAAGTATTAGTGCCCCTTGTTGGAAACCAATCATATAACGATTACTTATTGGTTTAGTAGATGTTAATGTGATGAATATATATTGCTCATTTTCTAGACCTATAGTACCAATTATAGGGGTAAATGCAATGTTAGAGACAGAAGGTAATCCAATTGTCATAACTGGACTCAAGTATTCAGTGGCTACATTAAGACTACTTAAAGCCCATAGATAGAATCTTCTAGTACCAGCAGCATTAGTACTTCCAATATCCATAACAGTCCTAGAACTTGAATTACCATAAGCAAAGAATAAACCATTTGGTTCTTGTACACTAACAGATAATGTTGGGTTAGGTTCAGTAGGTGAATTATTTAGAGTAAAAGTATCACTACTACACAAGAAATGGAATATGTTATCCATCTCACCAGTAACAGTATAGGATTGATAGAATTTATATGGATATTTATAATTGGTTGCTGAATTATTTGGATATTGTAATGTACTTAATGTTAAATCACTTGGAAATGGACCTATATATGAACAAACAATATTAATATTTAGTTTATAGATTTACCAATTTCCAAGATGACACCATAACATACCTATATTTGCAAATGATGGGATTGTGAAAGGACTCTCTCTTGAATCTTGATCTATCAATTTAAATGATGTGGTTCCTGAGAAAGTACCAACAGCGTTTGTTGAAGATGCATCAATGTAACACTGAACACTGTACTCTGTCATTGAAATCATCTTTCCAGAACATTTTTGGTAATTGTCATTGTTTACCATTGCAAATAAAACTTTGGGAAATTTAGCTAAATTAAATTTCAATTTTATAGTGGAATAATGTCTATCATATGATGAATAGAATGCCGTCTCACCTACATTTTCTAATGGGCTTGGTTGCAGTTCACATATAGGGTAACTGTATGATTTTGTGTATAACAGAGCACCTGAGGTTGAATAATTTTTAAAATCCAATTGAATATTAATAGGTAGTCCAATAGCAGCTCTGAATATCATTAAACCAAATAATGAGTTCTCTTTAGGTACTATTGTAGATGAATCTCTAGGTGGTGTTTCCTCTAGTACGATATCAATTACACTAGCATCATATACAAAAAAATTAATGGTGTATTCACATCCTCTAAAATTACTACCATAGATATTATTAATTCCTTCTGGTGTAAGATCCTTATATATGAATTGACCTTGAGTTCCAAAAGTGCTAATCACTATTTTTTGATCAAAATAAAAAATTAATTTCTTTTTTAAATTGTTTTTTTAACTTCACTTGACTTACCTATAAAGAACAAGATATATAAATAAATATTATAATGTGACATTTCACAATAATAAAAACAAAATAAAAATTCGCATTTACCAATTGCTAAAACTTAGAAAATATCTTTGGATATTTTAGCTCTGAGTGACGATTTCGTTTTTATTTTTCAAAAATACATGGTGTAATAAAAAAACAAATCTAGATTATCTTTTTATTAATACTATTGAGATGAAAGCCTTTTGTTTATGTCCTTCATGAAGATAACATATCTTCTCTTTTTATAAACTATGTAGCCAATTACAATTATCGTAGCAACTCCAAATGCAACACAACCTATAATGATACCTGCTAATTGAGCTTTTGTTAATCCTTTAGATGGTTTTTCACCACAGATTGCATTTGGATTGGAATCATCAACAGGTGAGGTATCAATAAGAACAGAGAAATCAGGATCCATAGTGGCATTCGATTGGAAATGTTGAAGTTTCATACTGATAAATTCTTGTGATTTAAAGTTACTTGAACTGAAACCAAGTTGATCTCCATCAACAATTTTGTTTGTAATCTCAGTTACTCTATTACCATCAATCAATCCATATTTGATGAATCTTCCATATAATGAAAATTCACGAACTTGAAGTTTAACAAAATCAGATGATTGTTCTGGATCACTTGTTGGTCCAAATTGGGAAAGTGAACAGATATCACTTTGTTCAGAGAGTGATTCAATAGATGCTGACATTATCAATTCAAGATAATTTAAATTGCTTGTGAATTTGTATCCATCAATTAAAACTTTATATTTCAGAGTTGATGGTAACATCTTTAATACTTGACCTGCAAAGAGAATTTCATCAGCCTCTGTAAAGTATTGAACTGTCACTGTAATATTACTTTCTTTTTCTAAGATTTCAGTTTGATAGGAGTACTCTTGATAGGTTTGATTTGATGATGTTAAATTGGTGAATGTCCATTTTGTGAAATTATAAACATATGATTTAACATCAGTGTGAGTGTATTCATTCAATTGAACAATGGATATTAAACCTTCAAGTGAAACAACCTCACCATCTGGAAGTGTTGTGTTGAAGTTATTATCAATGGTTGGTGAGGTTGGATCAATTACGGGAGGATCTATAATAACAATTTGAGATTGACAAGTTGGACCCATCCAAGGACTTTTACATTGGCAACCTGTTGATGTGCATTCACCGTTTGAAGGACCACCACACTGAGGGGTACCTTGGCATTGTGCAATTGGTGGAATAGTTGTTGTTTCAGGCCCTGTATTGATAGTATAAGGAGGTGTAACATAAGAATTCAAATAAGATAGAGTAATAGTTGAAACACCACGGTTTGCTTTAATAAGCAATGTTCTAGCATATAAATTAGAGACATAATCTAAGCCAACTTGAGTAGATTCCCCATTTCCATATGTAACTTTTATAGTTACAGGTGTCATTCTTAATTGTCTACCAAAGATATCCAATCTCAAATAGCCATTATTCAAAGATGTCAGAGTGGTACTAGTTATAAAAGGATAAACATTGAATACTGTTGGAATGCTAAATACTCTAGATTCATATTCCAAAAGCTCAGTAGCTATACCACCAAATGCACTACCAGTGTTAGCCCATCCATGTACTGAAACAGCCAATGTAGTACCACTATGATTGAGACCAAGGGCACCATATCCATATGGTAAATTAGTTTTACATCTCCAATTTGATGAACGGTTTTGTGAGTCTGTAAAACCCAAAAGTTCAGATTGTACAGAAACCTTCTCTAGCAAAGAAATGGATAGATAACAAAATGGTGTATTTCTAGTTGAAATTGGTAATAGTGAATCTTCAATTGTGAATTGAATTTCAATTGGAATATTCTGAGCGGCCGTGTTAACTGGAAGGTTATTGCCAATGGTGATGTTGGTCAAAGTTGGTGGAGTTACTGATGGAAGAGTTGGACATAATATAGCATTAGTAGCTATATCTCCATTATTTAAGATTTTCATAAGAGGGTTATATCTCTGACCTACTGTATCTGATGTCAATCCATTGGTATCAGTGAGAGAGATATAAGATATAGAGAATGTTTGACTTACACATCCATTGGCAGAATCAGGAACTGAGAATCTTATTGAATAGGTATCCAAATAAATGCTATTAGTTGGTTGAGGTTCAATTGTAAAGTTTCTAGGGAAAGGATCAATAGATGAAATTACTGATACATATCCAATTTTGAAACCATTCCATTGATCTTCAATTGTAAAGTCCCAACCTAGATTAGTAAACCCTGCATCATTCTCAACAAATCCATTTACATTGAGAATCATTGGTGGGAATCTATCAGCCCAATCAGAGTAAACAGATAGAGTTGTATTAGGGAATGATCTTAAATCATAATTTGTCAGCTTGAATTCGGCACCATGGATAAAGTAATCAAGATCTCTATTAAGTAATCTAGATGGTAGATTAAAATTAATGACATAGCATCCTTGAATTGAATCATATTCACCATAGAATCTAGTATACTCATCAGAATCACTATCAAGAGCAATACCCAATGAAACATATCCGTTTGTCATTATACCTCTGAAATTAAATTTCAGTACATTACTAACACCATTTTGAGACAAATCAATATTATTTTTTTGGAATTGGAAATTGAGCATCTCAAAAGCACTGTTTCCAACCAAAGTGTTAGGTGTCTCACTTGAATATGGGTTTATAGGGAAATATTGGGTATCACTTGTAATAACCATAGAGTTTCCATTGTAATCATATATTGTTATATCTTGAGTACTGGATGGGAAGTAATTAGGAGCATCAAAGTATCTTTCATAGACACCATCATTCTTATCACCTTCAGCCAAATCTTGTGAAGACAACTCAAAGAGGTTAGGTCTATTTGGACCATTACCAAAAATAATCTTTGCAACACCAGATAGATTATCTTTGACGTGAACTCTTAGAATTTTAGATAATGCACTGGATCCATCAATATATTCTACAAACTCAAGGGTTGGGGCTACGTTATCAATAGGTCCAGTTGTAATATTTATCTGTGAGATTCTGATGTTATAGTTATCAAAAAAGACTAGTGCTGTTTGGTATTGTGATCTCAAGTAAAATGGTATATAGTATTCAAAAGTTGGTTGGGCACTTGAAATGAGCATTGTTATACCAAATGGAAACTGGTTATATAGTACTAAATTTAAATCTCCAAATGAGACCAAGTATGGAAAGTTTGGTGGTATTATCTTACCTGGCCAAAATATATTTCCTGCAATTTTCAAGGAATTCATGTACCCAATACTAGATGCAAAATCAAATTTAGTATTTACAGGACCTGTAACTGAGAAAACAGTGTTGGTGGATATTGGTTCTACATTAAGGTTATTTAAGACCCATGTATAGAATGTTTGTTGACCTGATGCACTGGTTACAGGACATGGACTATACATAGTTTTGGAATTCTCATTACCATATGCAAAGTACAATCTATTAGATTGAATAAAACTAGCACCTGATGGAAGATTAGGTTCAGCAGGTGATGTATCAATTGTAAATGATTCTCTACTAGTTATATAGTTTAATGCACTATTTGTACCATTAATCTCCAAAGCCTGATAAAATGTCATTGGCCATTTATAAACTGGTCCAAGATGATTACTAGGATACAATGTTTGTTGGATTTGTGGAATTGGTCCTATATATTTAAATTCGAAGTTAGTATAATTATAGGATACTTGTAAAGAAATATAACATACCAGAATTAAAAAAGGTAGGGAATGTTAATATTGAATATCTACCATCATCATCTGTTATGGAAAATGATGTATTTGTAGAAAGAGATCCAGGTACATCAGCTAGAGCTTCTACAACTATTTTACATTGAACAAAATAGGATGTCATAGAAGTGAATCTTCCACTACATGTTTGAAATTTATCGTTTCCTGACATGGTTAGTGATAAACTTAAATATTTAGTTGCAACTGAGAATTTTAATGTCAATGCTGAAAATGTACTGTCACTACCTGTTGTATAGAATGCAGTATCACCACTGTTCACTAGAGGGTATGGTTGTAACTGACACTGTGGGTAGACGTACGTTGTATTTTGGACTGTGTATAACAAAACTCCAGAACTAGAATCTCTAAACTCAAATGCAATCAGTTGTACACTACCGACTGGTACTTGGTAAGTTAGAGTACCATAAATTGAATTTGATTTCACATTAATCGATGATGCAGGAGGTCCTCCAACTAAAATTATATTCTCTGAAATATTATCAAATCCATTGAATTTTATAGTATAAGTGCAACCTGTTGCTAAACTTCCATAGACATTATTACTTCCAGGTACAGTTAAATCATTATATATAAACTCCCCATTAATTAAAATATCTAACAGATTTTTTTTTTTTTAACGTTTGGTGTAAATATGAAGCCAGATATTGGCAAGATTTTGTTTTTATACATACTGACAAAAATATAAAAATACAAATACAAATAAACTTTTTTATTGTTGTTAGTCATATTGATAAGAATTTTGAAACATTAGAAACAATTAAAAGAAGGTTGAAAAATGATTTAAATAAGATGAGATGAAAATTTGTCTATTTTGTTTGAACAATATTATCCAAAATATCTGATTGAAAAAAGATATTTTTTGACTTTTGGATAAATGAAAGTCAATACGTTGATCATATTGTCCATGAGATCATCTGTTTTTACGGAAATTATTTAGTAACCTTTTATTTTTTGACTTTTGTTATTGTTATTATAATTTCTATAAATGATTGTAATGACAACAATTAGTGACCCTATGACTGTGATGAGTAATGTGTAAAATGAAATTTGGTGTCGAATTGATAATTGTCCAACTGGTAGTTGAATTTGGATACTTTGTTGTGCTGGGTCTTGGTAAGATGGGTATATTCTTAGCCATTGGTTGTGGGATTCTTTACATTTTAGAAAGAGTTTAGGGATTGAGATGGTGGATTGACGAGTTGGTGAATGTAAACTTGGGTTCTGGTATCTAAAATGTACAGGTAATGATATGTTGATTGATTGGTATTGGTTAGGAGATAGAGTGAGATTGGATTTTACTACGGATACATAGTTTTGAGTTGAGGATAATGAAGGTTTCTCTAGATCTATTAGTTGGTAGATGGTAACTTGTGGACCTCCAAATCTCTGTATTTCATCCACCTCGTATTTGTCAATGAAAATAACTTCATCTAGATGTTCTAGTAAAGATAAAGAACATTCATGTAGACCATTATTCAAATGATTGGTTATTACTAATGATGTAACCAAATCTCTATGAAATCCTAGTTTTTTAATAGATCTATCTTGAAATTGGTAAGAGACATCCTGTGAGGTTATATAATGATCATCAGTATCTCTATCAGGTTGAACTAATTTATGATCACCATTTTCCATATTAAAAATCTCATAGGAATCCTTGTTTAGTAACTTTAGTTGAACTGGGGCACCTTCTCTCTGAACAAAGCTTATCGAGAGTCTTTCAACGCTCTTTACAGACATAACTTGTGTAAATGAAATCTCTTTACTATATCTATTGAATTTTATGCTAAACTCTTGTAAAACAGGTCTTGGGGATATTGTAAATACTGTAGTCATTCTCTCTGAATCTTTGTAATATCTAGAATAGAATTTAGATTCTACTAGTAAATCTTGAAGTTTTTGTGACATTTCAGTTTGTAGGAATCTAACTTTTTTCGATGTGAAATCAGTTCCAGTGAAATTTGGATTTTCATCGAGGAATGGTAGATGTAGATCAACAGGTGCCAAACCCATGTGTAAAAGACTTGGTAATTCAGAATCAGAGCTACAAGGTTGAATAGGTACTCCAACTAATTGCTCTAAAATTCCACAAACTATCAGAGATTCGTTAAATGAAAGTGATCTGACAGTACTATAACTCTCCATTTTCACTGATGGTGACCAATCACTATAGTCAATTAGAAGTTGTATATTTGGGTGATTGGGGTCTTTGTGATCTAGATATACAGTCACTGACTGAACCTCATCTTTTGTATCTTGATTGAATATCAGTTGTACTGATGAATCCATTGCAATTGATAGAGTATGTCTAAGTGTGAAATCTGATTGTAAACCTTTCTTTTCATTATAGATATCTACAGCATTATCATCTTTTTCATTTGTCATCAAATGAATATCAGATTCTACTTTACTACTTGTTACCACTATTCTATTTACATTATTTTCAGATCTAACAATAGAAATACTAAAAATAAACAGCAATACCAAACTGACGTAATTAATTTTGCTATTGTTGTTGAACATCTTTGGTGCCACTGACTCAAAAATTACATTTGAAAAAAAATGTAAATTTAAAAAAAACAAAAATTTTAAACAAATTATTAATTAAAATCAACAGTAATTTAATACTATAGGTATCAATTCCATATCCCAAATACATACGATGTAACTATTTTATTTAATTAAATCAAAGGATTTATTAATTTATCTTATTTTATAAAATCTAAATATTTGAGGGTTGGTGGAGTGGTTTTCAAATGTGTGAAATTGAAAATTAAACAGTTGAGGTACAACGAAATTGTCTTTTTTGTAAATAAATGATGTGATGGTTGGGTGTTTATCAATAATGTTTACGAATGGATGCACAAAAAATTCATTATTAATATCAGCTCTTTGAAAAAAATGAAATGATGTGATTGTTGAATTATTTAATAAGTTTGCAAACTTTTCAATATGTTGTAAGCTTTCATTTTTTGTATTGCCGATTAAGTGTAGGTTTTTGAGTGAACGAAACTCTTTTAGTGGTAAAGAGAGATTTTGAGAATCTGTCTCCATTTTAATAGTTGTTAGTCCACTAAAATTACTGTATTCATGTGTATTGTAGAATGAAACCTTACTTAAATTGAATTTCATATAATTGCATTTCATATAGAACTTTTTGATACATCTTGCATAGATTGGTATTTCTTTTAAAGTTATAGGTTCACAGACTAATAAGTTTATATAAAACTCAATTTGTTTTAACTCCATGTGTTTTACAAATTCTTCAAAATTTTGCACATGCTTAACATTACCATCTAAAAAATACCTAGTTATGATTGAAAGTTTCTTGAGGTTGGGAAGTGATGATATCTTGAATAGTTCAACTCTATTAAGTACCGAATCTAAAACAATTTCCTCTATATTTGGAAAATTATCAATGTATCTAGTCCAATGTACTTCAAACATCTGGGTATTTTTAAATATAACTTTTCGTAGACCAATCATTGGTTGTAATGGATATATTTTAAAATTAGATATCACAGTCAGTGTTACAAGTTGATTGTATACCATAGACTTATAATCTTGGTATGGTAAGAATGAAAATTGGACATTTGCCAAATGATTTGGTGATGTTTGAATGATTGAGTATTTGGATTTCCAGTTCAGAACTCTTTTATAGACTGGTATATATGTTCCATATTTAGATATTGGATATGTAGATGATTTGGCAGCCAATGATACACAGTTTAGAAACTTGGAGCTCACAAATGATAGTTTATACATCATTTTCCAATAATTTGATTTACCTTCAGAAACTGCAACCATTCCAATAATCTTACTGATTAGATAATTTGGAAATTGTTCGATCATATTCACAAATGACGATGATAGTGGTTTTGATGAGTCATCAGAAGAGTGATGAAGATTAAAAGGTATGCCATCATCAAGTTGTTGAATTATTGAATTTAATTGAGTTGTTGTTTTATCATCAAAATGGTATCCATTGTGAATTGTGTTGATAAACAACAATTTTAATGTAGTATTACTGGTATTGATGTTTATCATCATTTGAAATAGATTTACTATCTCTGATTCAAGGTTATTAATTCCCAATAACAATTTACCTAACCCTATTGGATTGGTCAATTCTGATTTAATAGCCAATTGGTATATATCTATTATTTCTTTATCTAAATCAATATAACGAGAGTATTTCAAAGCCATAGGAAACATTACCTTATACATTCTGAAAGTTTCTGATGAATCATTAGGTTTCTTTATGTATTCTTTGATAGGGTTTATCAAACATTTTATCAGATATTCACGAGTATCAAGGGTTGTATCCTCTTTGATGAATATATTACACAATATATCCATAGATTTGATATCCTTGTAGAAGTAATGTAATACCCCATCCGTATCCAAAAACTCATTCACAAAAGATTTAAAATGAGTGAGTGTAAATAGAGATTCTTTGGTATTTGTCCTATCAAAGAGATCTCTGAGATCACTGTCTACCGAACTAGAAAAGAGTTCTAAAATAGCTTGTTTTAAACCAAAGTTTAAACTTTCATCTCCAACTTGTTTGAACAAGTATAGTAGTGATATCATTCTACCTTTGTTATAAGACCAGTGCCCCCATTTTTTACTTTGTATAGCTAGTTGAACTGTATTTATCAAATCTTTGTTTTTAGGGTCACGAACATATAGTCTATAGAGAGTTTCAAAACAGATTATCTCACCAAGTTTAAATCTGCTTTGAAATTCGTCCCAATTACTTGTAGACAGAGTTTGTAAAACCAAAACTGACACAATATCAATGAGTTCTTCCCATTTAAACCAAAATTTTTCATCAGTACTCCAGTACTTTATCAATTCTTTGTGGTGTTTGACAAACATGGATGGAGATTGATTTACAAGAAATTGGAATAGTTCTACAAACTGTGGTAATGTTTTAGTACAATCGATATTGATCAGATGTTTTATCAAAATTTCAACTTGTTGATCTGAGAATCTCATTGAGTTTGAGAATTGTTTATTGAGATAATTCAATAAACCAAGAGCAATACTCTTTTTTGTACCATCTAATTGTAATACAGATTTACCAATTGCTCTATTTAAGATAAATATTAATAAAAATTTAAATTTCAGTGTATATGAATATCAGAATTTGAAATACATACGATGTAATTGTTGAGATATTTTTTTTAATTAAATCAAAGGATTTATAATCTCCAATTAGGATTTTGATACAATTTACACAACTTATAAGTGTAACCTTAGGTTGCGAAGTTAAAGTCTTAAAATGATCAAAAATCATCTGTGAGATATTTGGAAATATCTTTCCAAGTTTGATGAATGTAGATGATCCTTTATAATTATCAAGATAATAGTCATTATAATAGTATCTTATGAGATAAGGAAGTGATTTTTTGATTTTATCTTTCAATACCACCTGTTCTTTTGAAGAAAGAGATTGAAAACCATGAATCACAAATTCCAATACAGGACCTAGATCTAGATATCTATTCAGTACTCTACCATTCAGGTCAATACTGGATAAAACACTGCTAATTATATATTCTAGCATAGATTTATTGACTTGAGCTGTCAAATTCCACTCTATACATTGCTCAGATTGACTTGACATGCTTTGATGAAGTATTTCAATTAATTTTATGAATTCTTCTAAAATATTGTTATTCTTTTCCAAAAACTACTAGTTTATA
The DNA here is from genome assembly GCA_001606155.1 of Tieghemostelium lacteum. Classification (NCBI taxonomy): domain Eukaryota; phylum Evosea; class Eumycetozoa; order Dictyosteliales; family Raperosteliaceae; genus Tieghemostelium; species Tieghemostelium lacteum. The sequence continues at coordinate 336,067 of LODT01000016.1, read as the reverse complement.
AATTTTTGTGTGAGTTTAAATATATATCTGTTTCAATTGTAATTATATTTACCTCATATATTGATATCAAAGGAATACAAGAAGGAATGATATTATCAGGTTTAATTGATATTAGATAGTTCATGGTTTCGATTTTAATTTGATCATCAAAAGTTTCTTTGTAATCAGAATTAAATACTCTTTCTACAATACCATTACTATTTAATATATGATTTTTGTGATGAACACGAAGAATAGCAAATTGTTGATTTCTATTACCTTTATCAAATATATCAAGTAATTCTTTTTAAAAAAGATGCTTTGGTTAGGTTCTATGAAACAATTCTTATACATAGTAGATATATAATCAATACATACTTATACTATTATTCCAATCCAATGGATATTTAATAAATACCTTTGAAAAGAAAACCAATTCATTTTCAGTGTAAGGTTCATTTGTAGATTCAATTATATCTTCTATAATTGAATTACTCCACAATGGATTATAACTTTTTAGAAACTCATCTATTTTCTTTGGGAAAGTCTTTTGGGTTTTTAATAGTTTTGTTATCCAGGTGTAATCCATTTCTTCCTAAAAACGACTAAAATTTAACTTATACTATTATTTTTAGACTTGAATTTCAGAGGTTGAGAATAATCACTTCCTGCTTTTTTTTTTGATTTACTAAAGTAAAAATTTAAATTAATTTTTTTAGAAAACCCTTTTGATCTGATGTAGCACAATAACCACCAAAATCAATATATCAATAGGCAAAATATATATTGTTCTTAAGATTAGTAAAAATGAATAATTATTTAATTCTCAACCAATTATTTAAAATTTTAGAATGTGATAAAGATATAATTTCATTACTAAGATTGAATAAGTTCACTTATGGTATGCACAAGAATATCAGATTTAAATACTTTCCTATAGAGTACTATATAATGATAAAAGAGAAGGTGAATTTTAGTTTTAGTGAAATAGTAAAAATGTTCTTTTCAGGAAAGAGAGATTATCTCTCTGAGATTCCATTAAAGTTCAGAAAAGTGATTATAAGGAACCAAAAACAATATGAAATCTATCACGAAGAGATTAAACAGAGGTTTGATATAAGCGATATAACCTATTACTGGGAAGGTATAAAAAACTTGTCTATATCCAAAGATTTCGTATATCCATGTGTAGAGTCACTGTCGTTCCCTGTTGGATCTATTGTTGGCATTTCAATGGAATTCCTTCCAAAGAACTTGGAGTACCTTCATATTAATAATTTTAATGGTCGTTTGGAACTTGGTAAAATGGAGAGACTAGAGACTTTGATTATATCCAATCTCAGTGAACTTAAACCTGGTGATCTTCCACCTAGTTTGACAAGACTAAACATTACAGGTTCCATAAACTGTATACCAGATCACTCACTACCACATCAACTAAAATCACTGACAATGAAGTTATATGGAGAGTTCACAGAAGACACTCTTCCAAAGTCTCTTTTACATCTAGACTTGTACTCTTACATGAAATCTATTAATCACCTCCCTCCAAACCTCACCTCTCTATCCCTATTACCCTATGGTAACAGTGATTGGGACATGTCACCAGGTGTCCTACCAAACTCTATAAAAATTCTAAAGTTGGGAGAAGTAAAATCGCCCCAACTCGGGTTCCTTCCATTAGAATGTAGATATCTCAATATTTATTATCTAAGAGGACCTTTAGATAGACATGTTCTACCTGATAAACTAAAGGAACTATACATAGGAGCAATAGTCGACGTCACACTGAAATATGGTGTATTTCCGGAAGGTTTAGAAATCATTTCAATGAATACTCAACAAACACCTCTGGATATCAATTTCAAATTCCCAAGTACTCTAAAGAGACTGTCACTAGTTGGAATGTTTAATCAGAAATTGGAATCACTTCCAGTGGGTTTAGAGACTTTGGAACTAGGTCCAAGTTTCAATCAACCTTTGAATTGTCTATCTGGTCTATTGTCACTGAAAACACTTAATATAGGATCAGCATTCAACCAGATTCTGTCCGTTACTTCCTTACCTGCTAATCTCTTACACTTAACATTTGGATCAGGGTTTAATAGATCACTATTTCAAGGTGTGTTACCAAATTCACTTCAAACTTTAGCTTTAGGTACACATTTTAGACAAACTGAATCTTTGATCATTATACCAAATTCATTAACTTGTATTCGACTTCCCTATCTTTACGAGAAAACTTATAAATCATTTGTACCAAGTCATACTAAAGTTATAATTATTAAATAAATATTGTATATTACATAATGTGTGTGGCGCCCACACAACTACACTTCGTTACGTTGACGTTGTAAAAATAAAATGAAGGTTTCTTTTAATTTATTTAGAATTAGGTATTTATATTGATTTAATTTAATTCGTTTGTAAGTGGGGTTGATATACAATTACATGTAAACACATTTTTTTTGATATTATCAAATCAATAATAGTGTGACAGATGGGGGAGGTTGATTTGATGGTCTAGTGTTTTATAGAAGTAGGTACATTAAGATGGTTTGTTTTTTTTTTTTCTAAATGGTTACAAATGAAAGGTAAAATTGGAAATTGAAACTTGTAATGCTATGTCGATTGTTATTATTATATTGGTGTTGTAAGTTGACTATTGAAATACATGTTTTGTTTTTGTTGGGTAGGAGATGGCACCTAAAGTAGTTTTACACAAATGCTTTTGAAAAAAAAAAAAATGGAGGTGTATAGGGGTAGGTAAGGAGGGTAACATGGATTAAAACTAATGGACTTTGGCATTGGAAAATGCTGGATTTAAAAGAGATGGTTGCTCATTTTGTGATTGTGAACCGCCATTCAATACCCAATCAGCTGAGTCAAAGTAAACTTTTTGTGGATATAATCTTTGGTAGATTACAGATTTCTTTGGAAGCATACCATATTTGAGATTGATGCTTGGTTGTGGTGGTGTAGTCATCATGGAGCTAGCAGTAGTAGTTGGTTTATTCTGTGAATTTAATTCTTCAGTCATTGTGTTTTGAGTTGTACTTTGAGCTTTATAGAAAAGTTATAAATTATTTTATATCTTGTTAATAATTTTGGAGTTGAATGTTAACTAGTAGACCTATTTGTATAAATAAATATTCAAATTTGTTAAAATGTATTAATAATTTGTTATTTGTGACTATGTTTGTGAAAATGATGATGATGATTAATTTATAATTATTATTATTAAGGGTTTAGTTTTAAAATTAATTTAAAAAAATGTGTGGGTGGGGTGGTAGTGGGACGGTGTGTGAGTTTTGAGTTGGTTGACATAGTTTGGAGGTGGTGGTGTATCTTTCATCAATGGTAAATAGTTGGTAAAGAAGTCAAACACTATGAAAATGCACAAACAAAATAACTTTCACACTCTTTTTCAAACATCAAAGAAGATAGATTTGCAAATTATTTTATGTGTAAATATTGATGTTGAATTGGTATGTACACTACCTTAAAAAAGTTAAATCAATAAAAATCTGTTATAACATGGTGAGGAAGGGGTGTGTATGGATGGTGTATGACTATAAATTGTATCAAAAATTTTAATCATCATTTATGAATTACATCACACAGGATAAATTGATTAATCATAATAAATTGTGAACAATAATTCCTCTATATATTAATTTTACAATTTGGTTTTTTAATTTATACTTACTTTTAAGTTTGTTAAAGTTGTAAAAAATTTATTTGTTGCAATGTAAAAGGTGGTGAAATAATAAGAAAATAAAAAAAAAAAAAAATTTAATTTAGGAAATTTCTTGAATTGATTTGGTGAGTCAGTTACCTGGTGTGATACAAAAGGCAATGAGAAAAATTTTTTTTTTTTTAAATTTTGTAAAATTCATGATTGTTTATCTGCAATATATTTTTAAGGCTTGATTTATAAAGAAACAATCAAATTTCAGTGAAAAGATTTCTTTGAGTAATCTCATTATTTGAACTAATACCACAATTACACCCCACCACCAAGAGAAACTAGTGGGTGTGACCCTATTTGTTTTTTTTTAGCTAGGTGGGCACACCACAATCAGTTTTATAAATTACAAAACTGATAAAAGGTTAAGATATTAACATTAATCAACATGTGATCAAACACGACAAAATATCTTAATCATTAATTCAATCAATTGAATGTTAAAACAGATAGATATTTATTTTATATTGATTTAAATATTTGAAATTTCATCCGAATTGATATCATCTTCATTTATGGGTTCATGTGAGAGTCTATATCTCTTTTGTGCATTATCCTGACTTGGTTTAATACCACTAATTGGTTTACGAGTTACACCCTGACCTCCTATGTGAAGAGTAATAGCATCTTTAAACAGGTAATTAGTGATTTCAATATGAACAACATAATTGGATCTTGAAGATTTAAAGTAAATACCAACTAAATCAGCTAAAAATGCTTTGGATGGAGTTACAGGTTTCAATTGAATTTCAGTATCAGAGATTCTGTTGATAATTATATTATCAATTGGTGACATACCTGGTGGAGTGTCAAAATCTAGTTTATCACCTTTTAGAATAGATGAAAGTCCTATGACCTTCACATTTACATACATTTCCTTGTTACAATGTTCATTTGATATTGGTATTATATTGTCTTTTAGGAAATAGATTTTCATAGATACTGGAGCTTTTCCACTATAATTCTTTTTGATAATATTCAGTGATGACTGTGTATCTCTTTCACCATAGAATCCTATAAAGTTTTTATCGCTTACTAAAATCAAGTCCATAGCACCATCATTGTTGAAATCGAAATTTGCCAATTTGGAATCTGGTGCTTTGGTCATCATAAAACCTTTACATTTGTCACTGATAGTCTCTAGGATTGGTACTTTAGATGGATAAGGAGATTTTGTACCATAAACACTCCATACCATAGTTAAATCACTTGAATAACACTGAATATCATCCAATTCATCATTATTGATATCACTTAACAGAATACTAGAGCACATTTTGTTAAAATAGGGATGATAGAATTTAACTACTTTAGTTGAATCTAAGCTATCAAGATTAACTATAGGTTCCCAAATTTTAGTTTGTCTACCATATAATAGATAGACTCCGCCATCTTTAACACCGTCTTGTGAAATTACAAAATCAACTAAACCATCTCCATTGAAATCACCAAATGCAGTTGTCAGTTCAGATTTAGTTCTCTCTTGATTGTTTGTGACTAATGTTAACCCATCCACTCCTTGGTATCTTAGATTCTCTCTTGGATATGGATCAACACGAAATGAAGATGCTTTCCCGAATAGAATTCTATGAGATTCACCATCATGAAAGTATAAATCAGAGTATCCATCATTATTGATATCGCCACAATTTAGATTATAAGATTTTGTAGATAGGAAATATCCATTAAGATTATTGTATATAAAGTCTTTTTCACGAGTACCTAAACCATTTAAATTATAGGTTGAACCATTATGAAGACCATAGAGAACTAATATTTCTTCATTACCTTTATTAAATACATTACCGTATCTCCCCATATCAGTACCCATAATTATATCTTTTACACCATCTCCATTCATATCACAGAGTGCCAAACGTGCCCCTAGAGCTTGATCAGTGTAATCTTTACCAGCTATACCCACACCAACATATCTATTGACATGATATTGAGCTGTATTATAACTTTTAAAAAACTCACCACTGTGGCCAAAAAAACCCAATACATTTCCTACAGGTTCACGTCTCTCTGATAATAGTATATCATCAATTCCATCTCCATTAAAATCACCACAAAGTGGTCTAGTATTAGAAAATGTATTGTTTATTACAAAACCTCCGTGTCCTAAAGCTATAGAATTCAAGTCAATCTTATCATTTGAGAACTGTGTATTATCACCAAATATCATCCAACAATTATTATTTAAATGTTCACAAACCATAAAATCCTAAAGTAGGTTAATATAGAAACAGTTCAATCTTTATCTAGTAGATAAATACATACTTGCTTTCCATCATTATTTATATCGCATTTACCACTGCTAGCGATAAAAATACCAGGTGATTGAATTGAAAAGAATTTGTCTGAAGTAGAAAGAATGTTTACTTGACTTGGAAATGCATTATAAAAATAAAAAAGAAAATAAATTAATATTATTGAATATTTTAACATTATACTTGAAAGTAATAAAATAAAAGTATTTCTAATTGAAATAATCTCTTCAAATTTACTAATTTTGGTTTATGAGTAGTCGTGAAATTGTATCCTCATAGTTAGAATACATCTATTCATTAAAATATTGATTTAAACCCACGTTAAAATGTGGTTTGGGGTGTTTTCGGTGGGGTTAAATGTTTCTACATTTTCTACAATGAATTATAGAACAAAGATATTCTGGTAAAGAAATCGAAGAGATCTCTGGTTGTATAAACTTAAAAAAATTTATAGGAACCCTTAAATCTCAGGAGAAGTGTTTTTAGCTGGGTTTGGTGAATAATGGAATTAATATGACAGTTGAAAAGTATCATCATTCCAAGTCAAACAATATGGTATTTGAGATTCACATTAGTCATAGGTTGGATTCAATGAATAGTTATTTTAAATTTTTTATTAAGTTTTACAATTTTTTTTATTTATATCACCACAATGAACAACAACAATAAAACCATTGATGATCTGGCTGAAAAGATCAAAAGAGTTGAAAATGAAATGCAAGAGAAAGCACATGACCCGGAGGCAATTAAACTTTCACAAAGAAAAAGAGAATTGGAAAATGAAATCAAAGAGATTAATACTATTTTACAAAAGAATAACAATATACAACTTCAATCACCTCTGAAAGAGGCATGGTATAATCAATACCCACTGATAAAAAATACATTAGAACATAAAGATTTTGCAGAGTGGAGGAGTATAACCACGTTCATGGGATTTACAGGTGCTTTTCTTGGTGGTTTCATTGGATATAAAGATGGTATAGCTCACATTAAACAATCTATATCTAAAGCTGTTCATAATCCTTTAAATATCTCACAAGTATATATTAACTATTTAAACATGTTTTTATATTAAAATAACCACACTCTCGTTATAGACATTAACCCTCTCACCTCCACCAATTTAGATACATATGAATTCAGGTAAAATCATTGGAACTATGGTTTTTAGAACATCACTTGTTTATTGTTTTAGATTGACATTATTTACTGGAATGTTTAAAGGTTTAGACTCAATTATAAAGAATCAGTTTTTTAATGGAAAAGATAATTTAGTGTCAACAACAGTTGCAGGAACATCTTGTGGTTTGTTAACTAGTTTTTATATTAGAAAAAGATCTGGTCCATCAGGTGCATTTTCTGCAGTCGTTTTGGGTGCAGGTATAGGTTTTGGAACCTCTCTCATCAATATGTTTTTAAATAGTTATGTTTTCCCAAAAGACGATCAAAATAAACAATCACAAGATAATAATCAAAAATGAAAAATTTCATTTAAAAATATGAAAAAAAAAAAATAATTTAATTACGTTCGTTTTTTTTTTATTGTGATTTTTATACCCTTACTTTACTAATCTAACAAGAGATAGAAATTTTTATAGAAAAAAGAGAATAAGAAAATGACAGATTTTGTTAGAGGTAAAGTTTCATTATCCAAGAAATTGGAGGATGAAGAGAATAAAAATCAAGAATCACTGGTATCAACCAAGAGAATACAACCAAAGAGAAAGTCAGAACAGATTTCCAATGGGAAAGGAAAAGGAAAGAGTGGATCATCAGATAAAAAACACAAGAAGGATGGTGAAGAAGATGAAGATTTGTTTAGTTCTGCATATAATAGTTTAAAGAATATTAAGAAGAAGAAAGAAGTCTCTAGAATTCAGCATTTGAATCCACAACAATTAAAGGATTTTATGGAGGATCCTTCTACAGAGTTTACTGAAAAAGAGGAAATAGATGCCAAGAAGATGTTACCATTTCTTAAAAAGAACATTCCATCAGAGGCTAGAAGACTGTTTAAGAAGGATTTGTATAGTGGTATTACTGTGCTGGCAAGTTTTGAATCAGTTTCAGAGATGGATATAACAGTGGGTTTGCCATTTGGATTGAAGGGTTATATCAAGTTCAATGAAGTTTCAGATCAGTTTACTCAGTGGATTAAAGAGGTTGTTGAGCAAGAAGAGAGAAAGTCGCAGGGGAGAGGAAAGGAGATTTCAAGTTTCCGTAGACTAAAAGTCATTAGTGATCAGTTGAGAAAGATGTTTTATAAAGGCCAGTTACTCAAGTGTTCGGTTGTCGGTTTGACACCAAACAAGAATGCAGAGGGTCTCCATTGCACACTCAGACCTGAGATCATCAACAATGACCAACAATTTGATAATTTTTGTGATGGAATGACTATTCAAGGTGTCATTGAAAGTAAAGAAGATAAGGGTTACCTTATTAGTTTTGGTAAAGAAAAAGATTTTAAAGGGTTTTTGGAGTACAGCGAAACTGCATATTACTACCCCGGACAAACCTCAGAGGACCCCAACACCCTCTACATAGGTCAACCTTTAGAACTCTACATTCGTGAGATTAACAAAGAGACAAAAACCTTGCAACTCTCAGTCTCGCACTCTCTAGTCAGTAGAGCACTTTGCAAATCATCAGAGTTTGTAACTATGGATTCCATTAAAGCTGGTATGTTAGTTGAAACTAAGATTCTCAAAGTACTTCCCAACGGTGTACATTTAGGATTCTTAGATTTCTTCTCTGGAGATATTCATACAATGCATTTGGAAAAATCTTTGGAAACTTATAGAGAAAATCAAAATCTCAAGGCAAGAATTATATTTGTCGATCAGACTCACAAGAAAATTGGGTTGTCGTGTCTTGGCCATATATTGGGTTTCAAACCCTACCCATTCGGTCTGACTAAACCTGGTGACGTTTTTCAGAGTTCTCACGTGAGTTTGGATCGTGTGGAACCTTTGGAAATGTTCTTCCAATTGCCACTAAAAAGTGAGCAAAAGATTGAGATGGCTAAACTACGTGGTTACATGCATCTAACAGAGGCTGAGATCAAGGCCGATACCCTTACCTCTATCTACAAAGTCAAGGAATCCACTTCATTTGATAAACCTGTTAGAGTCAAATCTTTGAATTTACTTGAAGGTTGTGCACTTTTAACTAGTCAGTCACGTTCACTGTCACAGAAATACTTTAGTTACTACGATTTGTCCGCTGGTCAGATTGTCCAAGGTCAAGTAACTATCGTTAGAGACGACAGTTTGGAAGTACAATTGGCTATAGGTATCGTAGGTGTGGTTCCCAAAAACAATATGGCAGAACTCATGATCTCCGACCCCAAAAAGATGTTTAAAGAGGGACAACAAGTTAAATGTAGAGTATTGTCTGTGGATCCTGAAAACAGACGTTTGTCTCTCACCCTCAAAAAATCAATTATCGCATCAAACTATCCACTTTTACTGACAATGGATCAAGTGGAAACTGGTATTCTTTCACATGGTGTCATCACTAAAGTCACTGATCATCAAGTATTTGTTTCTTTTTACAATCAAGTTTTTGGTATTATTAAAGCTAAAGAACTCTCCAAAACTAAATTGGATTCTGTTAAAAGAAATTTCAAAATTGGTCAAGTTGTACTCTGTAAAGTCTTGGCTAAAAACCATCCAGCTCTAGAACTCTCATTAATCATCTCTGATGAAGATATCACAGTTTTCAATAATCTATTAGCAATCAGAAAAGAAAAAGAAGAAAAAGCATTACAATTTGAATTAGAAAAACAAAAACAATTTGAAAATTTAATTAATAATAATAACAAAAACAATAAGAATAATAAAATGGATGTAGATGAAGAAGAAAGTGAAGAAGAAGAAAGTGAAAGTGAAAATAATGAAGAAGATGAAGATGAAGAGGAAGAAGAATCTGATGAATAAAAAAAACCTTTAAAATATATATATTAGAGAATATGTACAAGTTGGTTGTTTAGTTTATAAGTTTTTTGTTTTGTTCTATAGTGTCTTCAGCTCTTAGATAGAAGCTGGACCATAGGTCATAGAGTTGACGTATACAATAGTTATCAGGTCTAAAGAAATCTGGATGAAAATCCCATGGTTTAGGGAGATCTTTAAGACCTGCGGTATAGTGTATAAAGTATGTAGATTCAAGATTCCATAGCCTTTTATCTTGACATTCACAGTGAGTGACTTGAGCTCCATACTCAGGATAATTTAATCCATTCCAATGGGGAATTGTAAAATTTATAACATCTTGATCATTTACAGTTTTTTGAATTTTACTAGTTTCAACTATATTGTCAAGTAGGGTGTTAAACATTTTCATGTTGGGTGAAAGTACTAGAATACCACTATTGATAAGTTTTAGTCTTTCAGGTTTATATTCACAACTATTGGCATCTGCATCTACAGCTGCATAGATATGTTCTGGGTGTTCGAGAATATTGATACTGTTAAATAGGTGATCGAGGTTTTTCATTACCAACATATCGGAATCCAACCAAATCACTTTTTCATATTGAACCAGTTCCCAGGCTTTGAATTTTGTAAAAGCTGGTCTCCAACGGTCTAATTGTATTGTTATACCATTGGGAATCTCAACCATCTCAATGAGGTTTATTATGCATCCCATCATTTCTAAATCCTTTGCTAATTCACTTGAAACCTCTTTAGTCACCATTACCATCAAATCAATATGAGTATTACTCTCAATTAAAGACTGTTTCAGAACTTTGATACCTTTTATATATTTGTCATTATTGGTGAATGTGAGGTACAGGTATTTACTATTACTGTCAATACTAGATACCACTGTATTTCTATCATCTTTTTTATCTCTATTTTCATCTTTTGAATCTAGTATTGGTATTTTATTAAGTTCTTGGCTTTGAGGGTCTATATCATATTTAGAAGGACGTGTGTTTTGTATTTGTATTGGGGGTGGTTGATGTTGTTGTGAAGGTGATTTATAATCAAGTCTTGATATGGTTAATAAATTTAAAAAGAATATAAGATGAAATATAATTAAGATGGTATACACAAAATCATATTTCATTCTATCTCTGTTTGTTGATTGAGGAGGGTTTTTTAAGAGTTTTTAATTTATTTTTTTTTAATTTTGAAAACACACCTCCTGCCTGCTGTCACACACTCACACTCGACCAATAGAATCAATGTTTTTAGCATAGTGGAGATTATAAATGCCACATCGATATACCAATTTAAAATTACAAAGTGAAAAGGATAGCAATGAAGATGAGGATGATCTAAATAAAAATAAAAATAATAGTAATACTAAAAATAATAATAATAATGTAAATATAAAGTCAAAGAAAATCAACAGAAAAAAGTACAACAACAACAAAAATGTATCAATAGAACCTATTGAACCTATCTATGACAGTGATGAAGAAAAAGAATTTTTTATACAACAAGAAACTGAATTTTTAGCAAAACAACAACAGAAGGAAAATGAAGAAGAAAGAGATTTTAAAGAACATGTACAGAATAATGTAAAGATAAGAGATAATCATTCGTTAGTAGAAACTGAGAATGCAACAACTACTACAACCACAACCACAACAACAACAATACCCGAATTGGGTAGTACAAGAAATCAAGAAGATAGCAATGTAGTTGAGATATCACAAGTAGACCAACAACAACAACAACAACATACTACTATTCATGTTAATGAATCTGGACAAGAAATGGGAAATGAAGCATTTGAACATTTACAAGTTCAAAATGAGTTAAATTCAAAATTACATTTTAATGCTATAGCAAAGTATGTAGTAATAGCAGTAAAAGTGTATAGGCTCATGAATTAGAATATTAATAGTTATTTTGAATTTAAAATAATAGACGAGCTAGTATTGTTGCACTTATTTATTTTACATTTGTAAATAGTATTTTATTTATTACATTGAAAATGGATTGGCACAGATCATGCGACTATCCTTTTAAGAGTTGGTCCATTGCACAATTTATTCTTCAAACCCTATTACTATTGAATTTTGCATACTTTTTCATATCATTACCAGACGAAGATGATACTGAACAAACATCACCACATATTACATTGGTGCATTTTAGATTTAAGACAATTCATAAAGTATTACTATTATTCCTAGTATCTTGGTTTTTAATTGGTTCTATATGGTTATTGAAATCTGATGACAAACAATGTGTAAGTTATCTATATTATATTAGATATTCTTATAAAATCTAAATTTCTAACCCCCACCCTTTCAAAACAAAACCTAATTTACTAAACTATCAATATAGTATGCAAAAATACCATATCTCTATGGATCAGTTTATATATTATTATTGTTTGAATTCATTGCAATGTTGGTATCATTGTTTGTAATGGGAATGAATATTCTATTGAGAATTATCAAACAATATATACAGAGAATGAGCCCAGTGAATCCAATATTCCCAGCTGAGGAACCAAGAGGTGCCTCTGATGCAATGATTAGAAATCTAAAAGTGGATAGATACCATGAAGGTCAATTCTCAAAGGAAGATGCCTCATGTGCAATCTGTCTTTGTGAATATGAATTAAATGACAGAATTCGTATTCTACCTTGTAAACATCATTTCCATCTATCATGTGTGGATAGGTGGTTGATAATCAACAAAGCATGTCCATTTTGTAAAAGAGATGTTGCATCCTATTCCGATTTTCCAAAGAGTCCCATCTCTACAAATCCTTCAACAAACTCACCTTCTGATCATTCATTTATATAAATTTAAATAAAAAAAAGTAAGGTAGTAAGAATTGTAAAATATTATTGTTGGATATACAAATGGTATAGTTGTGTAATTTTAATGAATTATCTTTTGAAGTGTGTTTTTGAGAAAATATTAAAAGGGGAGTGGGGGATTAGATTGTTAAACTAGTTGAATAAAAAATAGGGTTGTGTTATTTCTAAAAATGCATGTATATATCTTATTTTCTTAATGAAAAGAATAAAATGATACCCAAAACAGCAGCTACAATTAATAAAATTAGAGCTAACCAACACATTTTGTTTCTTGAAGATTGTTGATGTTTTGAAGCTTGATTGAGTTGAACATTAGCCTCTTTGGTATTCAAATAAGTAGATTCGAGATTTGACTCTATATTATTTAACATTACACCTTGTTCACCAACCAATTGAGACAAATCAATAAAGATCTCATTGATCTGGTAGATTGATTGTTCAATTTGTTTAATATCTTCATCTCTCTCCTGAATGATAGAGTTGTGATATTCACGTTCTGCCTCAATTTGCTGTAGTTGTTGTCTTCTGCTGGATTCCATAAGAGATTGACTTTCATCCTCTCTGTTGTCTTCAAAATATGGACTATTGTTACCCTGTGGGAACTGTTGTTGTCCAAAATTATTACTATTTCTACCACCAAAACTACCGCTATTGTTATTAAATGATGCATTTTGTTGTACTGGTAATGGTGTGTTTTTCTCTGCTGTTGTTGCTAACTGTGCTGAATTCTTGAAACTCTTTAAAGAGTCATTATAATCCTTAACTAATTTTTGATATAATAATTTCTGTATACATTATTAAATTGAAAAATCGAGTTAGTCTTTTGTTCTATAAACATTTTGTGGTTTTTGGGAAATTTTTTTTTTACCAGAGATCCTGGTTTTTAGAGAATTTCCAATTCCTTTTTCTCTCTATTTTTATAAACATACATTTTTGGGGGATGAACGATTGGAAAGAGCTGTAAGGTTTTTAACTTTTGGTGACTCATTTTTAATGAATTGAGCAGTGGATTCGACACAGGAACGTATTTTCTCTCTGACTTCCATGCTGTCTCTTGGTGTACCCAATTGTTTAACGAGTTTTTGAAGGTTAGAAACTGCAGATTGAATTTGTTCTATATTTTGAGCAGTAGCTTGATAATCGGCATTATTTGATACATCATCTCCTCCTCCATTACCCATATTACTATTGTTGTTGTTGTACTGATTATAATTATTATTTACATTGTCGTTGTTAAAGTTATATCCACCTCCAAAGTTTTGGTTTTGGTTTTGGTTTTGGTTTTGGTTGCCACCATAGGCTGAATTTCCACCAAAACCAGAGTTTCCTCCATATCCTCCATTATTTCCACCATAAGCAGAGTTTCCTCCGAATCCTCCTCTGTTTTGTTGTCCACCATAACCATAGTTTCCTCCAAATCCGTTGTTGTTATTGTTGGACATTCTTGTATAAATTAAATATAAATATAAAAGGGGGTTTGTCCTCTATTTTGAGAGTCTTCTAATATTAAGCTTATATATATAACCCTTTTTGATTTGTGAAACAGTAAAAAAAAAAAAATAAAATAAAAATTAAAATTTATTCAACTTTTCAGTCTTCAAACAATTTATTTCAATTAAATAAAATTCTCTCACCCAAAGTATCTTTGTTGTTACCAATTATGAATTTTCATTACACCTTGATCTCAAAAAAATAATATTCAAAGAATCAAAAAGAATCCCAGCCTTAAATTACTTGTATATATAGAAATGTATTCAAATTGGAAACACACTACATTCGATTGCTTTGCTACACCACTTGTAATTATCATAAATCATACTAAAGTTTACAAAATCAAAGAAAAAAAAAAAAAATTGTAACGAGCAATATCTTTGCAGAGTATAGTTTATTAATTAATTTTTTAAATTTACTAAATTTACACACATAGTTATTTATTATATCCCTATTTTGCTTTCCTTGTCAGATTATAAGGCAGAGATTGACAATAGTTCGTGAAGCTTATGGATATTCAGATATAGCATTTAGTATATGTTGTCTACCTCTGGTGGCGTTTCAGAACAGGTATATGATAAGGCAAAGATACAATATACGTGGTAATATGGTTGGTGATTGTCTATTGGGATGTTTCTGTAGTTGCTGTTCAATAGTTCAACAAGCAAGAGAAATGAATCATCATGGTGATAAACCAAATAGTATATTTATAAGCAAAGATAATCATTATATAACAATTATAGACGATGACGATGTTATATCCATTCCACCAAATACCATGTCATCTCCCACCTTTTTATCTTCACCAAAATCCAATGAATCCATTTTTACTAATATTAAAATTTCAACTGAAACTACACCAATCTCATCTCCAAAATCCCAATCAAGTTATACAGATTCTTCTCCATTTCAAGATAATCTAATATAATAATAACCCAGTATTTATTTGAAAAATATATATTTAAATATTTAAAACTTTTCTAAAAAAAAACAACAACATTTGTTTATTGTATTTAACATTTATTTACTTATATATTATTGAGGTGAAAATAAGGTTGGCTTATATAGAGTTAACACAATTCTTTAGCAAGTATTACATGTAAACCATTTTTTATATTCAAATAGAAACTCTCTGATATTATTCAAAATACCACGATGAAATACATTCCAACGACCATTCTTTCTGAGATAGGTGTACTTTTGCATATTGATAACCTCGTTGATGGTGTAGTTAAATAATATACCCAATAACTGAGCACTCAATAATTTTAGAATCCAAATCCATGCCAAAAATCCATAAATGAAAAATATGGAAATCATTCTATGATTATCATAGTAATACTGCATAGATTGAATATAAGTTCCTGACTCAAACAGTGGTGCATTTTGATCCAATTCAAAAACTATATTAATAATAGTAGTTAGAATCATTATTATAAATATTCTAGTTTGGTAAAATAGTGGATATAGTACTTACATTTAAATGTTACATAATAAAGTGGAATTGCAATGATACTGTATAAACCAAGACAGAAAACAAATAGTCTGTGGTTTTTGGCACCTACACAATTGTTAATCCATATACAATGATGGTCGAATCTAGCTACACATTTGTTACAAAATTTACAATGTTTAGAACGAATAGGTCTGTTGGTTAGACAGGTACCACAAACTTCCAATGTCTCTTCAGAGGCTTTAACATTTTCTAAAAATATCTGTTCATCGTCTTCTGATGTGGTTGTTATCACACCTGGATCTGTGAATGGTAATATCAAAATGGCATAGAAAAACATTGCACTAAACAATGTTATACTTATATGTGAAAGAATATATTGTGGTACATCTAAATAGATATGTATTGTTAGTACTATTGGAGATAAAAGTTATAAAGTATCAATAAGAAATAGAACTTACATATAAAAATTTGAGTAACATAGGTCCAGTAACAGATGACACATCCTACAATCCACCAAGTAATAGGTAGTGGGTTGGAAGAGTATTCAGGCCATAGATGTTGTAGGATAAGTCTAAATACATTACCAAGTAATATAACAATAGGAATACTATAGTAGATTTGATAGCTGTAGAGAATATAAAAGAAACCTGCATTTCCTAAGAGTGCCAATGTAATCCAAAAATGGTTATATGAGTGATTGTAAGATCTCTTACTGGCTTGAGTAATGAGTATTCTCTGACTGAGGTACCCAGGTTTCTTTTCAGACTCTTTCTGTGCTCTAACTAAAAATTTGAGACATGGTTCAGTAGATCTTGTCAGTGCAAGTTCATAAGGTGTCTTATTGTCAATATCTTTAATCTTTAAATTGGCACCTTCTTCATAGAGAACTTTGGTAGCTTCTGTATAACCTTTATAGGCTGACCAATGTAGTGGAGTTCTACCCAAATTATCAATAGATGACATATCAGCACCTTTGTTCACTAAATATCTTAATAATTTTACATTTCCCTGGTAAACCCAAACACCACGCAAATATTAGTTTATATGAAAATATCTAAAAATGTATGACTTTGTATTACATACTGAAAAGGCAGCCCAATGAAGAGCAGTGTGACCTTCATCATCTTTACAAGTTACTGGTATTCCTTTGGAGAAAAGGAAACGAATGATATGAGTTTCAGTGTGAGATGTGGCTAAAAGTAGAGAGTTGAGACCTCTTTTATCACGTTTGTAGATATCAGCTCGAGCATGATTAACAAGGTGATAAACTATATAGACATCACCAGCAAGACATGCCCAGTGAAGTGGTGTTTGTTGTTCAGCTGTATTTGTAATATTACTATCAGCACCTATAGAACATAGATACTTTACAACAGGTAGATGCTTATTATAAGCTGCCCAATGTAAGGCAGTATTTCCAACCTGGTCACGTGAGTTTATAATCATCTTAACAGAGATATTATTATACTCTGTTTTAATCTTTTCAATAACTCTCTGACATTCTTCCAAATTTCCAATTGCTGCAAAATGTATGAGTTCACCTGTCAGATAGTCTGTCAATGACATTCCACTTCTTTTATTCTCGCTATTGTCACCTTCTATTTCCATATCTGTAGTGTTGTCATCTGTAGTAATGAAATCTTCATCTTCACTTATATCAGTGTTACTAGTTGTACTACCATCTAATGAATCTTGTTTACTGTGTTGTTGTGATTTGTTTCTGTTTCTAATCATATTCTATTCATATCACTAATTAACATATACAAATTAATTAATTTATAACAAAAAACAAACTGACTCTGCTGTACACCAACGGTTCGGATAATTATAAAAAAAAAAAAATAAAAAAAATAAATATTTTTTTATCAAAGATATTTTCTTGAATAAAATTTTAAAATAATCATAATCTTGAAAATTAATATCTTCCCATTTTAATTCAAATATAAATCAATAAATATCTTTTAATATTTAATAAATATTAAATAAAAATTTTAAAAATTTAAACATTTGTATAAAATGTAAGAAAAGGGAAGGATATTTAAAGATTGCAAATTTCAATATTTTGGGTGGTTTTATGTAATCAATGAACATTTGTAAACCTAGTCCCATCAGACACTTTCAATTTTTAATTTTTAAAATTTTCTTACATGTTTCTAAAAAGATGTATTCAACAAAATTAAAACTTATATTAATCGTTTTATTTCTTGTAAGAATGGAACTAGCTAGCCCATTCCCAAAGTAATAAAGGAGTGTTTAAAAAGATTATAGCTTAAGCCTAGACCAATCTTGTCGTATAGTCTTGGCCTGTGATATCTCCAATTCATTTTGGGCAGTGGACCGATGATTTTACTGCTATTCTTACCCAAGTTCTGAATCAAGTCAAAAGTCAAAACGATTTCACTTAAGATGGTATTTGTAAAAATATATTCTTGATTTAGTTTATAATGGATTTTAAAAATTAAAGTGTAGAATCGTTTACAGTTTTGAGTTACCTACTAGTATGTAGTAATTATACAATTTGTGCAACAGGTTTACAATGTTACAATCCTTCTGAAGATAGTCCAATGGCAAACCTTGGTGGATGTTCAACTGATCCATTAGCAGGTACCATTTGTAGAGCATTTTAGAATGACCCTCATTCTTATCTATTATCATTTACTCTTTCTTTTTTACAATCAAAAACTAATGTTTTTTTTTAAGTTTTTCTCAAAAGAATAATAGCTTAAATAAATCTATATCTTTTACAACTAAAAATTTATATTTATATTCCTAATCAATTTTTTTTATTAAGAAATCTTTATAAATATTTTCAAAATCTAAAATTTGTGATAAAATTTTTTTTCTTAATTTGCCTATTGAACTTGAATTTTCTAAAAATACCAATGATCAAAAAAATTTTAAACAATTCAAAATTTAAAGATTTAAAATATTTTTTCGATCAATTTTTAGATAGACTATTTTAAGAAAAAATAAAAGGGGTAAAAAAAATGAAGCAAAATGATTTTTCAAGTTCAGAAGAGATAATAACAGATTTACTCTTTCAAATGGTGAAAATAAAAAACAATGAAGAAATATTAAACATTATTAAACCTTTAAATAATAATGATATCACCTACTATTCAAACAGATTATTTGAAAAACTTCTCACAGATAGAATTCAATACCAAAAAGAAGATTTCTTGTTTTTAAGTGAAATTTTTAAAAATCAGATTTGTGAAAACACATCTTTTGAAAAGTTTTTCACACTACACCCTAACAATGAAGAGGAAAAAAATAAAAATAAGAGATACAAAGAAACCATAAAAATAATAAGGAGTCTAAAGAATAGTAGTCAAATCACCAATGCAGTAGGCAATCCTTGGAATTTTCATAAAAATAACAATAGTTTGGAGGAAAACTACACATATCAAGAAAGTGAAGATGATCATTATTCAGATTCTGAAGATGAAAGTGCGCCACATTATCATAATGTATATAATGCTACAAAATCAGGTAAATTATCAACAGAATTTAATAAAACCTATAAAGGGTTTAATCAGGATGGAATGATTGATAACTACGTCAGAATCGATAAAGATGATATTACTTGTAAAGGACTAAAAGATGATGCACAAAAGATACAACAAAACTTAAAACATGTCACTGTACTCTGTGTGACACTCAGAAAATATAATGGTAGATTTAAAAAATTTGTATTTACCAATTTACCTGCTACATATCAAATTAAACTAACTGGTGCTACTGCTACATCACCAGTCACTGCTACATCACCAGTCACTGCTACTTATATTGCTACTTCAGAGATTCTACAAACTATAATCACAGTAGCTCATAAGAAAAAATATCATTTAATTCTGGCACAACAATCACATGCTGAAATTCAATTATTACAATTTTTACAAGAAAGACCTTCTAGATATACTCATATAGTGTCAATGGGATGTAATAGAGATCATTGCAAATTATGTTGGAATATGCTTAATAAAATATTTAACAAGGAAGGAGGCATTAAAAAAGTCAGTGCAAATAGTATTGACATAACTTGGGTATATCCTTATAAAAATTGGTATACTACAACTTCTTCAGAAAAGATAATGCAAGATTATCAAATAGATCCAAACACAAATATGGGCCTAACAGATGAAGAAATAAAGAATATAAAATTTAAATCCTCTTATCATATTAATGATTTGGAGTACAAACATAGACAGTTAAATATAAAAGAATGGAAAAATAGACCTTGGTTAAAAAAGTAAGACTTACTTAAGATGAAGAACAACTTCACATGTAATAATATATACACCCCAGTATTAAAAAAAATATCAACATTCTAAAAAATAAATATCCAAAATTGAAATAATATAATATATTTATAAAAACAAATCAGGTGATTGTATTTTGAGTGAGTTAATTGTATGGTCATGGGGTATAAATAATTTATTATATCATATGGGGGAGGTTTTTGTTGTTAGTAAAGTGAAATTTTATACAATGGAAGAAGAAATTTTCTTTGTAAAATAGTGATCAATCGTGGTCTGAGGGGATGTGTTTTTGGATTTTGGAGAAGTCATAGATTTTGATAACTTATGAGAGGATAGTGATTTTGAAAAGGGTACAAATGTTGAAGAACTAGGTGAAGTACTATTTCCACTACTAGTAGGGATAGATTCATTATTTGTTGTAGCTGACAATGGTGTAAAACCATCATAGTCAGTCAACAATAATTTTTTACTAGGTGACTGAGAGACGTCTAAGCTATCACTGGCTGAATTTAATTTTCTCTTATGTGAATGACCATTACTACTACCATTACTATTATTATTATTATTATTATTATTATTATTATTATTATTATTATTATTATTATTATTATTATTATTATTATTATTGCTACTACTATAACTATTTGTTATAATAGTTTTACTATTATTATTATTTTCAATATTATCTATATCCATTATCATACTATCACTAATCGGTAGTGATTTGTCAATTTTTATCTCTGAAAAAGCGTTATTATTACATATATTTTGTGTTTGTGTTTGTTGTATTTGTTGAGTTTGTTGTTGGTTAGTATTTGGTAAAAATGTTGTTGGTAAATTTGTATTATTTAAAGTGGTAGTTGGTTGTTGTTCTTGCTGTTGTTGTTCTTGTTTTATATTATTGATCTTGTTGATATTATTAATATTCTGTGAATAAGTCGATATATTTAAATAACTATTTAATCTTTGTTTTTGATATTGTTTCTCTTGATGATATTTCTGTTGTTGTTCTCTATCTAGTCTATCCTGAGTCTCTTTGTCTTGTCTCAATTTTTTCTGAAAGAGTTCCAAATGATTTTGATAGAGTAAAAATGATTTGGTTTGAGGTGATCCAATGGGCAGATAATCAATATATGTACCTCCAAAACGACCAGCTCTGATTTTACCCAACAGTGGTGGAGTATTTGGTCCTACAAATATATATCCATTGTTAAATGATGGATATATAGGTTGACCTTGTGAATTGACTTTAGGTTGTGGTAAAACTGTTGGGTCCATGAGTATACTGGACTCTAATGACTGTTGTAAGTCACCATTTTCAGATTCATTATCACTCATACCAACATCTAAACCATCTTCATCATCATAGTAACTTGATAGTGTAGGAACTGAGATACTATCAAAATACTTTTGAATAGTTTCTTTATCTTTTTGAATGGTAGTTACCTGTTGTGGTGGTTGTTGTTGTTGATGTTGGGTAATACTTATAGGTGTTTGTGATGGTTGTGATGGTACTAATTGAGATGGAGTTGATGAATGATCATCTACAGAATCAGTGGTAAGATTCATTGGAGATAGATTTGTAGTTTCGGAACCAGAAGGTTTAGATAGAGGTGAAGTTGTAGTTGAACTGGAAAGTGCAGTTGGATTACCGTATTGTTTATCGATAGATGGTGTTGGGAATTGACCAGGTTTTGGAATATAATGTCTGTACCCTTCTTGTCGTGCTTTGCCATTACTCAAAACCAGTGGAGTTTGTTGATCGTTACTGATAAATGTTGGTCCTGGGTATTGGTGAATCAAAGTCGCCAAATATGAAGAACCTGTAGATGCCGTAGAAGACCCCAATTGTGAGGCTGAAAGATTATCCTTCTTTTTCTTTTGTGTCGATGATAATGATGCAGACAATGATCCAGGTGTACCATTGCTACTGGGCATTGGTAATTCCTCCTCCGTCGATCTGATCTTTGCCAATTCCGTCAATTTATCATATAACTCTTGATAGACTTGCAACTGATCCTTTTTAAGTTTTTCACGTTTCTTCATCATTTCCAATAGAGTACGGGCCCTCTCCATTTCCTGTCGAAGTTGCTGCATTTTCTGCAGAGATCCTTGATCATTTTTTCTAGCTTTCTTTTGTTTATTTGCATTCTCTTCACGAGGTCTAAATGCTTTGTAAGGAGAAGGATCCTCACGATCAGGTGGTTTTATAAGTCTTCTAATCATTGAATTCTTCCATGATTTTCTCTTTTGTAACCAATGTTGGTAGATTTGGTTAATGTATGTCTGTTTAAGACCCTTGCAGATGTGGTCTGCTTTGGCCTGGTCACAAGCACCATAATAATGTAGCTCCTTCTCAAACTTGTCAAAAATCGATTCAAACTTATCATTAGTCAAACACACCTTTTTCGAACTCGAATGTCCACTTTGACTTTCTCTGTAGTTTTGGTTGATACTATTGACCAACTCCTCATCGTCACTGTCCATATCATATTCCGTGGTCTGATCCAGTTCATCATCAGGTTTCACCTGATAGTTTATATAAGTCTGCCCTTGGTGATGGTATGGATGTACATTAGACTCTGTGTCATATCCATCGACAATCTTCACAACAGGAATGGGAATCTCAGGCAACTGGTCGTGTTTGACTCTACTAGATGCCTGGATAATCTCTTGTAAATGAGACTCCTCCTCTTCCTGAGGCTCCATACCAGTAGGCATAATAGGAAGCAGTGTCGATGTATCATCATCTTCCAAAGCCGTTCTGATAATTGGTAATGGTTTATTGATATCAATGGGTCTGGGTCTAAATGAAATTCTAGACAATCTTCCTCCACCACCGGCATTATTACCAGCATTGTTGGCTGTTGAAGTTCCAGATGTCATTTTACTTCACCCAAAAAAATCTCCAAAAAAAAAAAAAAACTTTTTTTCCTAAATTCATTGAATCAAGTGTTAGAAATGCAAATATCTTTTAATTTCCATATCAGTTCTTTTCCTCACAATTAGTGAGAATTTTTTTGAAACTTCAATTTTTACTTTTTTTTTTTTTAATTTTTTTGAATGTTTTTTGTTACCTGTATATTTTTAATTTTATAATAAAAAAAAACCTCTTCTATGATTTTTTTCTAGCTTTTGGTGTTGTTATTTAAATGTGAGTGAATAAATAAATGATGTATTTACAAATATAAAAATATAAAAAAGTTTAAAAAAAAAATTAAAAAAATTAAAAAAATATTAAAATATAAGTAGTGAATATATTTACAAAAACAAACAAAAAGTGAAATTCAAAGTTAAAAAATAGACTTTAGAATTAATATATATAAGTATTTTGAAAGTATGGGTAAAAAAAAAAAATTTATATGGTGTTTTGAAAATTTAAAAAAAATTAAAAAAAAAAATAAAAAAAAATTTTTCTGTTAGTTTTGTTTTTTTAAAAAAAAGAGGCTTTCAAAATTTGTCTTTGATGTTTGTGGGTGTTGAATGGGGACATTAGGTGAGAATGAGGACTTAGGTTAGGTTTAAACCTTTAGAGTTAAATGGGAAAATACTATTTGGAATTGTGAAATTCAAGTTAAATGCCAACAATGCATCACACACACTCAAAATAGCAAGTTTTTTTATTTTTTTTAATTTATTTTGAATTTTTCAAAATTTGAAAATTTATCCGTTGCAAGATTTTAATTAATATTATTTTGAGATTTGGTATAGATTTTATTTGATATTGAATTTTATTACAAATTGAAATTTCAAAGTAAAATAGTTTTCATGTAATAGAGATAATCATAATATACATATTTTTAAATTTTTTTTGCTACAAATTTTTATTTTTATTTTAGTTTTATTCATTTTCACAAAATGTATTTTACATTTGGGTGGCCAAAGATATTTTACAGTGAGATACAGGAACAGTTTATAGATGTTTCACATAATTCTGATAGTTCATTTATAGCATTTATTGGACCTACAGTCTTATCATTGTGGTCAGGTGACCAACACAGAGTTCAGTTAGGATACATTGCCAGATCAGATGAATCCATAAACAAATTTGGAAAGAACCAAAAGTTGATATGGTCACCTGATTCATCTTCTATTGCAATAGTTGTATGTGTTATTGAGTTGTAGAGATAGAGAAGGTCACCATATGGTATTAACTCAGGTTTTTTTGATAAACAGACTAATAAAGGTTATATTATTGTTTATAAAATAGAGATGGATACTGGATTGGATATAATGAATTTTAAACTATACAAAGACAATCATTCACCATATCTACAGAATGATAAAAAGAAAATGATTATAAAGTTTTGGTCATCATTTAAACCATCTACTTTAGGTGCATTGTGTATAACTTCTAGTCATGACTATATATTTATATTTACAAAAGAGGGATATCTGGTGAAATCCAGTTGGACTGGTGAGCTTATTAGTCAATTTCCTTTGGATATCGTTCCATTTGATGACGACGAACAGGGACATACCATACAAAGAGACAAACTTGTTGTGAAATCAGTATTCTACAATACCACATTCTCAATGTTTGGTTTGATATTCGAAAGTGGTGGAGCAGCAATCCTCAAAAAGAAATCAAAAGATCAACTTCGTGGATATTGGCTGTGTCATGAAAATGCAGTATCTATATCACTTAATCTCAAACATCGTCTAGCAGCTGTAGGTTTAAAAAATGGTGATGTTTTAATCTATAGTTTACCAGGTCCAGTTCTATTACCTTCAAAATACAATATCACATCCCCAATAAAATCACCACTCAGCCAAAACAACAGTAACAACAGTACCAAAAACAATAATAATAATAATAATAATATGAATAGTAACAGTGGAGGTAGTAGCAGCAATAGAGGATCAATAGAGGGATGTAAATATCTTAGAACATTTTCATTATTACAATTTAGAGAGATTACACCAGATGCAATAGGACCTATATCAATGATGAAATGGACACACGATGAGAATTGTTTGGCAGTTGGTTGGAAGAATAGAGGGTTTTGTTTGTGGTCTGTGTATGGATGTAAATTAACATGTACAATACCACAAATGAATGATATTAGTTTTTCTAATAGATATTTAGAACCTTGTAAAGAAGGTGTATTGGCATTTAGTTGGGGTCCTGAATCCTACCATTTGGTACTACTGAGTAATGGTAATGAAAATGGTGAATTCTTTCAATTTACATTTTTGAAAGCATCTACATCCTCTAATCCTAACCTAAACCATTGCGAGAGGGTTATATTACAGACTGAAGACAGGTTGATGCTATTAAACTACAAGGGTAAGGAATTGGGTGATATTCGTTGGAAACACCTGCAGATTCCTAGTGGATACCTAAATGACAATTGGCCAATACGACATATTGCACTATCAAGAGACAGAAATCAATATGCAGTTGCAGGTCGTAGAGGTGTCATTTTATACAATTCCCTATCAAAACGGTGGAAAATGTTTGGTGATCGTAATCAAGAACAGGAGATTGAGTCACACGGGTTAGTGTGGTTTAAACATACTATTGTAGTTGCAAATCTCAATAGTAGCACAAAGAAATTTGAATTTTTATTTTACACCAAACAACATTTGGATAACTCGTCTCTTTTATACCAAGGTAATCCATTGCCACCTAATCAAATACCTATACTCATTGATTGTAATGATGTCCATTTAGCAGTTCTTACCAACCTCTCCTTTTTCTATCTCTTTAAAATTAAAGAGATAACGACTGTAAATCCAAATAACCCTTCTTCATCAACTTCCAAGATTCAACTACAGCTTATAAATCTACTTTCTATGGCTGTTCCATCACCTCCTTTATCCATTTCACTTTTATCAACACATATTCAAAAACAACCGCAATCACCAAACCAAAATCAACAGCAACAGCATTTGGGGGTTTATTGCTTGATTTTGTATGCAAGTGGAAGTCTATGTCTTTCAAATGCTGAGAATTCAATTCAATTGGAAATGAGTAGAGATATTGAACAGTATTGGTTTACTAATATCTATACCAGACAAGATAAGGACACGTCATCAAGTGGAAATACTCTGTGGGCTTATGGACAGAGTGGTATTCAGGTATGGTTCCCATTTAGTAGCGACGAGATTACATCGAATAAGAACCTTTCAAATAGATCACTGAGTTTTGATAACGAGGTCTATCCTATTGGATTCCTAAATGAACTAGGTGTGATTGTAGGTTTAAGTCAGGGTATATCATATAACTCATGTTCTGCCTATCCCAACTACGAAATTCATATAAAAACACATCCATTCCTTCACTCTATTCTCAAACATTTACTGGAGAGAGGTGGTGTTGAAAAAGCTTGGAATCTGTCTAGTAGATTCTACACCATTCCACATTTTACCCACAGTCTTGAACTACTCTTACATGAAACCATTTCGGAAGACGACAAGATTCTACCATCCCAGAAACTAGAAAATGTTGTAAATTTCCTCAAAAAATTCCCACAGTTTCCAGAGGTCTCTATGAGATCAGCTAGAAAGATTGATGCTACTCTTTGGCAGGGTTTATTCAATAACATTGGTGACCCTGTTCAATTGTATCAGAAATGTTTGAGTAATGGTAAAATTGAGATTGCAGCTAGTTATCTAAAGATTTTACAGTCACTGATTGGATATGATTTCAGTAGAAAATGTGCTATTGAACTACTAGAGATTGGTTTGGATTTTGATAATATTGATTTGGCTGGTGATTTGGCAAGATTTCTTCATACCACTTATAGTGAGGAGGAAGAAGAGAAAGAGATGCAGAAGGAAAAGGAAGGATTTTCACCAACTTCCAGCAACTCTAGTGCAACATCTGCAAGTCATACCAGTAGTGGTAGTAGAATAATTAAACAAATGGACTCTATTCTAAAGAACTATGCAAGTAAATTACTCAAGAGTAAACTCATGAGAAACTTTTTATTGTTCTCTAGAAAGACCATGACAGAGACTAGTTATTGGTTGACTTCTGAGAAGAGATCGACAATCTTGAGAACTGTTGAAGACCTTGATATGGCATTGAATTCCATTCATGTACAGTTTTATATTAATTTACCTTTGGATCCTATAATATCATTTTCACCTACATCTATTCTCATTGCGTTGACATCGTCACCTGCACCATCACCCACAACTTCCAATAATAATTTAGTAACTTCAATTACAAACAATTCAAATAACATTAGTATAGGTGGAGAGGAAGAGAATATAGAGCATGATGAGGATCAACAGATGAAAATTCCATTCCCATTATCTTCAAGTCACTCGTTACCTATGATACCAGGGTCTAGATCATTTGAATCGTTACATCAGTTACATGGGTTGAGTATAAAGGATAGTGATGGTGGAATGGCACTTAAGCCAATATCAGAACAATTCAGCTCATCATCTCCTACAATGGTTACAAAAGATGAAATGATAGAGTCTTTGAAATCTAGAATTACCAATACACCAATTATTGAGAATTTAGATATGAATCATTCACCATTCAATAGTGGTGTAAGTGGTGGATTGACACGTAGTAATACTATATACTCATTCAAAAGTCATCAATTTATGTATGCACCTACTATCACATCCAATAATGATTTTAATGATCCATTATTCCTCAAAGATAGTATTGACAGTAGTATGGATGATCTATATTACCTATTACAAGAGCTCACCAATGCAGGGTGTTATGAATGGGTATTAGTTATCGCCACAGTCCTTTTAAATACTACACTAATTTCAAAAACTCTTAAAAGGATTCCAAATATCTATGAAAACTATTGTAAGATGCTTTCCCATCAGAAACCAATTGGATATACACATTTATTGAAATTTGTAGAAGAGGCAGTCTACCCAATTCTTCACATGTCACCCAGTGAAATGCTTCAACAAATGAAAAACCTCTAGAGTTATATTCCTCACTCTCTTTTATAGAGAGAGAATAGGTAATAATCGAATATTTAATAAAATCTATTTACATTCTGGTCTAAAAATATATAAGACCAATTGAATTTTTAGTGTTCAACAGTTACATTTTCAACTTGCATTGGTTGAGGTTGATTACCACCTTGTGGATGTTTATCCTTTTTCTTTTTTTTCTTTCTATGCTCATCTCCTTGTGAATCAGGGTTTTGACCATCTCTATTCTTTCTTTTCTTTTTCTTATGCTTTTTATGTTTCTTTTTATCTTTATCAGGTCTTTGGTATCCACCATCTTGTAATGTGAATGCTAGTTTAAGTTGAGTTTCATCTAAAGGTAATAAAATAAGTTCTTGTTGATTTTCATCTGGGTAATTACCCTCTGCAAATTTCGATAGTCCTGTTAATTTTTTTGGTTGTGTATTTACTTGTGGTTGTTGTTGCTGTTGCTGTTGAGGTGATGTTGCATTATTTGTAGAACTACTGCTCTTTGAGTGTTTTTCTCTTTTTATATAGTTGTCACCTGGTATATGTTTTACATAGGATTTGTAAGTTGAAGACAAATGTTTACTATTAAAATCTTTTAGAGTCTGATATAGGTTGAAATGTTCTAAAAGATTGGTTTCTCCTGTTTTATTTTCTTTTATCGCTGCTTATTAAATTATTAATATCTTGGTAACAAAATATTCATTTAATATTAGTTGATATTACTTTGAATCGGTTTAATTAAATAGAGTGAAGAACTCATCCGTGTGTTGTGCAAAAACTAAATTTAAAAAAATGAACATGTTTTTAATATTTTAATGAAATAAAAATTAATTTTTAATTTATTTGATTAAACAATAAATTTTATTAATTTTGGGTTGTATCGATGTTAGAAATGATTAATTAATATTTATTTGACCACTTTATCAATTCTTTTCTTTTCTTGTTCTTTCAAGAGTTCTTCTTTTTCTTGATATTGTCTTTGTTGTAATTTTAGAGTATCAATTTGAAGTTGCATATCTAGTTGACTTTGTTTATTTTGAACTTCCATTGCATCCTGGTTTTGTTGGAGTAGTTCCTCATGCAATAAATCATATTTGTCATTTAGCTCTTCTTGTTCCATTTGGAATATATTTTGTTGATTATCTCTTTGTGATTTAAATAGTTGTCTTTGTTCATCAACTCTTTGTTGAGCATAGTTCAATGTATTTTCTAAGCCAGATAAAATTCCTCCAAACTTTAGATCACCAAGAGGAGGTTGACTAATATATTGTTGTGGTTGGTAACTCTGTTGATAGATTGGTGGAGTATATTGTGTATTTTGTTGGGAATTTGGATAAAAAGAACTATAATTCATAGAGTTTCTAGTACTTTTCATTTTCATGAATACACACACACCGACTCCAATAACAACACCACCTACAACTATACTTGATAAAATTATAGTATCCATTTCTCAATTTTCTCAATAAATCACACAATACCACTCAAACAATTTAAATACCATCTTAAAGTTGAAATTATCATCAAAGTGACGTCAGATGTGTGAAAATACTTCTGCGAATTTTATATTTATCAAAATGATAAACTATTTTTTCCTCTAAAAATAAATAGATATTTAGATTTTCACAATTTTCATAGATATCTCAATGAAAACTTAATATCTGCTAAATTGATATCATTAAACTTTTTGAATATAGATCTACCTTATACATTAATCTAGATAAAGTTGTACTAAAAATTTTCAAATAACATTCACAAATTATACAATTGGTAATATGTATACAAAATTCTATGAAATGGGGTTTAAACTATGTTCAAATATTGTTATTGCTACATACAACCAATTATAGTAATGACTAAGTGATAAAACTTATGATAGTAGTACAACTCTACTTTAAAAACTGTAATACAAGTATCAATTGGGTGATTACTCTAAAAAAAATTTATCAGTTTTTGATAAAAATGGAAAATGAAAATTGATTGGGAAATTTTAGAAACACACTTGAATTTGATTTGATATCTAGTAATATTTTTAGATGTATACCTCTTCAATTCTTGAAACCTTCTAATTAAAGTAAAAAGTTGAAAACTATAAATAAATTGAAATTTTAGTAAATTAATTCATTCTTTTATAAATTAAATATATTAATTAAATAACTATTAAATTCTTAAAATGACAATCTTAGGTAAATATTATTATAAAAAAATTCTAAATATTTTAATATGGGTATTAATAGATAATATAATCTATTAGGTTCTCTTTCATCAATGGGTAATGTTAAACCTACAATCTCAAGTTCTGGTAAAATTTCTTCTGGATCTTCAATTTCATCAAACCAATCAAATAACAATGTTGCTTGTGCATGTGGAGGTAACTTAATTGGTGGTATTGTTGGTGGTACTGTTGGTTTAGTTGGTGGTTTAGTAGGTGGAGTAGTCTTACCAGTTGTAGGTGGTGTTGTTGGTGGTTTATTAGGAGGAGGATGTTGCAATTGTGGTTGCCATTAAAATAGTTATTTTGTGAAACTATAAAACTCCAAAGATATTTATTTCAAAATAAACCTGTAAATTCATTTATTAAAAAAATAATGTGGTGGTATTGTTTTTGATTATACAAATTATGATTCATCAGGTTCGGTAAATGTTTTTTGATTATATATGTTATATATAAATAAATAAGTTGATAGTAACCCAATAGAACCACATGAGATTGCAGTTAATAAACACACCATTATAGAAACACTAAAATAGATAAATAATGATGTTGCTCCAATCATTGAGACTTTGTTTTGGAAAAATATACAGTAGCAAAATAGAAAGATACCTGCAGTTGCAGATGACCAAAATGATTTCCATTGCCATTGATAATTTTCATGAGAGAGGACAAAAAAGGAAATACTAGTGGATATTAATGAACATGAAATTATAGTAATTGCCATTGATAAAAGATAAAAAGGGTAGTTGGGGATTACTATAGTACTAGTCCACATGGACGAAAGTAAAAAGTAAGCTTCAATGAATATTGCTCCATATGGTATTGCTCCACCAACAATAACAAATGCAATGGGATATCTGTTGTACAAAAAATTTGGTGTTGGGATTTGTCTGGGTATAGGGTTAGTGCTCACAGGTGGTAGAGGTGTAGGTTTCTTATAACCCAACCAAGATCCAAGAGTTGAAAATGGTATCAATAGCCCAATCCATAGACCTATCAATTCAATTTTTATAGTAATTCGAGTAGATGCTGAGCTATTGTTGGGTTGAGCTATATCTACAAACATGTATAAAATAAACAAAATGGATGGAATTAATACCGAATTGATAAGCGATAATATGAATTGGCTACGTTGATTAGGATTTTGAGACAGTTCCTTCATAGTGAGTAGTTGTCAATATTTGATAAACCTTATTTGAAATGAATCCTGATATCAACCCAGTGGAAGCAAATAGAACAATAAGATTAGTTACTAAATACCCATCGGCATCTAAAGTTGGTGATCCAAATAAAGTTGATTTAAAAAAAGTAATACCAATACAACAATAAATTGTGTACCCATTCCAACTAAAGAACTGAGAATCATTGAGTGTCTAGGTTGTCTAAATACATCGCCATGAATAAGTCTCCAACCATTTTCAAACTTTGCATTGGCATTGTCTTGATAATATTTTAGGAAGCTTGGTTTATTAGTAGATATACCATAGGCCATCCAAACTATAATACCTAGGAAAATATTAATAAGAAATGAATTCAATAATGAAAACCAACGAACTCTATGTGGAGTGGTAGATACTGATTCATTTGGTATATTCATACTTTGTGTTTCTGTAAATGAAACTGAATATGTCCATATAATGGGAGGAAGTTCCCCTTCTGGTGGAACTATTGGAGAGAACCCCTTTATATTAGGGCATTTTTTGTAAGGGTCACTACTTAATTCATATTGGTAAGAATCACCATTGACTGTTGATTTAAAAATTTGGCCATTATTTGTATAGAAGTCGAATTTTAGATGATTATAGAGTACATAGCCCTCATAGGTTTTCTCACCAAATGGTATACCATCATTTGTATTGTATGAAATCCATCTATTAATAGGATGATCATCAACTATAAATGTAACAAGGTAGCCCATATCAATGAGAGTACGTAATTTTGATACTTGATTACTGCTAAAATTTGAATCTGGACAGTTTTTTGGGTACTGAATGTTTAGTGTTGCACAATCTACATTCACACCATAGTTTATCTGAAACAATGTGTTTTGGTATTGTTTTCCTAGAATATCATTTCCAAGTGAACGATTGTTATCTTCTATTAAAGCAGGTAGACAGACACCAGGTAAGGTATAGTATGAATAAGGAATTGCACCTTTTGGCGATGAAACTTGCTTTACCATTATAGGTACTGTTTCATTTACTGAATATACCTTGGCATCACCAACTATACAAAAAAATAAAAGTACACCGATTAAAATTAAATAAATTGTATTCATTTCAATTTACAATCAAAATTTAAATTTAATTTTAGTTTGTTGATAAAACTCAAAAAAAAACAGGGTTACAACTAAATTTGTTGACTCATAAGGAAGTTCTAATCTAAGACTAAAAATAAATTACAATTGGAAAATTTTTATTTTAAGTACTTTTGAATTTAAACCAACTCAATGTAAAAAACAAAAATTAGATATCTAAATAAGGAACAGTTGATTTGAACCAAAAACAAAAGAGAGCTAGAGATTCAGCAGATGTTGGATACTTATTTGAGATTTGTATGTAATATTCAAAATTATTAGCATTGACTCTGGAGATCATGATTCTAATGATTGGGTCAATTAAAATTGGAATCAAAAATCTATCTGCCAATGATAAAAGCTCTGAGAGTTTTAAATCAGGCATTTGAGCCAATGACTTTAAATCTTGATTTCCATGTAGATATTCAATGATAAATGACATAATCTCTGGATTGATTTCATCCGATTTGAAGGTTGCTTTTTGATTTTTTGATTCCAACATGCTGGATGAAAATAATGAACCAAAATATTGACTGTATTTCAATAAAACTTCTCTGTAACTTACAATCTCTATAGTTGAGTTATCACTACTGTTAACAATTTCAATTGTAAATGTCTCACCTTCTGATTCATCTTTTGGTATCATATTTGTAATCTCCATTGATTTTTGATCATTTCCAATTGGTTCTGTTTCTTTGTTTATATTTACACTTTGATTTGACTGTTCTACACTATTTATATCATGTTGAACGGTTGGTAATCCATATCTACCCTGCACAAAATTTCTATGTCTTTGTACTAATGATCTTGGTTGGTTGTGTGTAGTGGTATTATTGTTGTTATTGTTGCTATTAGTGGGTTTAGGAGTACCTAGTGTAGTGAATACATGTTGATAGTAATGATGATCAGAAATTGGTTTAGAATTAATACCATTAATGGTTGTATTTCTTTGAACTCTATGCATTAGATCTACATCTCTAGTTTCATGAGCAAATTGCATAAATCTAGTATGTGGCCATAAATGGTAGTCATTATTGTACTTGTTAGTGATGATTGGGTAGTTGTCAAGTGGTTTGGCGTGATCTAGTGAGAGTTTTTTATATTCAGGTGAAAGTTGTTGAAGTTTAGGTCCAAGATTAACATCGACTTTTAATGGGTAAGGATAGAGATCAATTAAATCATTTTGAATGGTTCTTGAGTATTTTCTAAATAATTGAGAAGTCTGATGTTGAGTATTTCCACCAGTCAATTCAAATAACAATATAAAACCATGACTACCACCTCCAACAAAACTACTTAGGTTCAAAGTATGTTCAAAGAATATAGGTCTATTTTGATACTCTTCCAAATTCACCAATATAAAGTCACTTGATATAGGTGTATTTATATTTCTTTGCTCCATATTCTTTTTATAATCTGTGGCATTAGAGTTCATAATGTATAAATTAACCTTTATATTACCATGTTCATAGAGACTGAACACAAAGTCCATTGTTAAATCAACAATCTCCAATTCCGGATTAAAATCCCAAACCAATTTCAAGTATCCATTAGTTTTATAGTTAATCCTGGTCAAATAGTTCCTATTATATATAAAAGTAGTATGTGTGAATATAATATATTAATGTGTTGAGATATTCCTTTATACACACATCTCCCAATCAGGCTCACGAAAAGCCATTATATTTATACTGTGCTCTGTAGCAGAGTATGTAACATCTTCTTTCTCAAGCACAGCTAAAATAGCTTGGTGTGTTTCTTTGTATTTACAAACCAATGAACTTGATAACAATCTTCTTGTTCGAAAAATATCTCTATCAGTTTCAACCGAATCATGATTTTGGATGTTCAAAACAAGAGGTAAATGGTGGCCATTAAATGTTGCATTGTCATTTATCAACACCATTATCTAATAAAAAATTTGATTGACTTTAATTTGCAAAATACCAAAAAAAAAATTGAATTTGGTGAAAAAACAAATATAATTTTATAAACATTTTAATTTTATTGGAAATATTGAATACTAAACAACACTATTTTAATTAAGCAAGTATTGGTTTTAGTGATAATAACATAATATTTTTAGTATTTTGTTTTATGTGAACGTCTCATCTATATATCTATATTCTAAAAAATCAAATTTACAATAAAATAAATACAAGTATTTAAAAATAAACTTATGAAAGGTTATTTATAGGAAAGAAAGTACTAGTTTAAATTTTCGTTTAATGGTTGATCTGATTCGTCTTCCAAATACAGAACAAATGATATTTTATCATTAGATTTATTTAAATTAAATAAGGGGGGTGTTATTTTGATGAAATGTGATTATATAAACATTGGAAATCTATATATTTTGATTCTGTATATTGAAGATATTCTACCAATTAGAGCTAGAATTAAAGAGTAGCTTTGGCATGATGGCATCAATTTTACAATAGTTTTTATCCTTGTCAGAAAAAGATCTATGTTCTTTACTTTCTAGATGTACTTTTAATGATTCAAAATCAGTATAACAACATTCACAGTATCCTTGTGATGTTTTCTTTTTTTTGCTTGAGTTGTTGTTATTATTATTTATTACAAGAGGTTGTTGTTGTTGTTGTTGTTGCATGTTTACATTTTTAATTATTATATTATTGTTATTATTTTTACTATTAATCTCTGGTGACAATGATTGTTGAATTTTAATTGGTTGTGTAATCTGTTGTATGTTTAATTGTTGCTGTTGTATGTTTATTTGTTGTTGTTGTTGTTGTTGTTGTTGTTGTTGTTGTTGTTGTTGAGATGGTGAAGGTTGTTGAGGTAATATTGCCTCTTTTTCAATAGGTAGAAAAGGAGAAAGTGAATAGTGAGGTCTAGTCGATGTAAATGTTTGGTGATGTTGTGATAAAAAGTGAAGTGAGGGAAAAGTAGTCGAATAAGAGTTTGACATAAATTCTTTTGTGATTGGTTTAAAGGTATTATTTTTATCTGTGATTATAATGTATGGGTTGGTAGTTGGTGTTGCTGTTAATTTACTGGTAGTAATGGGTAGTGGTGTTGTTTGTGAAATAACGGTTGGAATTGATTGTGGAATTGCTTGTTGTTGTAGTAGTAATTTTTTTGAAGTTGGTGAAGTTATATTTGTTTTGATAGATGGTTGTTTAGGTTGTTGAACACTGTTTACAATCATAATAGTCGGAATACTAGTTGCATTAATATTATTATTGACATTATGTTGATATACTATAGTGTCATTGGATATTGGTTGAAATGTTAATTGTGATGATGTAGGTTGTGATGATTGAGATGACTGTGGAGATTGGTATAAATGTTGTTGTTGTTGTTGTAAATGTTGTTGTAATTTTTTAGAAGATGATGAACATGAAGATGATGAAGATGGACCATTAGCTCTAATTAGAGGTATAGGTGATTGGCGATCATAAAAGTCGGTTGTAAAAAGGGAATCATCATTTTGAGTGATATTAGTCGAGGTGATAGTGTGGTTTGGTGAACATTTTACTTTTGAAAAAACATAAGGTGATGATGGATTTGATGAAATTATATTATTATTATTAGCAGTAGTATTATTGTATAATTGATCTTCTTGTTGTTGTTGTTGTTGTTGTTGAATAACTTTACAGTTTTTATCGATATTATTGTTAATGTTACAATTACTATTGTTATAAAGTACTTTCGATTGATCAATAAATAATTTTTTGAGTGGTTGATTATCAGTAAGTTCAATATCTATACTATTAATATTTCTCTTCTTACTACTACTAGTACTACTACCACTGTTATTGTTAATATTATTATTATTGATACCATTACTATTACTGTAATGTTGAAAAGTGTGTGGTGGTAGTTGATTCAGTTTAGATTGTGAACTTGACAGTGAACTAGAAAGGCATTGTGGTGGAGAAGGTACTGTAGTAGGTGATGACAAACATGATGAATTATCATGATAATTCAATATATTTAAATGATGGTGATGGCTATGTTGTGGATTTGGTATCAACATGGTTTGTTGTGGTTGTGATGTATGCTGATGTTGAATAGAATGATTGTTATAAATTGGTAATTGATGTTGAATAGGTTGGTGATGAATTGTTGTCAGATCATTTATATTCGAAGATGCCTCACAACCAGTGAATATATTATTTCTCTGATGAGAGAAATAGTTTTTTCCTAAAAACTGGGGATTTTCAACCTCTGCCATTCTCGTCTCTCACTTCTCTTTATATTACTATTATTTTGTTATTGTTGTTATTAAATTTATGTACTTTTAGGTGTTGATACTATTTTGATGATAATGATGATGTATAATCCTGTGTTTTAAACTTTAAAATATATACTATCTACCAGCTTAAAGTAGAAATTCAGTATTTTAATTTCCTCCACTATTTATCCTCTTGTATCTATAGTTTCTATTCTAACTGTTTTTTGTATATATATATTTCTAGAAAATAAAATATTTTAAATTTAAATAATCAAAATTAAAACTAGTATATTGTGTATAAATAAAATTTCTGTTAATACTGGTTTTTGTGATGGGTAGTTAAATATTTAAAAAATAATAATTAGAGTATAGTATTTAATTTAAATACACACACACACTATAAATAAGGAAAAAAAAATAGTTTTGAAATAAATAGATATCTAGTAGTAATAGAAAAGGTTGATACAGATATCCCAAAAAATCAAATAAACTAAAAACAAATAAAATAAAAAAAAAATAAAATAAACAAAACAAACAGCAACAATAGCAACAATAAAATAAACAAATAAACAAATAAACCTAGCTACGTTACAGTTATAGAGAGTTTCAGTTTAAATCATCAAGTTTTTTTTTTTATATGTTATTTATATATATAAGGGTTTGGCAAATCTCTATTTAAATATTTTGTGTATGTGAATTTTATGTTGATATAAATAATGTTATACGGAGGTTGTGTATCTATTATTATTATTGTTAATATTTTGGTTTGTAGTAGAGGAGAGGGAAAAAAAAAAAAAAGTAAACAAAAGTAAAAGTAAAAACAACTTTGGTTGTGAAAATTTAATAAAATTATAATGGTGTGAGACAGAGAGAGGAGGAGATGAAAGGTTAAAGAGAGTGAAACCAACAATGAGTTTACTGATAGTGTCTTTTTGTTTGTTTGTTTTGTTTTTTTTTTTTTTTTGTTATTCTATTTCTATTTGGTTTTGTTGTTGTGTTTGTTGTTGTTTCTTTTAGTGTTTGTCAGCTGCTGATTTTTTATGCTCTTTTTTATTATTTATTTATAATATTTGTTGAAATAATAACATGGCACTATGAAAATATGTTCATCCTCCTCTGAGATATCACATCATAAATTCTGATAGGGTAGAAAATTAATGTGTGCAGTGGAACAAAAAATAAAGCGAGATATAATTTATAAATATTCACACACTATAAAAATACCACCAACCAACACACACCACACAGATAAAATTTATATCTATATATACATATATATATTCAACTGTGAGTGTGGGTGGTGCGAGGGGGTTATAATAGATTTGATGTATGAGAGAGAAAAAGAAAATAAACTAATTTTTAACACTAAATAATATTGGGAAAGAGGTGTGATTTGTAATTTTTATCTTTTCTCTCTCTCACACTCATTCTTTTAATATATATTATCTAACCCACGTATTTTATGAGTGTGAGTGTGTGAGGGAGAGAAAAATACTATTTTTACATTTACTAATTTAATTAATTAATTTCTCCCTTACTCTCTTTTTCTCATCAATCTTGTATTACAGTTCTATTGGATAAGAGTGAGAGCGAAAGAAAAAAGGTAGTGGTGGGGAGAGATAAAAATTTCACTAATAATAGAACAACAATAACAAAAACAAAAACAACATGATATATATATATTCCAATTGGGTTGGATTATTCTATATTCTCTACCTTTTAAAATTTGCGAATGATTGGTTGTTTATATTTAATAATGGTGATTGATTGATTGTTATTATACTGTTTCTTGTATAATCAGCCTCTTATATTTGAATTTGTTATAAATATTTGGGGAAGAATTTAATTTGTTGTTGAATATAGACTACTGTGCACAGTGGGTATATTCAAATAACCACCAACCAAAACAAATAAAAAGTATCAAATTAAATAACCAAAAGACTGCTTTTGATTTTTTAAAAATAAATGTGGAGTAAATCTTTCATGTAACAAATCAGTGTGAGATTTGTAAATTCGAAAAAATTGAGAGTTGAGTGTTGTCAACTAAGATTTTTTTT
Source organism: Tieghemostelium lacteum (assembly GCA_001606155.1). Taxonomy (NCBI): domain Eukaryota; phylum Evosea; class Eumycetozoa; order Dictyosteliales; family Raperosteliaceae; genus Tieghemostelium; species Tieghemostelium lacteum. The sequence continues at coordinate 297,382 of LODT01000016.1, read as the reverse complement.
TTTTTTTTTTTTTTTTATGATTGAGATATTGTGAATCAACAAACTGATTACTATAACTGTTATGAATTAGAAAAAAAAAAAAAAACTAAGAGATCCTTTAGTAACTGAAGGAGAATAGGAGAAAATATTCAATATTGGGCTGTGTTATTTATAGGATCTGTTTTTTTATTTTTATAAATTTATAAATTAGTAAAATTGTCTTTATATTAAATGGAGGTGATGTAAAATGTATGTGGGTACGGAAATTTTGAAAGTTCACATATGAGAGGGTTATATGTGAAAGTTCATTTTAGCACTAGAGTTTTTCCTGGAAACTTTGAAACAGATATTTTTCTGTCTTTTTATGTAAAAAATCTTTTCATTTTGACATATATTTTTGAAGACCAACAGAAGAACAAGTACGAACAAATAAAAAGATGGAAACCAATAGATGCGAACCAGTTGAATCCGTTAAATCTAAATATACCGGAAGTTGTCATTGTAAAGCAATTACATACGAAGCTGACATTGATTTTAAAACTAGCCAAACAACAAAATGTAACTGCTCCATATGTCAAAAAAGTAGATATTGGGAAATGATTGTCAAACCAGATTGCTTTAGACTCTTAACTGGAAAAGAAACTCAAGGTGACTATCAATGGGGAGCTAAGACTTCACATCACCATTTCTGTAAGACTTGTGGTGTTTCTGTCTATGTCAGTGGACATATTCCCGAGATTGGTGGTGATTTTATTGGTATTTTGATTAGTACTATTGATAACCTATCACAAAAAGAATTCTCTGAGTTAGTTCCAAAAGTACATTGTATGAATGGTAGAGATAATGATTGGTTTAATGTTCCTGAACATGTTAGCCATTTGTAAAATTGGTGTAAATATTTAAATAAACATATATTGATCAGTTATTTCAGAATTGATCGATATTGTGAATTAGTTGAAAATATAATTATAAAAGTAATTTCATACCATTAATCAAAAACTAAATTCTATAATCTATTATTACAATGTAATTTTACCCATATAGAGATGAGTTGTGGGTTAAATTTCTCTTCAGATAAAGTGTGAATGCTGATAAAAATAAAAAAATCAAACACATCACTCACTACCACAAATAAAAATACACACATTTTCAAGTGTTGAATAGGTAGGGTTATATATTTTAAAATAAATTTTAATGAATTAGTGTTACTTTTAATTTAGTATCCTTTTAAAAAACTATTATTTTATTTCTATCTATAATCAAAAAGATTTTAAATATTTGTTATTACTTTTTTTTTCATCTCTATTTAAAATAGATAAGAAATCACATAAGGGTTCTATATATTAATATAACAAACAATTCACTTGTAAAATTTACATTTTAATCTATCTATTTATTTAATTTATTTATTTATTTACTTTATAATTTATTTCATCATAAATTTTAAAAATATTTTAAAAAGGTAAAAAGAGAATTTAAGATAATTGAAAGGTACTAGATTGGTTATATTAATTCCATTTTATAATAAATTGACCAAATAGGGAAAGATGAAAAAATTTATATTTTTACTATTTCAATTAATATTGATTTCGACTTTGGTATGCGGAGAATATTATCAAATAGATGCTAGTAGTTCTGTCCCTGCTTCTTCAGAAGGTTCTCAAGTTACATCATCAGAAGATCCATATATAAATTCAATACCACTTAGTGTCTGTGGTACTGCATCTTGTGTACCAACAGCCTCTATCAACAGTGATGGTGCCTGTAAAATCAATCCAAAGACTTTAGGATATTACCCTGCAACTCTAAGTAAAGGTGCTTTCTCAACTGGTAAGAGATGTGGTGAGTGTTTCCGTCTGATAGGTCCAAATGGAACAGTTACTGTCATGGTAAGTGACGAATGTACTGCAGGAGATCCATGTAACCAAGATGACAGTTTCCATTTTGGTATACCAAATGAGGCTTATGATAAGCTGATTGCTAATCGTGAGACTAATGGAAATATATTTTCACTTGGGTATCAAGAGGTTGCTTGTGAACTCGACCAAAATATATTTGTAGAGTTTGCAGGAGGTCAGACAGGAAGAGTAGATTACCAATACTATTTCACAGTTCGTTTCAGTAGTTATTCTGTTGGTATTGAACGTGTACAATGTAAAGGTACTGGTATGGCTAGATACATGGAAATGACATTGAATGGCGGTGGTCAATGGACTTGGAATAAAAAGAATGAACCTGGCGAGGATGCTAAATTCTTATTCCCTGCATCTTTTATATTGACAGGTTTCGATGGTGAACATATTGAATATACTGTACAAAGTAATCCACCTGCTAGTGTTTTGATTGATACTCAACATCAATTTACTCCAGTTAAACATCCGGAAGCCGACCGTGTTTGTACTATGGGTATGGTTCCAGAGATTATCTATGAAGATCATTTATCATTTGGTTGGGATGCCACTCACTCTTTCCAATACGACTCTTTGAATTTCTCTGCTGATCCAGGTGATTTACCAACTCTAAATGAACATGTTATTGAAATTGATTGTTCAGGTAGCTGTGGTATCAATTTATATAGAGGTGGTGGATTTGAGACTAAATATCTAGAGACTTTGAAATTTGATGCTCGTGCCGATCCTCCTTCTTCCAATTTAAAGATTTACTTTGGTGTTGGTGGTAGCTATATTCTACCAAAGACTTTGACATCAGATTGGGATAGTTATAGTATCCCAGTAGAGGATCTAAAGCCCAACCAAATTGAACAGTATTTGGTATTCCTAAATTCTAAAGATGGTGTCAAACAGAAATTCTTTTTTGACAATATCAAATGGGAGTTTAAAGCCGGTGCACCAAAGACACCTAATGTTGTAGTTGATACAACTACTGCATTCCCAACTATGAGACCACTTACAAGTACTGGTGGTGTAACTAGTGGAGGTGTAACATCAGGTTCAACATCAGGTATCTCTGATCAAGTCACTGGTATATCTGATAACATCAGTACAGATGGTGACCAAATCACAGGAGATACCAACGGAGAAAGTGGGTCAGCATCCAGTTCAACTGCCGTCATTGTTCCACAAAAATTCAATTGTTTGTTATTATTTTTTATTTCAATATTTATTTATACCATTTTATATTTATAAAAAAAAAAATAATAATTTAAAAATTTTAAATAATAAATAACATCATATTGGACAAAATAATCAAATTCTCTTTAATTCTTTTGTACACATAATTAATTTTTTATAAAGTGGTTTTTAAAACTGAAAATATCTCATTTTGATTGAATTTTAGAATCGAAAAATTCAAATATTTTAAAAATGAATCGACATAAATTGAGAGACTCTTTCACAGATTTGTTTCAGTTATAATTTTTTTTGTTTTATTTTCTGAAACATTGTAGCAGTAAGAAATTAGAATATTCTATTCTATTTTATCTTTGTAATTTTCTCTTCAAACCTTTAGTTTTTACAATTTTTTATCTTAATTTATATATATCTCTCTTCAATTTATATATTTGAAATGAGTCCAACATCATTACCAATTCCAGATTTTCAAGATGGCCCACAAAATATTTTAAGAGATGGTATGATTTTATTTAAATCTTTTTTTAATCTAATATATGAATTCAATACTTATATACAATGAATGTAATTTACATATGAATAATAACAACAACAGAAATTTTAGGTATTATTGAAAAGATAAAGATTGCATATGATAAATCCATTGTTGGAGTGGTATCACATGTACCAATTTACTTTAATTTTGGATCAATCACCAATTATGGTGCTTCTGAAAGAGCTACAGTTTTAAGAGCTGTTAAAACAAATGTAGCTGCCATTATTAAACAATTTGAAGTATCGTTTGATAAAGTAAGATATAGATCTACACATATAAATATAAATCTTAGATATGAGATTTATAAAATTTGATAAATCTTGGTGTTGTTAACACAATATATATATTTATCTAGATGGATAATTTGAATAAATCCAATGTTAATAACTATTTATTAAGAGTAGTTGTAAATAATACTCCTGGTAAGGCATCAACATCTAAAAAATGTATGTTCTATCCAGATGGTACTGTAGAGATTACAACAGTATTTGAGGATGGACTCAATTGTCAATATTATTTGGAAAAGAAGATTATGGCATGTTTGAATGAGTTCAGACCTGCTGCAGGATCACAAGTCTCTCAAAAAGTAGAGTCATTTGTACCAGTAGCAACACCAACTACACCACCACCTGAAACCGTAGTACAAACTCCACAAACACCATCAGCTTCTAATATAGATCTTTCAGTTCCATACTATCCAAATCCTCAATGGGAGAACTTCAAAACAGAGGCAATTGCAGCTTGTAAACCATTGAGATTTGAAGCTGTTCTACCAGGACCTCCATTTGATGTACCTGTTAATATTGACTGGCAATCAGTACCATTGTCAGGTGCTGACTTTTCAGTAGTTTTGAAGTCTATGAAGACTAATATTCCAAGTATCTTGAAACAGGTTATTCCAGGTATACAAAAAGTCGATGAATTCCGTAAGGCTATTATTAGAGACTTCCTTGTATCTATAGTCTTCCAGAATATCGCTGGTAAGGCTAGTACAAGTAAGAGATGTTTCCTCAGTGCTGAGGGATCTTTAATGATTATCGTTCCTTTTGAAGATAATCTCAATTGTTCTTATTATTTTGAAAAAAAAATCACATCAGGTCTTAACGAATTTCAACCCCCACAAGGTGTTTCAGCTCCACCTAAAATCAATGTGGTTCCAGTTCAACCTGTACAACCTGTAGTTCAACAACCAGTTGTACAACAACCACCTCAACAAGTATTTGCACCACAATATGGTACTGGTAGTCTACCAACTGCCCAACCACAACAACCACAACCAGTTTATGTACAACCAGTTGTACAACATCAACCTGTTTATGTGCAACCAGTTGTTCAACAACCAGTCTATCAACAACCACCTCAACCACAGTACCAACCACAATACACATCCTATGTTCAACCTAAACCAGTTGAAGTTGTTAAACCAGTTGAAGTACCAAAGGTCAGAGAACCACCCAAGGAAAAGGGCAGACCTGAGATGGAGGAGAGACCAAATGTCGAGGATCCAGCCGGTGTATTTTTAGTTAGAGAGATTGATTATATAATCTCACAAATGAAGGTTTTGGATGAAAAAGATCAGTACTTTGGAGTACCATTGTATCTCGATTGGAAGAGTATCATGGTCTATCCATCAGCAGTTAAGCAATCTACTGTTTTGAGAAATGTAAATTTGGTACTTTATAGACTACTCAGAGATGTTCTCAATGCAATTAAGCTCTCATGTACAGATTACATTAACAAGGACAATATCGTTGAGTACCTCAGATCTGTTACAATTCAACATATGCAAGGGTCAAGTCCATCACTTAAAAAGGTTGTCTACGAAGACGGACATTTAACTGTACAAACTACTTTTGAGGACTTTGGTAACTGTGCATTGTACTTTGACAGTAAAGTCATTCAAGCTTTCCAATCTAAACCATCTCAACCAGCTCCAAAGAAACCAGAGCCTTTGCAATTGGTTAAAGAAGAGCTTCCAATTCGTTTGATGGCTCATCAAGCTTTAAAGAATCCAAAGACTGGTTGTGTATACACTCCAACTTGTCCTGTTGAAATGGATTGGTCTTTCCTTACTGTAAAAGGTAATGAATCCCTCGGTGTTGAACACAACTTGATTGCAAGTACCAATCCACTTTTGACTGACTTTTTCTTGGCAATGTTGAGTTTTGATCAAAAAGATGTTGATATCTTGTGTAAGGAAATTACAAAGATTACATTCTGTCAAGCTCCACCAGGTAAGACCATCTTTGATAAGAGAGGTGTTGTAATGAATGATGCTGGTAACTTAATCATTACCACCACATTCGAAGATAAAATGGAAGGTGTCAAGACATTCAAAGAGAAATACATTTGCATAATGAAGAGTCGTTTGAGTAAGGTTATCATTCGTGACACTTTGGTACCTGAGATCAAGAAGATGATTGATACAGCCGTCAAGGTCAATTACAAACCAAATTATCTCGACAATATCCCAGTTAATGAATTCCAATCCTACAGCTCTGTTGTGCAATTTGATTGGCAATTGGTTGATAAGGAACCTGTTGAACAACAAGTTAAGTTCTACAGTGACATTGTAATCAACATGCAACAAAACAAAACATTTACAACACTCTTAGACAAGTCCATTAGAGACATCTGTTCATATGATGTTGGTAAGAATGCTTTCTTGCCATGTAAGACTTTCATCTTGAGAAACATTATCAAATTCAAAGAGGAACAATTGAAGTTTGTTGGTGGTACAACATGGGAATTCTACGTATCATTCCATGATCCAGCACACTACCAAATCAACAAGAACTCATTGACCAAAGATTTCAAAGAGAAACTTGTCGTTGCATTCCCATGTGCTATTCAAGACACATTCCCTGTCATTGACGAATACGTTGAAGAACTCCAAAGTGCCACTGGAAAGAAGGTACCAATCGTCATGAAATACGACAGTTGGAGAAAATTCCAAAGATTTGCTGAAGATCCATTCTCCTATTTGACTATCAACCAAATTGCATGCAAGACTATTTTCAAGGGTCTTGACTGTATTTCCTCTCTAACCAAAGACATTATCGTAAAGAAAGAGTATACCTCCAAAGTCAATACCATTGAGATTACCTATGATACCGCTAATAAGGTAAAAGGTGCAAGAGAGAAAGATCCAAATGCCATAGCTACCTTAAACAATGGTGTTTTGGCATTTACCCTCAACTTTGAAGATGGTCCAAGAGATAGAATGCAATCTTGGGACTACCAATTGGAGTATGTACTCGGTACTAGACAATTGAAGATTCAAAGATCCATTCAAAATGCCAAACAAGATCTTGAAAGAACCAGCAAGAACCTCTCCAATCTCATTGGCAAGCCAGTTACCATCGATGTCGATTACACTACCTTTATCAACAATTTCAAATTCCTCTATGCACTTGAGGAGCCAACTTACACTAAAGTCATCCAATCCTTCTACTCTCTTGTTGAAGCTGGGTGGTTGAACAGTCAAGAGTCCGCTGAACTCCTTTCTTATGAAACCCTCAAGAAATCCATTCAAACTCAACTCAATAAGGTAACCTTCAAAGTCAACTGCGATTCAGCTCAAAGAGAAAACTATGAATTCCAATTATCTTCCGGTGAGTTAACAGTCGGATTGAACCTCAACAGTGCATGCACAGTAGCCACCATGCCATGGAGATTAGAAGTCGAAAGACTCTTCAAATTAAGAGATCTCAGAATCCAAGAAGAAATTGCCAAAAGAGTTGACTTTAATTCAAGCAAAACTCAAATTCTATCTACACTCGCTAAACAATCTGTAACCATCACTATTGACTGGCAATCTATTATCACCAATCCAGATTTCTCTAGAAATCTCACAGATTACTATGTATACTTACACAAGTTTGCTGAAGGTATAACCAGAGAACTTGCCAAGACCTCAGGTTTTGGTAAACTATGTGAATACCCTGAAGTTTTGACATTGGTCCAAGCTGCTATAAATGCTATTAGAATCCAGGCTTCTACAAGTGACGGTATGGTTGTTGACTATGAGTCAGGAAGCAAGACTATTGTATGTAAAGTTGGTATTAGAAACCTCTTTAAATACCTCCAATCATCTGCAGACAACTACGAGGAGTATGGCAGACAGATTGAGAATATCATAGGTTGCAGAATTCCATGTATCAGAGCATTTATCAAACGTAGAGAACCCGAAGTTGTCTCAGCTGTCAAATCACGTTTAAGAGAAGCTGTCGAACTAGACGTTGGATTCACATTTGATTGGAACTCTATTATCGAACATCCATCATTCAATAGACTTCAAGACCCTGTACCAACACTCAAAAACATTTTATTGTTAGGTCCAGAGTTACATCCACTCGTTCAATTGTGTCGTGAGAACTTCAAAGCTAAAGAAGAACTCAAAACAGTTAGAAACTATACAATTTTCATTGACGGTAACTCACGTGTAAATGAATCCGAGTTCTCTGAGAACAAGTTTGGTGTAGATTGGGCTAAAGTAGGTTGGAAAACTTTACCTGCCAAAGACCACATTTTAATCACTGTCAATCTAGATCGTCTCACTAAAGACAAACCACACAATCTAGAATTGGAATTAAAAGTTGAGTTCCTTGTCACACCTGATAAAGCTTTGGATAGATACCAAACTAAAATGGACGAAATCCACAGACAAGAAGAAGCTGATGCCAATGATAGATTCAGAAGAGATCAACGTCGTATGGATCAACAAATGTTAGATGCCTCCAGAGAAAATAATCGTCAATTAGAATCTTTAAATAGAAAGTTTAGAAGATAATCAAATAAATTTTCCTTTTTTTATTATATTTTATCAATACATTTTATTTGAATTTTTATGCTTGATTTAGTAAATCTTTGTATTATTATTAATTCATTTTTTGTTTTTTTTAATTTTTATTTTTAAAGTTGATGATCATCTCAATAGAATAATGAAAAGAAATAAGATTTATAATATTGATGAGAATAATATAAATAGTAATAGTAATGGTAGAACAGTAAAAAATGATATTCAAAATCAAAAGATAAAATCAACGGATATTTTACAGTTTTTAATTTACTTTTTCATTGTGATCTCGTTAGGATGTTATCTGTTCTTTAATGGATTCCTTTTGATGAGATTTGAATTACCACAGAGAAGTAAATGTAACGAGTCACCATTAAACTATCAAAACCATCAAGATCAAAACAAATCATTTATAGAGAGACCAGAGGGATGTTGGATAGATGCATCATTTAAGAAATCAGTTATTGTAATTATCGATGCTTTACGATTTGATTTTGTACACAAACAGAATCCTAAAGAGACTAAAGGGTATTCAGCATACATTCACAATCATCTCACTTTTGTAGATAGACTATTACAAGAAGATAGCGAACACTCACTACTCTTTAGATTTATAGCTGATAGTCCAACTGTAACAATGCAGAGAATAAAAGGAATTACAACAGGATCTCTACCGACTTTTATAGACGTAGGTTCGAATTTTGGCGGTGATGCCATTGTGGAAGATTCACTGATACATCAACTCTCTTTTACAGATGGTTCAACAGAAGCTGATCATATACATCAGTCTGTAAATACACTGGATCAACGATTGGGATTCGTCAGTAATGAAACAATGTTTCGTAAGAAGGTTATTTTCATTGGTGATGATACTTGGGTGAGTCTGTTTCCTAACCATTTCTATAGTCAATATCCTTTCCCTAGTTTCAATGTAAAAGATATTCATACCGTTGACAATGGTGTCATTGAGAATATCCTACCTATCATAACAAAACCTGAATCTAGTGGTAACTGGGATGTTATAATCTCACATATGCTCGGTGTAGATCATGTAGGTCACACCTATGGTCCTTACCATCCAGAAATGATAAAAAAACTCGACCAAATGAATACCTTTTTACAAAATATAATTGATAATCTCGATAATGATACTCTATTTATTCTAATGGGTGACCATGGTATGACAAGCGACGGTAACCATGGTGGTGCTTCCAATGAAGAGACTGAATCTGCCATTTTCCTTTACTCGAAAGGTAAATCTATAAATCGTAGAAATTTACCTACAATCTTTCAAACACCAGGTAGTCCCAATGGATCTGTAAAGAATGTCAGTCAGATTGATTTGGTTTCTACTTTGTCACTTTTACTTGGTGTTCCTATACCTTTTGGTAACCTTGGTTCTATAATACCTGAATTGTTCTACAGCACACAAGACACTAGCGTACAAGGGTGGACTAGACTTATGCAAAGTATACGTATTAATACTTGGCAGATTAAGAGATACCTCGATAGTTACTCTAAGGTCTCAAAGGAACTTGGATCATCATCTCTCAAGTACTTTAACGATCTTCTAGACAGAGTTGAAAAGGACTATAGTTCATTAGGAAGTCTGTCTACTGAATCTGACTATATCAGAGTCTATCAAGGGTATCTTAAATATCACCAAGAAGTTGTGGAATTGTGCAGAAAGATATGGGCTACTTTCGACACAGTAACTATGAAATTTGGTATGGCTCTATTGATTTCATGTGCATTGGTCATAGTTGTGTTTATAGTGCAACTTGTGCGATACCAGAAAACCTTATTCAAATTCCCATTAAATTCAGTGATTATTTCATCGATTTTAGGTGTAGCTGTAGGATTCCTATTGAATCTATTTGTATTTCCAGAGTTACTACTAAACAGTGTCATAGTTTCAAGTAGTGTCGCATCTCTACTTGCAATACTCTATAGAGTTGTAAGAAATTCTGGAAAAAATAACAACAATAATATTAATCATATAGAGATTATACGTAAACAATGGGGAGTATTTCAATATGTACTCTCCCTTTTACCTATTGTTTGTATGGTTATACATGGTGTATCATTCCATTCCAATAGTTTTATAGAATCACAACGATCAGTAGTCTACTATTTTACAATTACCATCGAGCTACTTTTAATTGTCTATCTATTGAAATTGAAATTCAATGGTAGTCATTTTCTACCAAAGACATGGAGATCATGGAAATCCTATATTGCAATCATCATATTCTCACTCTTTCAAATTAAAAAACTATTAAACACATCATCAACCCCAAATACCACCAACACTGTTGACGATCAACCTGAAATTGAAAAACAACAACAGACATCACAACAAGAAATGTTCGCAGAGGCACTTGAAAATCTACCTTTTTACCTATTCTATTTGGTTTTGGTATTCTTTAATCTGTCATTGTTGATTAAGAATATTGGCTTTAAAAACCAGGGTTTGGAATTTGGGTTATTGGTGACTAGACTGAAGGTTATATGTGGATTTATATTGACACTTTTGTCAGTGTATTGGTTATCTCTACCTAGACTGATTCATCATACATCATGGATTATAAAAGGTATTTTACCATGGTTAATGTATATCAATGTGATATTTGGTAGCGTTGCTACATTTTTCGGAAAACATAGAGATAATGGAGATGATGGTAATGTAAATGAAAGTGACCAGTCTAGTAACTATATTGAAAAGATTAAATATACATTTTTTAAGGTATCTGAAGTATTTATGTACCAGTATCTGTTGATAATGTTGGTGTCTAACCATAGTCATGCCGAAAGTGTGTTCTATCTATTTCTGGCTATTCAGTCTCAGACTGTACTGTTTTCAAGAGTCAGTACTACAGGAGGTCAAAGTGACAGTAACTATCTAATCACACTGATGTACCCTATACTCTGGGGATTCTTAACTATACTCAATTTCTTCTCAACTGATCATGATTACTCTTTCAATAAGATTCAATTTGAATCTGCTTTTGTAGGATTTGAAAGTCATTCCATTATCCGAGGTGGAATACTGGTACTCTACAATACCTTCTCATCACAGATCTTGTTTAGTTTGTCTCTACCTTTAATGTTGATATATACAAGATACTTAAACCCAACGATTCACCATCACACACTGACATCTGATATCACCAGTAGCACTACAAGTAGTTTTGTCAAACTTTGGAAATCATGGAGACTTAATAACGAATTGTTAATTGGATATCTCAGTTACCTCTTATTCTTCCTCTTCAATACCATTATGGTGTGTTTCAGTGTCTACAATCTCAGAAGACATCTAATGGTATGGAGGGTCTTTGCACCAAAATACATTTTTGAAACAGTACAATTACTATTGATTATGCTCTTCCTTATCCTATCTCTATGTATTTTAAAATATTTTAAATTAAAATAAAGAAACTGTCATATTCACATAATACCTAATTTAAATCAAATTTATTTTTTTTTACAAAAACATTCGTTCGTCAATGTTATCTCTTGCAAGATTAAGACTTTTTAATAATGTTATAAAGTCTAATAATATAAAAACAGTTTCAAGTAAATATGTAAATTTTATTAGAAGCTTTTCAACAATAACAAGTGTTGAAGCAGTACAACAAGATGTAGATACAGAAAAACCACTACGAAAATCTCTATTAGAGAATGCAGAAAAAATAGATATCAGACCCTATATAACTTTATTATCCGAAAAAAAGGATATAATAGAATTGGAACATAGTCTACAAGCTAAAGATTAGTAAGTCTATGCACTCAAACCCCTCAATTACAATGAAAAATACTAATATGGAGTGGGTTTGTTTGAAACAGTTTTGATAAAACTATAGAAAAGATTAAGGATAAACCAATGATTGAACAGTATAGATATTACATATTATCAATGTCACATTTATCAAATGATGTTAAATTGGCAGCTATTACATCTTTAGTTAAACAGGATAGTAGATATATTGGGTTTATGTCACTTTTTCATTCATTGAATGAAAATTATCAAGAGGCAACTAAACTAATAACAGAATCAAATACAATAGAGACCAATAATGATATATATATTACAATTTTGGCAGGAGCAATGAATAATACAAACATTGATAATTTCTTGAAAATCTTGACACAATTTGAAAAGTATCAAAAAAAGGTGGCAGGAGTGACAGATAACACAGAGATTTATAAACAAGTTGAAAGATCTCTAATGCAGATATTTCAATGGGATACACTTCCTTTGGTTAAATTTATAATGGAGGCACTGCATACCACTAAATCATGGGAAAAACAAAAGTATAAACCCATGATAAAAAACCTGTTTCCCCACTCTACATTTTTGGAGGGTTTGTATAGAAGTCTTTTAAGTTCACCTAGAACCACTGTAATGTGGGCAGAGGCAATGGTGAGGGCTGGATACCACATGGATGAGGATATCTATTTGGATATACAAACTGTACTCTTGGCACTCAATTACAGTTCCTCAGTATTGAACTTCCGTTATATTATGAGTAATTATGAATATTTCCCAACCAGTCGTATAAATTCACTGTTTCTCGAGGAGTTTATTCAAACTGGCGAAACAGAGAATATTAAAGAGAATTTTTTGAAAATTACAGAGAATTCATCGGCACCTGTACTCTCACAGAAGGTCTATGACAGTATGGTGAATTTGTTGTTGAGAGAGATACCGTCATTAGACGACGCAGGAAAACTAAAGAATCTACGTCGTGTATCGGATATTCAAGAAAAACATCCTAGTACTGGTATATACAATAGTTTGATGAATTATTACATAAGAAACGTTGAAAAGGCATTTGAAATATTTTCACAACTCATTAATCATCCAAATGGACTGCAGCCTGATGATGTAACTTTAAAACTACTGAAAACGTTGTTGGGAAACAGATACAAAGAAGTAGGTTTACTAGAGTATCTTATCGAAACGCTACCTAATAACAATTCGGAAACCTATCTAAATTTGATTTTAAAGATTTCTATTGACAAGGGTGACTTTGCATCTTCTGTGGAATACTTTACAAAGATTGTCAACAACAAATATACCATTAAAGAGAATATAGTTCCAAGAATGGTTACCAAATTTTCATATATTGAGCCATCCTATTGGAAGCAATTGTTTAGAGAGGATATAGGATTGGAGTTTAATTCTGTATCTTATCACAGTCTGATTTGGTCGCAAAGTCATAGCGAGATTCAACATACATTGTCACTCTTGAAAAGTAATGGCATCCCTTTGGAATTGGATACTATTAAACTGTTAGTTGATGGTACCTTGAATGGAAGCATGCCTGTTCATTCTGTTCAACAACTGATTCAAGAGGAGCTCTCTGGAGACGATCCTAAAAAGATGGAAATGTTGGGATATGTATTGTCAAAATACCCCTATTTACCATTCACAAAACCACAGATTAAAGAGTATTCCACAAGAATGGCTAACCAATTGCCATCACTAATTCAAATATCCCTAGCCAACGGACACCTGGACATGGCATGGGAGTTCCTACGTCAATATCAACAATCACCTTTTGCTAAAGAATCAGTTTTAATTGAATCCAAATCCAATTACCTCTATGCCAGTTTTTTGAATATGGAATTTGGTGCATTGGATAATATACATTTGAAAGACTACATAAACCTCGAGATTAGAATGGCAGTATTCCAGGGGATTTATGATGCTTGTAAATACAGAAAACGTTCTAAGTTGACAAAAGATGTTCTTTTGAACATTGAAAGAAAGTTCCAGGATACAAACTTGACAGTTACTGAACATGTTCTCATTAAGATGTCTTATATCTGCCAAGGTTTACTCACAGACACTGTACTGGACCAGTTTTATGATACCCATAAACTGTCAATAGCAAATCTACAATTTATAGCTAAACATTTCATATTGAATAACAATACTAATTTAGCTGTGAAATGGCTAAATAAGCTACTATCCCAAAGCCCAACTACTGCCCAACTATCAGAACTTATAGTAACACTCAAATGTAACTATAATGAGGAGCTTAGTTTTATACTATGTAAGTATCTAGCTAAGTGCCCTTCAGATAGCATGTATGGAAATGAATGGTTCCTAATGTCAAAGTACTATCTCTCCAAGCAAGATATAAGTAACTTCATAACTAGTGTACTAAAGATTGAGGCTCCTTTGGACCAATGTGAGATCCTTGATATCTTTGGTACCATGTATATCAATGATATAGATGCCCTATACACCCAATTGGAAATCTACGAAAACCAATGTGAAAATCAAATTCAATTTGACCAGTTTGTAGCAAAACTAGCAGTACATTGGCCAACTCTTGTGAAATCACTTCCAGAATATTTGTCACTGGTTTCCAAGAAATTTAGAATAACTAAATCTCTAAATGATTCTTTGGTGCTCGCTTTATCTCATTCAAAATCTTTTGATTTAGAATCACTATACATAAGCCTTGGTATACACAGTGAGACTCCTGGCTTCCTTTCCATTCTCAGACAGAATGCAAATGCTGATAAACTTTTTTCTCAATTTCTTCCAGCTTCGATATCAAAACTATCAACACAAAAAAGCTTTACAGAGGATCTAAAATCAGTATACTTAATTGCATCTGAAAACCCACGTCCTAACCTATTCAGAACTCTATTACTAGGCAGTCAGAACACTGGACAAATTAGTAATAGTGCATTGTCTCAGTATTGTGATATCTTCACTTCATGTGGTATGGCTCCAATCAATCATTTTGGTGATAATCAATATCTAAAATCAAAAATTTATTCTAATCTCTACCCATTAAAAACTGTTCAAGCAAAAACTGAATTTATTCAACAGTTCCCATCAGAGATTGATTTTGATCTTCCAGAACTCGAGAAATCCAAAGAACTATCAGTTAAATTTAAATTAAGAAAAGTTCAATTTCAAAATTTAATTAAATAAATCACCGAAACAAGAGAATTTATTTAATTTTTTTTAAGGAAACTGATTGTCGACCATATTGTCTCCATCGTTTTAAAAATAAATGTTTTGGGTATAGTTCTTTTTTACCAGTGTGTGGGTCGTATATTATGTATTCCTTATCAGTGTATCCTGATAATAGCGCACAATGTTGAGGTGATATCCAATAAATGGTTTTAGTATAATCTTTTTCATCTAACCATTCATCAGAGATATAAGGGGTTCTATTAAGATCTATTGTCATCCAAATTACAATTGGAATTTGTTCAGTTGTCAAATGACTTTCAAGTACCCTGTAATCATCATTCTCCTCAATATTATTTGATTCAAAATAGTCTAATCTATTTTGAATATTTTCTCTAGTTTGTGGTAGATATATTGAGTATTTTGAATCATTATTAGTCAAAGCTGTTAAATCAGTCACTTGGTATTTAGAATTCAATTGTGACTCTTGACTAACTAGTAATTGAAGTAGATTACTTATACCTCCATGATAGACACCAAAGGAATCTTTACTGTAAGGAGACCCTACAAAGGATCTAAATGGGTTGCCTCCAATTAACTGTGAAGGATCAGATTCTTTTGTAATAAAATCAGCAAGATATTCTTTTGTGCATATATCTATCCCCAAATGTGTCAATAACATAGAGACACTGGTGACTTCACATCCGGTTGGTAATATCGGGTATTGATATTGTTCCTTTATTCCTAAAATATCACAGTTCATTTTATTAAATTTTTTTTTAGTTTCGGCTGTGTGTGTTTCCCCGATTACATTTTCGAATTTATAAAAAAAAAAAACAGACATTTATCTGTTATTATTCCGAATTCGAGGGGGTTGTTAATTTATTCAAAGAGATAAAAAAAATATAAAATTTTATTCATTGTATTATTAAAAAAATGAACCATGATTTTTCAAGATTTGTTCAGATGTTGATGAGTAACATTCAACATCACAGACACCTAATAAAGAGTAATGCTTATTGGGGATTACCTGTATTAGGGTATCTAGGATACACAGTCTATCAAAGACTATTTAATCAGTACCAATTCAAAGATAAAACAATTGTAATTACAGGTGCAAGTAGTGGAATTGGACTTTCAACTGCACATCTTCTCTCTAAACTTGGATGTAAACTCATTTTAATTGCCAGATCAGAATCTAAACTTTTAGAAGAAACCCAAATAATTAATCAAAATGGTGGTAATGCTCATTTTGTAGTAGCAGATCTCTCAAAAGAACATGATCTGAATAAATGTGTTGATTCGATAAACCATATAACTCAAAGTAATGCAATTGACATACTCATCAATTGTGCTGGTGCAGGTCAATGGAAATTCATTGAAAATACATCTTTTAACGATTGTTTAGATATGATGTCTTTACCTTGTATGTTTTAATATCCCCCTCCCATCCTCCTCCACCTAATACTAATTAACAGATTATAATTTAAAATAGATTTTGCAACATTTCATATTACAAGATTACTCTTACCAAAAATGATCATGAATCAGAATGGATTAGTTGTTATTGTAAATTCACCAGTTTCATATCAGACATGGCCTGGTTGCGCAGGATATGCAGGTAGTAGATTTGCACTCAGAGGCTTCACTGAATGTTTAAGAATGGAACTTGCAGGTACAGGTGTAGGTGTTTTAGAAGTTATTCCTGGCGAAACTAATTCAAATTATTTTACTGCTAATGGAATTGGTGAAGGTCAATTCCCAAGATTATCAATACTTTTACCAAAATTATCACCTGATTTAAGTAAATATTTATTCAATTTACTATTTATAGTTTAATACTAACACCCATCTCTATTATTTACTAATTAGTTGCATCACATCTTGTAAATGCTATTAAATATAATAAAACAAAAATTATTGTACCAATACTCTTGGATTTAATGTTAAAAATTAATTTTATGATACCAAATCGAATCAAATTTTGGTTATTCTCTTCTCCAAATAATGAAAAGAGAATATCTAGTTATAGAAACCAAAAAAAAGAAAATTAAAATAAAACAAGAACTTAATTATTTATTGTAATCTAATATTTTTAATTGAATTGGTGAAGTGAATTTTTTTTTTTTTTAAATTTCACGTAGAACACTCCAAAATGACAGATACTGTAAATACCGAAGATTTAAAGAAATTAAATATAAAAGAAGAGGAAAGTGAAAGTGATGATGAAGTAGAAACTACAGAGAAACCAACTACAGGTACTTCAACTACTAATGGTACAACTGAAGGTGAAAAAAAGAAAAAGAAAAAGAAGAAGAATAAAAAGAAGAAGACTGGTGCTGCTACAACTACAGCTGCTGCAACTACCACTACTACTACTGATAGTAAACCAACCACAACTCCAGGTGCACCATTAGTACAAACTAATCCACCAACCATACCAATTTCAAAATTATTCCCAAGTGGAGAATATCCATTAGGCGAGATTTGTGAATATAAAAATGAGTATGTTATTGGAATGTAGTAATACATTTGAAACATGAGTTGAAAAAAACTAATATATTTATGAATATTTGATAATTATAGAAATTCATATAGAACCACAAGTGAAGAAAAGAAATTAATTGAAAAGATGAATTCTACTATTTATCAAGATGTTAGAAGAGCAGCAGAATGTCATAGACAGGTTAGAAAATATATGCAAGGTATTGTTAAACCTGGTATGGGATTAACAGAGCTGGTAGAGACATTAGAGAGAACTAATAAGCAATTGGTTGAAGCCAATGGATTAAAGGCTGGTATTGCCTTCCCAACTGGTGTATCTGTGAATAATATTGCAGCACATTGGAATCCAAATTCAGGTGACAAGACAGTACTGAAAGAGGACGATGTCTTAAAGATTGATTTTGGTACACATGTCAATGGTTACATTATTGATTGTGCCTTTACAATGACATTTAACCCAAAATACGATCAATTATTGGCAGCTGTAAAAGATGCCACTAATACTGGTATAAGAGAAGCCGGTATTGATGTTCGTTTAGGTGATATCGGTGCTGCCATTCAAGAGGCTATGGAATCCTATGAAATTGAATTGAATGGTAAAACCTACCCTATCAAATCAGTTAGAAACCTCAATGGTCATACTATAGCACCTTATCTCATTCATGCAGGTAAAACAGTACCCATTGTAAAAGGTGGTGACCAAACTAAAATGGAGGAAGGTGAGTTCTACGCTATTGAGACTTTTGGTAGTACAGGTAGAGGTGTAGTTCAAGAGGATTTAGAATGTTCACATTACATGAAAGTACCAAACGCACAAGCAACTATCAGATTACCAAAATCCAGACAATTATTCAATTTTATCAATAAGAACTATGACACTTTATGTTTCTGTCGTAGATGGTTAGATCAAGCTGGTGAAGATAAACATATCCTATCACTTAAAAATCTTTGTGATATTGGTTTAATTTCTCCACACCCACCTCTTGTTGATATGAAAGGCTCCTATGTTGCTCAATATGAACATACCCTCTTGTTGAGACCAACATGTAAAGAAGTTCTCTCTAGAGGTGATGATTACTAAATTTCCACATCTCACACCACCAATAAAATATACTTATATTTTAATATGTATATAAAAAAAAAGTAGGTTTGTTCAGTTAGGCCTCTAACTGAATTTAAGACCCACATTTCTGTTTTGGTAGTTTTTTTTTTTTTTATTTTTTAATTACAGTACCTTGAACTGACAAATCGAGATATGTTTAAATTATCAGCAGGATTATTACCATTACTCTATGGTATTATAACATATTCATCTTTTGGAATAACATTATTTCTAGCATGTTATTTACATTTTAAACAAGTCACCAAGAACCATTGTAGACATTGGGAATTCTTACCATCCATCTCAGCAACTATCGGTGACTTTACACCAGAGATGAATGTCTTCAGATACGGTATGGCACTTACATCTGGACTTAGACTAGGAACTATATACCTCAACCACTACCTAGCAGTCGACGAGAAAAACAATCTCATTAGCCAACTTCACAACACCAACAGACCCAATTCATTTAAAGGTACTACTGAATCCTTAAATGCCTCTATAAAATCTATAACTACTCTCATACCCCTATGCACTATATTTGACACACTCAGAGTATTCTCAGCAGGTGTTTGGATCTATGTATCCAGTAGTGAATGGTTATTCTTCCATCAATGTGGATTTGTAAGCTATGTAATCTTCTCCTTCCTCTATATGTACACCTATACCAGTCTATTCTACCAAACCAGAATTAAATTCAAAGTACAACACACCACATTCTGGTCACTTATATTCAAATCCTACGACAGAAAGACTCAAAAAGAACTGTTTTCTCTGAAATGGAAGGTCATTGTAGGCATAACTCATTTCCTCCTCTTTATATCCTCCCTCAAATATTTTGTTGACCATGAATTCCATTGTGTCTATTTGGCCTACAGCAAATACTCTGTCTTTGAATGGTCATTGGCAATCTTTAATGTCGGTTATGATATTTTAACCTATTTCGACTTAGATTCTCTCTATTTTACATTACATAGAGAAAAAGTTTTATAATAAATTAATAATAATAATACACTATAATATTACAATTCTCAATCATTCATAATATCTCCTATTATATATCTTTCGGCAGAGTACGAACGTTTCAAATCAATTTTTAATTTTTTTGATTAAAATTTGATTATAATTATTGTAAAAAATTTTTTTTTTTTGTTTGTTGAGATTTATACACGCTAAAGACACAGAGTAAGTCTATATAGAACCTTTCCCTTTTTTCTCACATAAGATTATTAATGTAATCCTTATCAATAGATGCCACCAAAGGTCGATCCATCAGAAAAAGTTGAAGGTAAATAAAATATAGGACAGGAATGAGGATTAGATGTTATAGGATTTAGATTACTGATTTTTGGATTATGATAAATAGTATTCTTAAGAGTTGCAGGTGGTGAAGGTGGTGCTATGTCCACCTTAGCTCCAAAATTGGGTCCACTTGGTGTTTCCCCAAAGAAAGTTGGTGATGATATTGCTAAAGCCACTCTTCCATGGAAAGGTATGAAAGTCCAAGTTAAATTGACCATCCAAAACAGAGTTGCTGTCCCAGAAGTTTTACCATCAGCCTCTGCTCTTGTCATTAAAGCCTTGAAAGAACCACCCAGAGATAGAAAGAAGGAAAAGAACATCAAACACAATGGTAACATTGCTTTCGAAGAAATCATCAATATCGCTAAAACTATGAGATTCAAATCTTTAGCTATTGACTCTAAAGGTTCCGTCTTGGAAATCTTAGGTACTGCCAATTCAATTGGTTGTAAAGTTAACGGTAAATCACCAAAAGACATCCAACAACAAGTTAAAGATGGTGTTTTGGAAGTCCCAGCCTTTTAAATAAATTATAGTTAACAGTAAATATACCAATTTTAATGAAATTTCTTTATTTAATATTATTATAATCAAACTTGGGTTTGTAAACGAAAAAATTGAGAATATGCGTGGTGTGGTTTCACTGCAATACACCTTTTTTACAAAACCTCTTGATTTCTTTAAAATTTTTAAATTTAAACAATATCAGATATTTTCATGAAAAGTGGAATCTCTCTTTTGTAAAGGAATATAAATTATTTTCTTTCTGTCTTTTATAAAAAGGATAATATAACAATGGAATCAAATATTTCTACTATAAAATCATTATTACCTGATTTGTCAGATAAAGATATTAAAGATGCTTTAGAAAGTTTTAATAACAATATAGAGGAGACTATAAATTATTTAATGTCACAACCAGTAGTTGTTGAAGATGAAAATGACAGATTATTTAAAGAGTTTATGAAATCAGAACAAGAGAAATTGGAAAAGGGTCATAATGAAAGATCATATTTATGTTCGATTTGTTATGATGATTTACCAATTCAAGACTTTTATATCATGGATGAATGCTATCATAGATTTTGTATTGATTGTATTCAACAACATTATTTATCACAGATAAGATCAGGATACTCTGATATCAAATGCCCACAAAATCTCTGTAAATATAAAGTAAAATATCAAGAGGTACAACATATACTCAAAGGAAAAGACTTTGATTTATATGACCAACTGTTATTCAACCATTCTATGGCTAAGGATAAAAATGTGCGTTATTGTCCTGTACCAAATTGTAGTTCTATTGTCATTTCACAACCTGATGGGTCATGTCAATGTCCAGTTCCTGAATGTGGATATGAATTTTGTGGATTTTGCAGAAATGCATCTCACAGTGGTATGACTTGTGCGCAGTTTGAAGAGTTGCAAGAAGAGTTGAGAACTTATACAGTAACAAATACATTTTATAAAAAGACAAAGAGACCTAATCACATGGACCCAAGTTCCTATTTATTCAGACCAAGTTTCAGTGGAAAGAGTTGGAAGAAAGATGGATTTGATATGGTTTCAGGAGCAACTAAAGTTTGGATCTTAAAAAACACTCAACAGTGCCCTCATTGTAAGACTATTGTAGAAAAGAATATGGGTTGTAATTCTATGGCATGTCATTGTGGTCATCTATTTTGTTTTGGATGTGGAAAAAGTAGAGAACAACATAATAATTATACCTATCCTTGTTCAACTAAATTAAAAACAGATGCACACATTACAAATTAAACTATTATATTAATGTAGATATTATTTGAATTGGTGGGGTTATTTTATTTTATTTTAAAAAGGAAAGTTTATGTGCTATGACAATATCAATGAAATATTTATGAAATCTAGTGTCAACTGTTAATTCAGGATGAAAAACAGTTGCTAATATATTATTTTGTTTAACTGCTGTGATTATAGTCTCTTTGGTAGAGTCTTTAAGGGTTACTTGATATCTACCCAGAATTTCAACAGATTTATCGAGGATTTTAGTTATACCTGGAGCACGAATAAACACACCATCAATATCATCCAAAATCGTTACACTAGGCTGCGATTCATCAGGTGACTTTTCAATCACTGGTAGATCTAATCGAATTCTAGATTGAAAACTATTAATCTGACGACCAAAATAGTTTCTACTAGTTTGTATGTGTAAACCTCCAATTAGAGATTGTCCTCCATCTTTTTGATTTTCAACTTGGTCACTGAGCATTATGGCACCTGCGCATGTACCATAAATGGGCTTTCCATTGGACACGAATTCCTTGAGATGGTCAAATATATTTTTAATATCAGTCCCTTGAGTGTGTGCACTACTTATGATTGACATTGCCGTACTCTCTCCACCTGGTAATATAATACCATCAGGTTTAAATTCCACAAGATCTCTATCGGTTTTAATCTCTTTACATGTATATTTATTGAAATGATTTTCTTGTTTTGCTAATAATTCTATAATTTCTTTGTGTTCTCTGAACCCACCTTGTAATGCTAATATACCAATTTTAACTTCCATTTCCCTCTATCTACTAAATACAAAATATATAATAAATATTAAATTATACAAATAAATATTATATTTTTTTTGTTAAATTTTTATAAATTAAATTCTCAAAATGTGGTGAAGATTAAAACAAATCAAAACACACTAAAAAGTTGAATTATGACACCACAAACTACAAATCAATTAGTTTTCGTAAGATGAGAACACAGATATTTCTATTTTTTAATTAAGATGGGATTCTTTGCTTGGTTCTATGTCTCCCAAATTCCGAGAGGTAATTTAATTTTTCAACAAACTCTTATGAAATTGAATTTTCATCCAAAAGAAAAAAGAAATTTAATTTAAAAAATTTAAAAAGCGGAGTAAATTGGATATAAAAGGAAAAAAGTGTTGATGTCAACATGCTTTACTAGGCAACCATCTTAACTTTGGGCCTAATCTTAATCATTCCAAGAAATAAATAAAATGATATTTTTGTGGATTTTTAATTTTTATTCTATGTAATAATCTTATGATAGAGAAAGAAGGAATTGCAAAATCACACTTAAATATTTAGAATTTTCTATCGTTTTCCCAACCACCAAAACACACATCAACATTCTTAACAAAAAAAAACTAACTATAAATTAAATTAAAGTGTGAATTTACTTTTTTTAATTTAAATAATTTAAAATCTTAAAAGATAAACTGATAAATAGAAATTAGATAATGGATAAAATTGAAACTACTAATAAAACTAATGGTACAAAATCATCAGATGACCAAATTCAATCATTTAAAATCAAATCATCATTGGCTCAGATGTTAAAGGGAGGTGTTATTATGGATGTTGTGACTCCAGAACAAGCAAAGATTGCAGAAGAGGCTGGTGCTTGTGCTGTAATGGCTTTAGAAAAAATTCCTGCTGATATCAGACACTTTGGAGGTGTGGCTAGAATGTCAGATCCAAAAATGATAAAAGAGATTATGGCTGCTGTAACTATACCCGTAATGGCAAAAGTGAGAATTGGTCACTTTGTGGAAGCTCAAATACTTCAGAATATTGGTATAGACTATATTGATGAATCTGAAGTTCTGACAATAGCCGATGACGAGAATCATATTAATAAATCAAAATTCCAAGTACCTTTTGTATGTGGTTGCAGAAATCTAGGAGAAGCTCTAAGACGTATAGCAGAAGGTGCTGCAATGATTAGAACAAAGGGTGAAGCTGGTACCGGTAATGTGGTGGAAGCAGTAAGACATGCACGTTCAGTAAACAAGGAAATTAAGAAATTGGTATCAATGGACGATGATGAATTGTATACCTATGCCAAAGAAATACAGGCTCCTTTAGAACTTGTAAAAGAAGTAAAGAGACTGGGTAAATTACCTGTTGTTAATTTTGCAGCTGGTGGTGTTGCAACTCCTGCAGACGCAGCTCTAATGATGCAATTGGGTATGGACGGTGTATTTGTTGGCTCTGGTATCTTTAAGAGTGGTGACCCAAAGAAAAGAGCATCTGCAATTGTACAAGCTGTTACTCATTATAATAACCCCGATATTCTATCTAAAATCTCTGAAGATCTTGGGGAAGCTATGGTTGGTATAAATTCTGACAAAATTGTTGAACAGTGGTCAGTAAAAGAAAAACATTAAATATGTTCGATAAATATTCTTAAATATATGTCATAAATAAATTTCAGAATTCCATGTTAATTTTATAAATCTATGTTAATTTTATAAATCTACGTAAATTTTATAAATCTGTATGTTTTACTAAATTTTAGTTTCAGAGAGTCGAATGATTTGTTGGAATAAATCAACAAAATTTAAAAAAAATTTTTTATTTCTCATCGATTTTTTTATTTTATATTTAAACAAATACCCAAACACAAAAAGAGGAACCTCTTATAGAGTTTTGTGAAATATACCATATAGAATGTCCGATCAAAGAAATCATCCTCTAATTTCTTTCTTTTCTGGAGGAATTGCAGGTGTAACAGCAAAATCAGCTGTAGCCCCTTTAGAAAGAGTTAAAATTTTATTTCAAGTAGGTCTTTTTTAACATACATTGATATTCATAGTTTAGAACATTAAATTTTAACAACATATACCAAAAACAATAAATATAGATTAAAAGTGAATTATACTCATTAGATTCAGTATATTCATCAATCAAAAAAATTATAAATAAAGAAGGATTCAAAGGATTGTGGAGAGGAAATACAGCAACGATTACAAGAGTATTTCCATATGCAGCAGTACAGTTTCTTTCATACGAAACCATTAAAAAGAATATAATCAATAACAACACACCATTAAATAATTTTATAGCAGGTAGCAGTGCAGGAGGTATAGCAGTATTGTGCACCTATCCACTCGACCTATTAAGAGCACGTTTAGCTATAGAGGTTCAGGATCAATACACAAGAATCCATCATCTCTTTAGAGACACTATTGCAAAAGATGGTTTTAAAGGAGCATACAGAGGTATTCAACCAACACTTATTGGTATTTTACCATACGGTGGTATCAGTTTCAGTACATTTGAATATCTAAAGAAATACGCACCCTACAATTGTAAGGATGAAAAAGGTCAATTGATACCATCCTACAAATTGATGGCAGGTGGTATTGCAGGTGGTTTGGCTCAAACTGCTTCCTATCCTTTTGATGTCGTTAGAAGAAGAATGCAAACTCACGGATTTGGTGATGGTAAAGTTGAAATCAATTTGGAACACAATTCATTTAAAACAATTTATAATATTTTACGTAACGAAGGTATTGGTGCTTTATACAAGGGTCTATCTATTAACTATGTAAAAGTAATTCCAACTACATCTATAGCATTTTACACTTACGAACTTTGTTCTGGAATTCTAAAAGGTTTATAAAGAGCATATTAGAAACTAGTAATAAACTATATAAAAAAGAATAACCTTCCTTTTTTCTTTTTAAACAATGGAATTTTATTTAATATTTCATGTGGGGATGATCCCAACGAAAGTGTATCACTCTAGATTTATGGACCTAAAAATTTCTTAAGATATCTTCTAAATCAGCTTTAATGTCTACTTCAACTTTTTCTTGATTTAATTTAATGACACGCTATACCAATTAAATTGTTAGTATATTTTCAAAAACTAAAATTAAATCAAATAACTATATACTTTTTTAATATCATTTATATCAATTTCATTATTTCCATCTTTGTCAATAAAATTAAAATTGATTTTCAGGGCTACTCTTTTTGAAGATTAAACAAATGATTGTAAAAAAAATATTTATGATATAATATTTAATAAAACAGGTTGGACAGATAAGTGGGTTTGTGTAGGATTTAAAAATATTCTCATTCTTGTGATTGGGGAGGTGAAGGTAATATTGTCTCATTTACAATAAAATTGAAAATAACCTTTTAAGGAACAACGTGTGTTTTTATTTTACCATTTCAAAATTTTAAAATAATTTAAATATGATGAAAAATGAGAAGAATGTTTTAATCATCACTTTGATAATCTTCATCGTCGTTTGATGATTCATCATCTTCGTCATCATCTTCTTCTTCCTCATCATTTTCTTGATCGCTTTCTTTTTGTTGTTCTTGTTGTTGTGTAGGTAGAGGTTGTGATTGGGATTGAAGATTAATACTAGAGGTGGAGGATGAGGAGGTAACATTGGGATCTGTTGGTTGTGATAAAACATTAACCATTTGACTATTAATACTACTGAGTAGAGATACTGCAGTTGGTGATGGTTGTTGTGGTAAATTTGGATTCATATTTTGAATAATATTATTATATGGTGATTGAGTATCAATCATTGGTGGAATATGAAATTGAATTCCCATATCAGGTAATTGACTATCTGTATTTGCTAATTGTTGTTGCTGTTGAGAGAAATCATGAGATGTCTTATTCTTTTTAATAGGTACAGTGTTGGGATCTTGTGAAGTCTCTTCATCATCATTACTGGCATCACCATCATCTCCATTGGATTTTGTACATACATGTCCTCTCTTAGGTAGTTTGCAGCGATTGCATAGATAGGTAGCTCTCTTACTATTATTGTTCTTTTTATCAGAATTTAAATCTTGGGTTGGACTATTACTGTTTGGTGAAGACTGTTCACTCGATGATGATGTTGTCAATGCTCCACCAACATGACCATTGACAGTAGATGCTGCAATTTGCTGCAAATGTTGTTGTGTAATTGGAGAGGTATTTTCTTTGACTTTTGGCGGTCTGCCTCTTTTTCTCTTTACAGTTCCATCATCTTTTGGTATGGTCTGGCCTATGTTATTTGTTACTACTCCAGTTGGATTTAGAGTGGTTTGAGCAATATTTACACCACCAGAACTATTTGAAAGGTTCTGTTGAACTGGTAGATTTGGTAATATATTATTAAGTTGTTGTTGTTGTATTAGTTGTTGTTGCTGTTGTTGTTGAAAAATTTGAGGGTTTATATTTTGAAGTGGAATTGATAGGTTTGGTGGTTGTTGTGATAGTTGTGGTTGAAAATTTGATATTGGCTTTTGTTGTATTATTGTATTATTAAAAGCACTATTATTATTATAAATACCATTCATCTGTTGTTGAGGTTGCTGTGGGTTATTATTCTGTAAATGTGAAAGAAATTGAAATGGTTGCATTTGAGTTGGTATGCTATTTGTGAAATTTATTGCTTGTGGTGTAGTTTGATATTGTTGTGATATTTGTTGATGTTGTTGTTGTATAGGTTGAATATTACCACTATTAATAACAAATGTAACAGGATTCTGATACATAAATCCAGGGTTTGTCATATATTGTTGTGGTAGTATAGGCTGCTGTTGAGTTTGAAGTACCTGTTGTTGTTGAGGTTTATATTGTTCATTGGTTATAATTGCTGTTCCATTGGTTGTAAAAATACCTGAACCATTAAGTCCCAATGTACCATATGATGATGTAAATGTTGTCGAACCATTATTATTACTATTATTATTATTATTACTATTATTATTACTACTAATGGGTGATTGAATATAACCAACTACAGTTGTACCATTAACAGAGCCATTTACATCTAATAGTACACCATTACTATCCTGTACATTATTATTATTAAGTTCAGGGATACTATTAAATTGCTGTGTTTGTGATTGTGGTGGTTGTTGAATACTAAAAGATGTCTGTTGATGGAGGTTTTGAGTATCTATATCAACCATTTTATCTGAAGTTGAAAAAAAAGAATACTAATATACTATAATTAATTATTTATATTATAAATATATGAAAGAGATAGAGTTATGATGGGGGATGGTGTGTTATTTTATATGTATAAATATGTTGATGTATATATGCTAAGAATAAGAAGTGGTGAGCCAAAAGAGGGCTTTGAAATAAAGGGGTGTGGTGTTCCCTTTTGAAAATGTAAACTAAAAAGATGGGAAAGCAATGTCAAAATTTTAACCCCCCTTAATTAATTTTTTTTCAACTCTGTGAAGATAGAGGTTTTTCCTCAGTTTTTGTGTTTAGTGTTTCTATTTTTGACAGTTGATTCCTTTTGGTGCCTTTTTGATGTTGTTGTAGGTTGTTTTTTTTTTGTTGCCCAATATCTATGACAGAGATTGGTGTGGTGTGGGGGTACTATACCAACCAGTGTATATATAAGTAATATATATATAGAACCCTGAGATTTAAATACCTCCTAGTATTAACAATAATTTTTTTCACAACAAGTGTAACAAGAGATAAAGTTTAAAAGTATATATATAAAAAAAAATAAAACAATTGCAAACTCCAGGTGTAATATAAAATACTTTGAAAAATTAGATTTCTGGAATCTGAAGCAATGAAAATTTTCATAAAAAAAAATTTAAAAAAAAATGCTTCAAACAAATTGTCAATTCAATGAGAAATCGCAGATCATCAATACCATCTTAATAGTAAGCACCTACATTTAATAAAAAGCGTTACCAATTGGTTAAATTAATTTTTAAATTTGTAGTTATGAGGATAAAATAAATTATTTATTTTTTTGAGAATTTTTGTTAGTGCCATTGTTATTGTTATTTGTATCAATGGTAAAAGATGAGGGATTTATGGTAATAGATTTTGTACAATTGTCAGTTTTATAGATACCAACTAAACGATCAGCCAACTCAAACATGTCATTTCTGAGAGAGATGATAATAAACTGAGCATTCTTTGTTCTCTCTTTGATATAATTTGCTATAATGGAAACATTTCTAAAATCAAGAGCAGCATCAATTTCATCCATTACATAGAGAGCTGTTGGTTTATAGTGGTGTAATGCAAACACCAGTGATAGAGATGACAGTGTCTTCTCACCACCACTGAGATTATTAATATTCTTCCATGATTTTTTTGGAGGTCTGACAGAGAATACGATACCCTCACTGAAAGGGTCCATTGTATCTACCAATTCCAACTCTGCATCACCACCCATGGTAATCATTTGGTACATTTCTTTGAGTTTTTGTGTAATTATAGAGAATCCTGCCATAAATTCATCTAGACGTCTTCTACGAAGTTCATCATACTTCTTTTTAAGTTCCTCACGATGAGCATGTTCCTGTTCATATTCAGCCAATTTATTATTGTAGTCTCTTTCTTTTCTCTTGTATTCCTTGATGGTATTGATATTAATTGAACCTTTGAGATTCTCTACATCTCTCTCGAGATTTTGAATACGTGCACGAATTTCATTCTTTCTGACCATATACTCATTGATTTGGTCATCTGTCAGAATAGGATATGGATCAATATCTGGATCATCTTCCAATATCTTATTGGCATTTCTCTGGCTATTTAGTTTTTCGTATTTTCTAATCCAACTTTGACTCTCATCAGTCTTTACCTGAATGGCTTTCAATAAATCTTCAATTTGATTGTTGATATCAACTTCACCAACTTTATGTTTATCAACTACAGCTTTATGTTGTTGATACTCCTTCTTCAATTCATCCAATTGCTCTTGTTTTTCATCCACCAATTGTTGTTTCTCAGTCACCTCTTGTTTGGATTTCTTAGTTTCCTCTTTGAGATTCTGAATCTTTCCTTCAATTTTCTTCAACTCTTCTTGGTTCTCTTCTAGTTCTTTTTCATTCTCAGTAGCAATCTTTTTAGATCTATCAATACTCTTCTCCATAGACTGAATCTGGACATTGGCTTTAGTTATATTTCTCTGGTGACCGTCAATAGCCAATTGCAATGCATCAACCTTTTCTTTTTGTGCTTTAACCTTCTCACCACCAATATTAATAATCTGATTTTGAATTTGAGAGATTTCACCTTCTAAACGATCGACTTTAATTTGAACCTTATCCAACTCCTGTTGATCAATAGCCAATGCATCACGTATCTTTTGAATCTGCTTGTTATTCTCTGAGGCTAATTTAACTTGTTGCTTCAATTCTGGAATTGCTTTACTAAGTTCCTCTTGTTTCTTTCCGGCAGCTTTCAAGTTCATTTCCATTTTTGGAATCTGCAATTCCAACTCAGATTTTCTTTGTTGTTGTTGTTGGATTTGTAGCTCTAGATCCATTTTCTCCTTCTTGCATTGCTTAAGTTCTTCTTCATTTGCAGAGAGTTTAATCTCAAGCTCCTGGAGTTTCTTCTTCTCTTCTCTAGGATCTACAGAAATACGACTAGACATTCCACCTCTATTTACTCTATTACCACCACCAGACATGGAACCATTAAGATCCACTAAAGCACCTTCCAAAGTCACAACACGATATCTAGTCTGACCATATGCAATTCTAGTTGCCTGATCCAAATTATCAGCAACCAAAGTATTCTGAAGACCATAATAGAATGCAGTACTGTACAGATCCTTATTCTTCATTTTAATTAAATCAAAAAGACGAGGTACATTTTCAGGTGTCTTTATAGATCCAATATGTTTTCTCATATATTCAATCTTATCCAAAATGATAAAAGTACCACGACCCAAGTTCTCTTTTCTTAAAACCTCTACACAAGCCTCTGCAGTTGCGGTACTATCAACGACGATATTATCCAAAGCACCACAAGCAGTACTAATTGCAACATCATATTTACTATCAATGGCACCTAAATCACCCAATCTTCCATGAATTCCTGGAAGTTTACCATCTTTAAGTTCCATCAAACGATTAATCATTGTAGAACGACTGCTATTCTCATTGAGTGACGATTTAATCTCTTGAGTCTTTGAACGGAGTTCCAAACTCTCGCTATAGAGTTTCTCTTCTTTCTTTACAATGCCATTCAACTGGGTTGTAGATTCCTTGATTTTGGAGGCTAAAACCTCAGATTCTTTCTTTGCCTTATTGATATCAGCTTGACTGGTTTGCATAATCTTCTTTGCCTCTTCAAGAGCTTGAGTTGCACTCTCTAGATTCTGAGTACTGTCATTTACACCTCTGCTCAACACATCCAATTCAGAAGTCTGAATATCAACTTTAGACTTACATTCAGAGTGTTTCTTACTGAATGGCATTAACTCTTTTTGTTTAGTCTCCATTTGTTGTTGAAGTTGCTGAACTTCACCTTTAAGTGAACTCAACATGGTCTCTAACTGCTTCTCTTCATCCACCAATTTCTTAGGCATCACTTGGGACTCTTTCTCCCATCTCTTTATATCTTTTTGACACTGAGCTTGGGTCTGTTGGTATTCCTCCTGTCTAGACTGTTCATCTGTCAAAACTGTATTGTTCTTTTGTATTTTAACCTTCAAATGCTTAATCTCTTCCTTATACTTTATAGCCTTCTTCTCCAATGCAGATAGATCATTTTTAGCTTTAGTTGCATCCTTATTCAACTCATCAAAGATCTTAGTCTCCTGTTTCAAATGACTTTCATGTTCTTTCAACTGTTTCTTTGAATCTTCATATACACTACGATCCTTCTTCAACTGTTCATCTAATTTCACTTTTTGTTTAAGCAACTTTTCTTTTTCTCTCTCGGGTTCTGAACGGGCAATCTGGTAGTATATAGACTTTTGTTCATTACATTCATTTTCGGTATTAATAAATTGCATTGCCTGATCTTTTCCCTCAACCAATGCATCCTTTTCTTTCTCTACAATCTTTAATCTATTCAGCTTTTCAGTTCTCTTTTCATTACTATCTTCAATATCTTTTCCTGTACGATCAATAGCCTCTACAAATCTTCTTGAACCTATAATCTCTTCCAAATAATCCAATAGACCTTCATCATGTCCTTGAGATTTTGGTTTCATCATTGCAATAGATTCAACTTCACCTTGTAGAATCAAAAATCTATTATTTTCCAAATCGATACCTTTTCCCTTTAGAATAGGTCTCAAATCATCTAATGTTGTCTGTTTTCCATTCAAATGATACTGTGAAGTTGCAGTATAACCACTCCCATCCTTTTTAAATTTCTTATTTATATTTCTAGAAACTACAAATTCTGAACCTTCAATAACTCTATAATCCTCACCTGGCTACATATTCCCATATCTATTAATACCAACTATCATCATTCTCCTTATCTATACACTTATACATACCAAATCTTGAATTTCTTGAAAATATACGGAAACTTGTGCATTTGTAAGATTCTTTTTATCTTGAGAGTTGTGAACTAGCTCACCTAGTTTATTCTGTCTAATTTGTTTAGCATTGAAACCAAATACAAAAAGCATGGCTTCAATGACATTAGATTTACCACTACCATTAGGACCAACAACTGAACTGAAACATTTATGAAATGGTCCAACTTCTTGAACACCTGCATATGATTTAAAATTTTCCATTACAATCTTTGTAATCATAAGTCTTCTGGTATCAGTCATTGTTGGTGTGACATTGATAGCTTTACCAATAGTAACTACTCCATCATCATTGTCAGTCTCCATTGCAACTACTGGTGTAGCATTTTTTTTACTAGTTTGTGAAGAGGAACTTTGTGATGACTTTTTTTTTCCTTGACTTGGTACTTCAGGTTCCATTCTAATATTCCAAAGTACACTATCTGTATCAAATGAAATTCTCTATATATTACAAGAAAAAAATAATAAAGATTTAAAAAAAAAAAATAAACAATTAAAAAAAAGGCGGTTCTTTTTTGTGAAGAAAAAAATTGCAATAATAATAATCGATTATTATTTTGGACCAAAAGGTTATTTACACTTGATTTTTTATTTGTTTTTTTTGTTTAATAGGAGGAAGGAAGGAAGGGAAGGAAGTGAAAGTTAAATAAGGGAGTATATCAAGTCTTTAGGGTTGTTGTGGTTGTTCAGGTTGTTGTTGTTGTGGTTGTTGTTCTTGTTCTTGTTGTGGTTGTTTGGTTGGTTGATCAGCTATTATAGGTTGTGGTTGTTGTGGTTGTTGGTTTTCAGTTGAAGCTGTTGTAGTTGTGGTTGTTTGATTATCAAGTTTAACTTTCTTTGTTTGGTGAGTTTCATCAGTATCACCATTACTAGATGTAGATGTAGCAGTTGTAGTTGTTGTTGTTGCTGTTGCTGTAGTATTATTATTATTATCAGAGGTAGCACCAGCTATTTTCTTTAAAATTACACTATATCTACGATAGACTTTTTCATAGTTTGTACCTTTTTCAGTTACCTCAGTAATGGATTTTTTGTCACATGATGTATCGTATAGAGAATTTACAGGATATAAATTACCTGGTTGTATACGTAATTGAAGACCTGGTTCCTCTTTACCTTGCATGTTTACAACTTTTGAAAAATTGACTGTAAAGTAGGTATCTACAATATCACCATTCAATTTAACACCCAGATTGGTTTTTGGAATATCGGATGCTTTAGCTTTGTCGTTGGTAAGTGTACCTGATTCTTCAATACCAATGATACCTAGATATACATTACACTGTAATCTTCCAGCAAAGGATTGCAATAGCATGGCAATAGACTGATCTTTGCCTTTGAGTTTCTTGAATTGGAAGGTATTTGGAGAGTAACTGTTCTCAAGAACATATACAATCTGATCTGAAGTTGATAGTGCTGTTTGTAGAAGAAACTCTGCATTCTTTATAGAATCCTGACTTTTTACAATTCCTCCTACATCCTGTTCAACTAGAGATCTCTTTCCAGTCTTAGAGAGGTTATAGACGAGACATAGTCTGTGTCCGTCGGTAATCTCCTTGACTTCATATTCACAATCTGAATAGAAAGCACAGTATCTGAGGGAGCCAAGAGACGAGTTCTGGAGGGTTACAGTATCCTCTCGTCCAGAGTGACGAATAACTACATCACCTCCAGAATGTATAGCAGGAAGAGATATAACAAGTGTACCAAATGTCTTATCCTCCTTATCACTACGAGGCAAAGAGAAACAACCCTTGTCATATACAAGCATCTTTGAGAGATTTGCTTTAATCTTCTCACCAGACATTCCAAGAGCTTCACTAATCTTTACCAACATGTTTGCGAGGGTATCGTTAAAGTTTGTTAACTTTACGTGTTTGCTATCAACCTGCCAGACTTTACGAAGTTTCTCATCTACAGCATCTCCAGTAGGTGCAAGAGTAGCACTTTCAATAATCTTTTTAATATCATCTTCAGTTGCAGGTGTAGAGACAGAGTTTACTACTTTCTTTATCTCTACATTTGGCATAGTTGTAGGTATGATACTATCTACAAAGAAATGAGATCCAATGGATGAGATCTTTGCAACCTCTGTATCAAGACCTTGCAATTTTGTATTGTAAAATGCTTCTAATGAATCAGTCATATTTTATCCCCTATGGATTTTTCCAGATATTTCAGAAACGACACTATTAATTGACAGTTACCGAAAATTCAATAAATACAAATGGAAAAAAAAAAAATTTGAATATTTGAAAAAAAAAAATTTTCAAAAACACCCATTTAACGGTTTTTCATTGTAAATTCTAAAATATCTAGAGGTATGAGATTCTAGAGATTTTGTTAGTTTTCCAAAATGGATTCGATTTATCTATAAAGCCTATAGTTTGAATATTTGTGTTTAAGTTTAGGAGTCTAAGAAGTTCTTGGTGTCCATCTAGTTTCTTTTCAACATATTTTGGAAAAGAAAAATGAAATAGGTTGTGATTGAACTTGATGGTTTTTTCAAGGACTTTTAGAATGTCACTGGACTTTAGTGTATCTAGGTAATTCAAATGCAGAGTTTGTAGATTGGTGTTGTATGCTAGAGCATCTTGTAGTTTGGTAATGTTGAATTTTGATTTACAAATAGTGATATTCAATTTAAATAGAGATGGATGTTTAAGTTCAACCATGTCAATGAAACACTCCATTGGTATGACATTGTAATCCATTGATAGGATTTGTAATGTCGAACATGATTGCAATGATTTTATAAATCTTGGATGATCCTTTTCACTAAATGACACTTTAGGAGGATTATGTACCATGGCATCTTTGGTTACATGAAGGATTCTTAGGACTTTAGCTTGTTCAAGGAGAGGAATAACCAGTTCATTTAGATCATTTGGGTAGATATACAGTTCCTTTAGAGTGTGTTTATGGTTATTCAATATCATATTTCTACAGAACCTTAATTCACATCTTATAGTTAGACTATTGATGTTACTTGACCCCTCCCATTGAAACTGTGAATCTACAGATCCTGATAAATTCAATTTCTCTAGAGTATAATTTACAATTGGTGTGACTACACTTTTAGTTAACACCAGAATATGTAGATACACACTACGGAGAGTTTGGTTATTGTTCAATAGCTCTACTAATGATGAATGTTCTACTGCACCTCCAGCTCCAAAACTGAATGAGGTAATAGAAGGATGTTTAGATAGCTCTTGAAATACTTTATCGTATCTTCTAAGTTCATAAGTTTTATCAGAATTTAATTTCACCAAATTATATTCAACCAAATTTTGGAGAACATTCATAAACATGCTACATTCATCACAGCTTAATGTCATAAGTGCCAGTGTCAGACTAGTGAGATTTTGAAAGTTTTTAATATTCTTTTCGTTGATATTAAACATACCAAAATTACTCAACCCAATAATATCCAAGGTTTTACAAGTTTCAATAGCATCGAAACTATCCATTTCACCAATATCTATAAATGACATACCGCTTTGACATTTAAATGTAACCTGTATATTGGATAGTGTGTGTAGTCGTCTCTCTGTCAACATGGTTGATTTCAATTTAAGAAATTTTCTAAATTCAATGAGATTATCTTGACTCTCTATTACACTCTTTTTTCTATCGAGTTGATAGATTTGAGATGGTGGTGAATCTTGACTACATTTGACTGACTTTAAATTAGGCAACATATAAAAATATTTTAGAGCTTTAGTTAGACTCTTGTAGTATGTAGTCATGGTGATTTCACTAATCAATGCTAGTATATCATGTTGGTTATTGTTATTGGTTATGCTATTCCATTTTCGTAATACTAGATTATTGATATCTTTAATGTTTCCTCCTAGATGTATTCTACAGTTTCTATTTACTATTAAAGCTATTACTAGTTCCACTCTATTATATTCAGTGATATCTATTAAGACATGTTTTAGTTTACTAATAACTTTTACATTAAACTCTTTAGAAACTACTGAAAATTTGCAAAGATTCCATAAAATGTATTCATTATATTCACAATTATAATAATCTAATATTTTCTTAATTATTAAATTTGGTAACCACTGTGACATTATGTATTGATTTAAAAAAATAGATTTTTTTTTTTTTATTTGAAATTTCGTTCGCCAACTCCCATCATGAGATGATCAAAAGTTTGAACTTGCACAGAAATATATTTATCAAAAATAACATAACAACAATATTTTCATTTAGATGTTTTACATCAATAACCAATAAATATAATAAACTAATAGAGACTAGTAATGGTAAAACCAAAGAATATAAAATTGATTCTGATTGTAAAATAACTGAACTATCACCACCTCCACACCAACACCAAACAAGTTTGATTACCAATGAAAAGAAAAAAGGAATTGAAATTGTAAAGAGACTTTTCCTACCAAGTGACTACCCAAACTCCGTCAGTAAGGACTATCTACCTTATCAGAAATGGATGTTTGCCCAGAATGTCTTGGGTAGTGCTACCTATGTTCTAAGTACTCATGCACTTTTGAGTAGTGTAGGTGTGAGTTCTAGTATATCTACAACACTACCTTTTGCAGCTGCCATTGCATGGGTTCTAAAAGATGGACTTGGTGCAACAGCTTTGGTTTTATTTGCAAGTAGATATAGCTCACTCTTTGACTTTGATTTGAAAAAGTATAAATTCCGTGGTGACATATTACATAATCTAGGTGTACTATTGGAGATGTGTACACCATTTCTACCTGGTTATTTTTTAGTTTCAGCTTCCATTTCTAATCTTTCAAAAGGTTTGGCAGGTTTGATTTATGGGTCTACTAGAGCATCTCTAAATCGATCCTTTTCAAAAAAAGAGAATCTTGGTGATATTACAGCCAAGTACCAGTCACAGAGTATGGCTGCTTATCTAACTGGTATGGCAATTGGATCAACATCAGGTATTTTGTTAAATGATGTATTTTCACATTTACATTATTCACCACATTTATTAAACATTGCATTTGTATTCAACATCTCAATGATACATCTCTATTGTGGATATAGAGCTTTGAAATCAGTACAATTAAAAACACTAAATAAGAAACGTGCAACTATTATTATAGAAAATTGGATACAATCTAATAGCACCTCTTTAATGACTATTGAAGATGTAAACAATTTAGAATCATTTATTCTATCCAATGATAAGTATAGCAAGTTATGTGATTCTGTGCATTTAGGTTCATCAATTAAAGATGCTTTCCCAACAAACCAAGGTATAGATCAACTGATAAATACTAAAAATGGGGAGTATGTAATTACACATCATAGTGATAATATTTATATAGTTTACTATGAAAATAGTGATACAAAACATAGAGTGTTGAAATCTTATTTCCATGCACTATGGTTTTTATCAAAAAACAAAATACCCCCATCTCTGAGATTATGTCACTTCAAGACGAAGTTGATCAACAATTTCCAATTTTCCTAAAATCAATAACAGAGCATTGGAATATCGATCCATTAATGTTTGAAATGAAGGATTCAAAAATAAAATTACAATAATAATGTAAGGAGTAAATCTAAGTTTAAATATAACTCTATTTACAATAATAAAATCTATTCTTTATAAGTTCTGATAATTCATCTGGTATGGAATTTACAGAGAAGCTTACTGGACTTAGATCCAAAGACCTAAGAGATGGATGATCAATAATGATTTTTTTGATCAGAGGTAATTTCTTTTGGAAAGATCTTATACTGTGGAAAGTGGTACTAACTGACCATGTAATATCAACTAGATGGGGCATAGATAGGATATAGATAAATAAGTCCATGAGATATCTTTGTATTTCAGGACTATATACATGGCCATAAATTGAAAATGATTTTAGTGATCGATTATGTTGGAATGCCTCTAATATCTTTGAACCATTTCTGTAATGTGAGAAATAGCATTTGAGAATCTGAAGTGATTTCATTTTGGAGACTATACATAATAGTGATTCATCAATCAAACAGTGTAGATAGGTGATGTTCAGACCAAGATCAGGTAATGTATTTAACAATGTTGGAGTGAATATATAGGTTAGTTCTAGTTTGGTACTTGGTGAAACATTTTCTAGAATCCTTTCAGAATCTTTAGCTCCAAGTTCATCTACTTTCAGATGTTTTAGTTTAGTACACATTCCTATTATATTGAAATTAATGATTATCTCTGGATCATATGTGAAATGAAACAGTGTCAATGAAGTTAATGCTTCATTCATTTCATTATTATAGGGTACTACTTCTGATGAATCATTTACAAACTTTGTTCTTATTGAAAGTTCTTTTAAAGATTTATTAGATGCCAATAGATGTCTAAATTTCTTGTAACTTATAGTAGCATTATTCAAAACCAGACATTCAAGTTTTCTTAGTTTCGATAGAGACTCAATAAATGTCATTGTGTAGTTGAAATTCTCCATTAAACAGTTACTTAACTGAAGTGTAAATGACTGAAGAGATGAAAGGTTCTCTAATACACATGATAAACTATCAAAATATACTTTAGGTATAATTAAATTTAAGATTTTCAAGTTACCCCATTGCTTTAATATACTCAACTCCTCGACATTTTTGAGATCTTTAACTAATGTGATATCTAAACTGTCAGGTACCAACCTGAGTTGAGATAATTGTGAGCTCTCTGTAATGATTGTACTTATAAATTCTAAATCAGGTGAAACATCACCTATTTCAATAGCCTTTTTGTAACCCTGATCACTATAAAATGAAACCAATTGTGAATTTGTCAATATCAATTTACGACAATCCATCATCTTCTTTTTAATAGAATCAGTTGGAATTTCACAGTTTATGCTATCTATGTATTTCTCTATTTTTGTCATATTGTAATAATATCCAAATCTACCCCTTAGATCAACCTGTATATGTACAATACCCATTCTTAATAATCTTTCAACTAAAGTAACATGATTTGGTTTCATCACAGTTACACTTCCAAAGTTTACCAAGTTCTTTAGTGTATAATTCCAACTCTTAGAAACCAAGTTATATCTAGTGATAAAATATAAGAGTATCTTAATTTTCATTTTTGGTTTAGCCACTTTTATTAAATGAATATCCTGAATATGATATTCAAGTATTTCTTTAATTAAATAATTTGGTATGGACATCTTTTTGCCAATTTAACCCACAATCCAAATACCAAAAAAAAAACAAAACTAAAATAAAAAAAGTATTTTGGGTTTAAATATCACATTTGTTATTTAAATATCAGGATTAAACTTCCCAAAAAATTTGGGAGCTATTTGAACCGGGTTTGACAGCTTCAAGAGGATCCTCTTTTTCAATTTCAATTATTTCACCAGGCTTTTGAATTAATAAATCTATATACAATTCAATGTTTTCTTTTTGAGAATTGTCAAAGAAAACTGATTTTATATATTCAAGTGCCATTAAAGTAAGACCAACCAATGCTACAATGACACCTGCAACTGGGAATAGGCCAAGTCCCATACAGATAAGAGCTGCGGAAGCTCCAACAAACGAGACACCAGTCAATAGTAAGTCCATAACATAGGCCCCTGTGTTTCCTTTTGATTGATTCTCCTTCGCAGATTTCATGTAACCAATTGATGAATATAGTATCATAAAACCAGAAAAAACAAGTAAAAATTCTCCAACAGACGAAAATCCAAACATTTTAGGAAAGTGTTTTTTCATTTCTTCTAAGGCTGATGGAGCAACTGCGCCAATACCTTTTGCCAGGAAACCTCCAACCTTATTCGACAACCATTTATCAACTATAATATAATATTAAAATGTTAGAAATTAAAATTGAAGTTAATTTATTGTTCCAAATATTTGTACATACCTCTTGAAAATGATGTGATGGTGTCTATTGCAAACTTGAAAAAATCCGACATAAATGAAGCAATTTGTATAAAATTTTGCGATGTTGTATTACCACTCCAATCAATCTTACTTATGGTACTATTAGTTGTTGCAATTAGAATACCACCTTCGATAAGTCTATATAGACAATTTAAACCATTCTTTACAGCGGTTATTTTGGCACGAGTTTCATTTTTAAGAGCAGGTGTAATGAGTTTTTCCACTCTTTGACCAACAGTGTCGGTAGTAGGTACAGCTGGGAACATTATTGATTTTACCAAACCCAATATATTTGAAGCCACATCCACGTGACCATTTATCATTGGAAGTTGATCTTTCATCTTGATCATGAATTCATTGATTGTTTTATCTGAAGCAACAAACAGACATTTCAAAACTGCCTGTATCACATTTTCCCTATATTTATCTTGAACCTGAGACATATTGGCCAAAGCTTTATTGATTCCCATACCCATATAGTAATCCATAATATCGTAGGATAAATCCAATTCAGGGTCAATAAAATCCATCAGAACTTGTAAGGCTGAGTATTCAACCATAAAATTATCTGTGGTTTTATTTTCGCCCCATTCTTCTTGGTGGTTCAAAAGATAATTTTTAAATTTCTCAGGGAAATTATTAGCAGGACCCAATTCTGAATAGTATCTAGCTAAAGGAAATTTCTCTTTAATGAAATAAAATAAAATTAGATATTACTTATATTTAGAGATGTGAATATATATATATATAGTTACCTAAAAGAGCTCTATTTTGACATAACATGGTTTGTTTAATATAAGTTAGTTTATGATCTTCAGAGACTTTCTTTAGAATTTCACCATATTTTTCTAAAAGTTGGGGTTTGATTTTGTCTTGATTCAAAAAGGGTATTTTATCTTGTTGGCAAATGGCAACAGGGACAAATGCCTTTGCAAATGCTTTATAAAAATTTTTAGCACCAGGATAATTAATCATTTTTTTAGCTGTATCATCAAGTACTGGTGCCTCAGAAAAACCCAATGCTTTAAGAGCTCTTGAATCTACCACATGATATAAAATATTTTCAACAAAATATTTCTCACTTGCCTCTTTAATCATATTCCTTCCATTTTCTATATGTTTAAATGTTAAAAAGAGTGGAATATCTAATTGTTTGGCTTTTTCTAAACCTAGTGTTTGAAAATTTAAATTTAAATTTGGAAAGTGATAACTTCTATATTTTGCCATTCTTTAGATAGATTGTATATCATAAATAAAAAAAAGTAAATATAAATATATAACTAACTAGTTTTTATAAAAAATTACTCCCCCTTTTATGTTCATTTGAATTTTATTCGTTGAATATGAAAAATCCATTAATGCTGGACTTGTAAAAATCAAATCAAAAATAAAATTCGCTGAATATTTTTTTGCAAAAGAGATAACTACTAAATGATGTGATATTTTTATGATTAAAAAATTTTTTATTAATTTATTTAGACTATTAAATAAAATGGAAGAACTTAAAGCGCTAAATAACCTCTTACAAAAAAATGAACTAAAAGATGATCAAAATGAATTCAACTACAACATGATAAACCATGAATGGTACGATGGTCTTTCAGTTGACGAATTTTTAGATATACCATTTTATGATAAAGCTACGGGTGCCAATTTTTACAAAGATGATATTGAAGAATGTATGCAGACTATCTTAAATTTCTATTCTGATGATAAGACATTGAAATTGATTGGAAAAGAGAGACCAAAATCACTCACCACAGATCAATTAAAAATTGTAAACAAAAATAAGGATTTCCCTGCATTTTTGGCAATTTATTCTAAATTGATTGTTGCCAATTCTCTTGCCAATGGCAAAAATAAGGAAAGAGCATTCCGTTTGAATTCCAAAGCTATTAATAGAGTGATGAGTGGTGATAATGGAAAGAATAATTATCCTGAATTGTTCAAACAATTCACTCATGAAGTCACCAGATTTTTCAATTTGAAAAATGATTTGGTTAGAAAGTATGTAAATGGTGGTGAAAATTTCCTTTTCAATTTGTTTACCACATTGTCATCTAAGTCATGTATTATGAAGTATGCAAATATGATAGTGAATTGTGATAGTGACAAAGAACGTTCCATGTTCACCAATAGATTGACTGAATTAATTGACATGGTTGAACCAACTGGAGAACTGAGTAAACAGTTCCTATTGGATGTCTCTTTTTATAGTTGGGCTAATCTGCATAATGCCATTGACAGAACCAAATTCATTCATAATATAACCGAAGAAATTATCAAACAGATTATACAAGGTATCAAAAAGTCTCTTGATAAATTTAAAGATTATAAACAACTTCTTGCTGACCTAGCTTCTAGCAGGGTAAACTATATCGCTCAAATGGCAGAATTTATTAGCAACTTGTTGGTCAAATTCCCCAATCTAGTTCAGAATAGATCTATGCATTACAAAGTGGCAGAAGAGGCTATTAGATTAATTGATTCATCTGGAGTTATAACTAGATTGAGTGGTGACCAAGTTAAAAAGAACTTTATCAGACAAGCTTATGGACATTTGGTATCAATGGCATTCATTACTGTTGGAGGAGCTGCTCTATTCTTTGCTATAAAGAGCTGGGATAAATTGAATGTATTCAATAAGGCATTTTTGATAACAAATGCATTTTTATTGTTTTGTGATGTAGTCCAATTCTCATACAAAACTATATTCTTGTTGGCTAAATGGTTCCCTAAATGTGTTGTCTTTACAAAAATGGCTTCAGTGCTAGCCAAGGCATTTGCTACGAGTTTTGGTAAAACCATCATTAATGTTGCGGCGAAAGTTGTCAAAGGAATTTGTGTTGTTCTCAATGTGGCCATCATTTTATACATGACTTGGGAACTCTTCAACAGTGGACCACACACAACAGTCCAATGGATTGCAGGTGTAACCGAAATTATTGCGAATATAGTTCTATTTGCCTGTTTACTCACTTGTAATCCTGTTCTCATTGTTTGTGGATTTGTATTCTTCATTTTTGCAACATTATTTAAATTGATTGCATTCTGGGAATCTGATCCATTTGATGACTTTTTGGATACTCTACCAGAAGAATTTCTTACTGGCTACCAAGATTATCGAGATAAATGTGTAGCCTGGGCAATCAAAAAGGCTAAAAGTGGTAAAGATAAAATTGACGACGTAGAAATGAAATCACTTAGAGTGATAGGTCAAATGAATCGTCAAAATGGTGAACTCATATTTGAGTTACGTAAAATTGGAATATATATTTAAAGAAATCTAAAATTTTATTCAATAAAGATAAAAATATTTAACAATTATTAAAAAACTTAAAGATATATTTTTATTTATATTACAACATTTATTGATTAAGAAGAATTTATAAGTATTTATTTTTTTCTAAAATTAGAAGTTGTTTTTAAAAATTGAAGAGATGTTATAGGGCTAATATTTTTAAAATATTTCATTGAACCATTTATTCTTAAAATTTTTATTTAATCAAAAAAACTCGCTTTAAGCTTTTTCATTGGAACAAATTTATTGTGAAGTGATGCAGGATATTTCTTTGTAATTGATTGATTTTTTTTTTTTTTAAATGTTTATACATTCAAACAAACAATGACAACTCCAGCTGTTGTGCCAGCTACAGAATCCTTAACTGCATTTAATACATGGAAGAGAAATTATATTACAACCAAAGTAGC
Organism: Tieghemostelium lacteum; assembly: GCA_001606155.1. Lineage (NCBI taxonomy): Eukaryota > Evosea > Eumycetozoa > Dictyosteliales > Raperosteliaceae > Tieghemostelium > Tieghemostelium lacteum. The sequence goes on along the minus strand of LODT01000016.1, from coordinate 253,449 downwards.
AGGAGTGGCAAAAATTAATCCAGATACCTTAGTAGTAGATAACTTCTTAAAACTCACAACTTTTGATCCTGTGAGAAAAGTTGATATTGTTAAAGAAAGAGCTGAAAAACTATTTGTGGATATATTAGTGAATTTTCAAATTGGTCAAGGTTTTCAAGCTCTTGGTATTACTGTAAAACCAACTACACACCCAGATTTCAGATATTTCACAGCAGCTCAAGTTACATTTATAAAGGCATATAGTAAACTTTGGTTACTTCAATGTATATACCATCATCCATTATCAGGAAATTACAGAGCTTCAATTAAAGCCGGTAAAATTGAAGATGATATGACAGCTCTATCACCAAACCCATTTTTTGCTAGAATAATGATGATGTTTTATATGATTGCTTTGGCTGATTTGGTACCTGATATGCTTCAGTACATTTATCATTATGATAAATTTAACACTAGAGTTAGAAATCAGCTGCTCTCTCCAGCTGCAACCAACAAATTCGTGCAAGATACCATCACTCTTCTGTACAATTCAGAAGACAATAATTTGGAATCTGAATTTGATAGCTACAGGTTTTTTGAATTAAAAACAAAATTGGATTTACTTCAACCCAATTTCCTTGTTTCCAATGATATTCTCTCTCAGTATTATTACAGTACAATTGCATTCTTGACCACTGGTAACCTGACATTGGACATGATATATCCAGAACAGTTATTCAATGCAATTACAGAATATGTTGTAACTAGAATAGATTCGAATGAGTCTAGTTCACTCAATGACTTGATTGGTGAAATGAAGGTCACCATTGAGGGTGGTGATGGTACTCTTGCAACTCTTGCTCTCAAACTTGGTGAATTTATCTTTAATTTTGTTGAGAAACAATCTAAAGATCTAAGAGCTATATGTTCAGTTGAAACAGTAGATACACAAGCAAATGCTGTACCAATCACCAAAGAGCATGTTTTAGACTCAGTGTTCTCTGCTTATGCTAATAATACCAATTTTGTCAATTTCTTAAATGGTCTCTATGATTCTTGCCATGTTTGTTGTGTAATCTATGCCATACAAAACTATGAAGATATTGAAGAGTTTGATAAGGAAAAGATTGATAAAAGTGAAAGTACATACTTTACCAGATATTCCAGTGCTATTCCTAACAAAAAAGTATTCATTGTAATGGCTGATTTTATCAGAGGTATCACAAGAAATGTAATGAAGGATCCAACCAAAATACTTTCAGGATTCCAAAGCTCATTTTCTACCATTTACAGTGATACCATTGGGTTCCATTTAAATAGATTACTTCCAGCCATCTACATTCTTGCCAAAGACTACCAAACCTATGAAGTCCTCACCAATGGTTCAGATCAAGCAGTTATTCCTTCATTAGCCATCCCATTCAATGACTTGCACCCAACTCTTGTAGGACAGTTAGGTTATTTCTTAAAGAGTCAATCATTTTCTAGTTTTTCAACTATCGACCTAGGTATAAACATTTATGGATTAACCTTATTAAAATATATTGAAGAGCTATTAACTGAAACCATTACCAGTTATGTGATCCAATCTGAGAGTACCAAAGATCCAAATATTAACCTTTCCTATGTATCTCTACTCCCAATTGATGGAGAAAAGAGTACATCACCTAAAACTGATATAGTTAATTACTCCAAGGCTCCAACCTACCCTGTAGTTAACTATATTAATAATTATATCAATATATTACCAGATTACAAGTCAACATACATGACAGATGGTATCTATGATCCACTTGACTATGATACTTTATATTACTCAAATGATGATGTTAAAGATGCACTAAATAATATATTTGGTTTAAATAGAGTTGAAGAAGTAGTTACTACTGAAGATTTTACAATTGTAACTGATGATGGTCAAACTATTGTACTTAAAGATATAAAAGAAGAAGAAGATAATTCGAATAATTTTGGTTTATTAACGCAGTTCGGATAGAACTCTTTTTGTTTTGAGTACACTAAAGGTTCCGTCAATCAAAAATGAAAAAAATAAAATAGTGACAAACAAACCTATTGGAGAGATGACAAAGCAGTTAATTAAAATTGAAATTTGAGTTTGGGTTTTATTTTAGAAATGATATTAATATTGATATTATGGAGTATTGTATTAGTGGGTGTACTTGGAAGATATTTGGCGCCCGACTGGTTTTATTAAAATATATTTATTTGTAGGTGTTTCAATGATTTGATTTATTTGCTTTTTAGATTTCAATTCTTTTTTGTTTTCGTTATCTATTTTTTTTGTGTATTCAATATCTACATACTCTGGAAACAAACAGCCTGTGACTTTAGTAATTTGTGAGTCTGACATTGTGAGAAGAAATAATTAGAAATATTTTGAGACTTTAGAAAAATTTAACATTAAATAAAGTAATTTCTCAAAACATTAACCACACAACCACTAAATTCTGAAATTCAACCATAGTTCAATCTCATATTTCATTTGGACCATCATCCCCTCTACTTGCAGTTTGATTCATATATATGCATTTATAATTGAATTCAAATAAAAGAAAAATAATATGAATAAACTTAACTGATGAATAAACTGAAAAAGGAGCTGATGGTAAATACCTGTTGGATGAGAATTAAATTTTTAGGGATCTACATCCATTTTATTGGTGGTTTGACCCACAGTAGTCTTAATGCAATATGGTTGAACTCCAGCTCAACTCCAGCAGATTGACTGTTTCCAAAATCCAATTTACATTGAAATATAGTTCTTATAATCTCTTCAATGACAGGTTTCCAAAACTCATGATGATCTCGGATATCCTCTTGATCTTCTTTGCATGTTAATGAGGTAATCAACCATAACACACCTTGTTTAGCTAGTGAAAGTATCTGTTTTAATGTAAAATTCTTTCTATCTTATTTTCACTATTGAATTCCAATTATATCTTGGACTTTTCCCACCTGTTCAACGGAAATGCTTATATTCTCTGTAAGTTTGTTACATGTTTCGATTCATCAGTCATATTGTTAAATTTAATTTTTGTTTTATTTTATTTTTTTAAATTCATTTTTTTTTTAATATTTTTAAATTATCTAAAAGCCCCGACTAGTCAAGATATTGAACCAATAATAAATGGGTATGATATTAATTATAATTAATATATGAATAGATTTACTAATCAATTATAATTTCAATAGGGAATTTATTTTCATCAGTATTTTTTAAATTGTTTGGAAATAAAGACGTTAGAATTCTTATATTAGGTTTAGACAGCGCAGGAAAGACAACAATATTATATAAATTACAATGTGGTGAAGTTTTAACAACTATACCAAGTATGTCAACGATATAAAGATCAAATTATAATTGATAAAGTTTTACAGTATAACTGTAGATATCACTAACACCCTAAACACAAAATACAGCGATAGGATTTAATGTAGAATCTATAACATATAAAAATATTAGGTTCTTTTTATGGGATCTAGGAGGACAATCAGCAATAAGACCTTATTGGAGATGTTATTACCCGAATACAAATGCAATTATATATGTAGTGGATTCATCAGATCCAGATCGATTAGGTATAGCAAATGAGGAACTAGTAGCAATGCTCTCTGAAGAAGAGCTTAGAAACACACCTTTATTAGTATTTGCAAACAAACAAGATCTACCTGGTTGTCTTACAGAGGCACAAGTAAGTGAAGGTTTAAAATTAACCAGTTTGAAAAATAGACAATGGGCAATCTTTAAAACATCTGCAATACAAGGTGTTGGTATATATGAAGGTTTAGATTGGTTAGTTAATGTTATAAGTTCAGGTGGTGGTTAATAATAGCATATTGCTATTTATATATTTTTAGTTGTTCAAAGTTCAAAAATATTTAAATTTAGAAGGAGGATAATATACACATGCAGATAGATAGATAAAGATTGAAAGATAGAAAAGTTGTAGTTTTTAATATATATAATATATTCTGATTAGAATAATAAAAATAGAATTTTATTGTAAAACAAAATATATTAGAATGAAGTTAAGTTTGTGATGTGGTGTGGGTTTGTTTAATAGGAAATAAACTATCCCCATATTTCACCAATTTTTCTCAAAGGACGTCTTGCACCTCCACCCTTTTGTATTAGATAGCAACATCCAACTAAAATGCAACATCCTACTATAGAAACTGGAATTCCAACTGCCAATGGAACAGTATTCTTTTTGGAAGGACTATAGTCTTGATTGGGATCAGCACAGGTATAATTAGAATTGGTTAATTCATAACCTACATTACAAGTAAGACAAACCTGTGATGATGTGCTATTGTATCCGTAACATTGTTGGCATTGATCGATGACACAATTACTTGTTGTGCATTGACCATCCACCAAAACATAATTAGGCCAACATGATATGCATTGCATATCGTACATACTGTTTCCTTGAGCTATATAGCATCCTGGAAATAGATAACATCCACCTAGGTATGGTGCATAGGCTTGGTAACAAGTTTGACAATAGGTATTATTTAAACATGTTACACATCCAGTGTTATCCTCACATGGAATCTGAGTTTGAGCTAAATTTTCTGAAAAAAAGAGACAACTAAATAGTAATACCAAGATGTATACTTTTAATTGCATTATTTTACTTGTGGTGAGGAAATAAAAGATATTTATAAATTTTAAAGAAAAAAATATCTCACATCTTGCGTTTTTCTTATTTTTAACTTCAAGGAAAAAGGTCCACAACTACGATTAGTCATAATTGGGTTTTTTTTGTATTTGATATAGATGATGAAAATAATTTATCATTTGATTATTCTTTATGTAACTCAATAACTATGCTAGAAGCACCTCCACCACCGTTGCATATAGATGCAACACCTATTGAGGCTTTGTTGTGTTTTAAAACGGATATAAGTGTACACAGTATTCTTGATCCTGAAGATCCTAATGGGTGACCTAGAGAAACACTTCCACCAAACATATTGATTTTTGAAATTGGAATTTGTAGACGTTTCATATTGGCAAGTGCCACAACAGCAAATGCTTCATTAATCTCAAAGAAATCTACTTGGTCTAGTGATATACCAGCTGTAGCCAGTGACTTAGGTATTGCCAATGCAGGTGTAGTTGGAAATAGAATTGGTTCTTGTGAGGCGTCTGCCATACCCCTAATATAAGCTATAATTGGCATTTGAAGTTCTTTAGCACGTTGTTCACTCATTAGAATTAGTATAGATGCACCATCTGAAAGTGTACTTGAATTACCAGCAGTTACACACCCACCTTCTTTCTGAAAAACTGATTTCAAACCTGCTAATTTCTTATAATTTACATTATTAATTTCTTCATCTACTGTCACTGTAATTTTTTGTTTTTTGGAGTTGGTGGTTTCAATTGGGATGATTTCATTAGAAAATAGTTGATTTTGATGTGATGCTATGGATCTCTCATAAGATGACAATGCATATTGATCTTGTTGATCTTTTGATATACCTTCAGAGACTGAACATTTCTCAGCAGCTACACCCATAGGGTATCCACCAAAAGGATCAGTTAGACCATCTTTCATTAACCCATCTACCAACTCACTGTTTCCCAGTCTTAATCCACCTGTTCTTGCTTTGCTATTGAGATAGTAAGGTACATTACTCATACTCTCCATTCCACCTACTAAAACTACATTTGCAGCACCAGTTTGAATCAATTGAGTTCCAATCATTGTTGCTTTCATTCCGCTTGCACATACCTTATTTACAACTGTACAAGGTACACTGGTAGGCAACCCAGCTTTAAGAGCTGCTTGTTTAGCAGGTGCCTGTCCAATAGCACCAGATATTACATTCCCTAGTATAACCTCATCAATAAGATCAGGCGACAATTTACATTTATCTAAAACTCCTTTTATAGTTTGTGCTGCAATTTCCACTGCACTTAATGATGATAGACTTCCTTGAAATCCTCCAATTGGTGATCTACCATATGAAACAATAACTACTTTATGTAAAAATGTTGGTGTTAAATGATTTTTTATATGGTTTATTCTATCTAAAAATGTTTCATTTGACATTTTAAAATTTTATCCAAATGATAAAAATTTATTTAAAAATAGAATTTTATATTTAGAGAGTAAAAGAACAATACAAGGGAAATAATTTAATATAATAAATCATAAGACCATTTTATGTGATTATTAGAAAAAGTAAAAGAAAAAATTTGTTACTGAATTTTATACAAAATAATGTTTAAATTAGAATAAAATTATTCTCAAATCATATTTATTTAGATTACATTAGCATTGTTTTATTGTTTCATTTACCAAATTTGAGTGCTCCAAAGATATAGTTTCTAGATTTTCATAATTATTTGGGTTAGACTTAATATAATATCACTTTATATGTTAAGTTCTCTATCATATTGTAGATTTTTTTTAGTTTATTAAGATTACTGTTAATATGAATAGTACATATATGGATATGAAATTTGGATATCTTGTATTCATAAGGTGATAAGCCTTGGAATCTTACAAATTTGAATAATCTTTATTTAGAGGATAAACAAGTTTGATATGAAAATTATCAATTTTGCAAATCCAAGTTCAATGGCATAATCAAAATTACTCAATTCATTATCTGTATTTTTCTTATAGAGTTCAAACTTTGTTTTGTCGTATTCTGCTTTACAGTTGTCATCATAAGAGTCAGCCATTGTGAAACTAATTAAAACAATTAAAACTAATACGAAAATAAGAGTAGATTTCATTTTTATAAAAGGTTATCTAAAATATATATATTTATTAGAATATGAATTTTAATATTGTAAATATGTAAATTTTAAATTTTACTTAACTAGTTATAATTTTGTTTGTAAATATTTTAAATTTAAAATAAAAATTAATTTATTTTAAATAGTTGGGAAACTTCGTGATATATTTTTAAAAAAGATTATTACTAATGTTTACTGAATCAAATTATTTGAAAATTCTAAATTATATTTGTAAAAAACTAATCTGAATCACATAAAGAATATTATTAGTCCAAAGATCTTTTTTCTAAATTCTTAGATATTAAAATTGGAAAGCAACACTACTGATATTGGAAACCTATTTATTATTTAATCCTTCATGAAATGTATATAGGTACATAGTCCAACAGAATAATCTACACTTACAAAGGATCAATTTTTTGAAAGTATTCTATTTTAAACTCTTCAGCAAATAGAAGAAGTTCTACTTCTGCAGTGTCTATTTGGTATAGGTTCTCTATCTCTGTGATTATTGTTATTTTGTTATGGTTATTTTTTGTTAATATTATTTTGATCTTGTTGAAATAATCTCATTAAATTATCAAAATTGATATTATTATTAATATTCATTTCCCCATCTTATTTTTCTTCAATAACAGCTATTCACTTTTGAAATCTATAGGATTCTCAACTGTTGTGTATTTTAAGAAGTATTATTTTCTAATATTTTACCTAAATCAACACCAAGTTTCATTTTTATATATCTGTTTTAATTTTATTAATTTTTTCAAGTTGTTAAAATCATTGTAACATTTAACCAAACATATTAAAATTTATACTAATTTATTTGCAATTATTTTATTAAAATTTAAATGATAATAGAATAATTTTATTCTTTATTATAGGGATATAAACATTCTTTTAATTGCTGCAAAGCAGCAGCAATTGAATGGTTGTATAGTTCAACATCATTGGTATCTTCATAGATTTCCTCGTATCCTTTCCTTGTTTTGTCGTGTTCTTCATAACAGTTGGCTTCTCTAGAGTCAGCCATTGTGAAACCAATCAAAAAAATTAAAACTAATACGACAATTAGAGTGTATTTCATTTTTATAAAAGGTTATCTAAAAATTATATATATATATTTTAATACTATATATGAATAAGTATAAGAATATAATTTGGTATGTTTTAAATTTTACTTTAAGTTAACTTATTTATAAATTTGGATTTAATATATAAATTTAATGCTTTAAATACTCAGAAACTTGATATTGGACACATTATTAAAAGACTATTAGTAATGTATACTAAATCCATTTATCTCAACTTTAAAATTCTAAATCTTATTTGTAAAACTAATCTCGTACCACTATACCCCTTTCAAAATAACATAGTATACCACATTAGAATTTTTAAGTTGATTTTGTATATTGAGTAATCAAAATAAATCTGATAACTTTATATTTGTTAAAATTTAATACTATAGTATCAACAGTAGTAGTAAAATAAAATAGACTCAAAAATTAAAAAATTTTAGATGATCAAACACTAAAATAATGAAATGTCCAATTCCATATGAAGAAGGATTAAATAAATAGGTTCCCAAAATCAATGGCTTCAGTTTGCTTTCCATTTTTAAATGCTATTAATTTAGATATCTTGGATCAAATCAAATAATAAATTAAAATTTCAATTTAGATAGAGTTAATATTTAATATTTTTCATTCTACCTTTCATGTGAAAGTCAAAACCAATAATCATGAACTACTATAATCTGAATCATCATCTTTTCAATTACAAGTGGGGAATCTAAAAATTAAACTTGCAAGTAAATAAAATTTGATTTTCTTTAAATAGTTTGAAATTGGAGAAAATTAAAAAAAATACTATTGTTATCATTGTAAATTATACTATATTTAAAAAAAAGACAATTGTCAAAGTGTCAAGAATCAACTATATTTTCAATTTTTTAGAATTTAGGATTTTATTCTAATTTATTTGTAAATCCTTTTTAATTAGAACCTAAACAAGATTGTAAGACTGCATTTATGGTAAATAAGTCTCTCTCGTATGCTTCATAATCATGGTTTTCTTTTAAACGGTCTTCGAGATATTTTGCTCTGTTAAAGTAATCTTCGTTACATTTGATTTCATTTTGAGCCATTATGAAACCTATCAAAGCAATAAAAACTAATAAGACTATTAAAATAGATTTCATTTTTATAAAAGGTTATCTAAAATATATTTAATTTTAATACTATAAATATGCAATTATTAATTTAAATTTTCTTTTTGAATTAAATTTTTTGTGAATTCTTAAAATCTATTTAAATTCTATCCAATATCTAAAGATTATTGCTAATTATACTAAAGTAATTATCTAAAGATGAAAATTCTAAATCTTAAATATAAAAAAATTATCTCCTACCCCCATTTAAAATAAAACATCAAATAACAACAATAATTACAATTTTTAAGTTGATTATGTATAATAAGAGAATAATCTCATAACTTTAAAAAATGATATTACTTATTAATATAAAAGTTTAGAATTTGTTTAACGTGTTTGAAATCTAATCAAGATAATCAAACTTCCAATTATATAACATCTGGAATCCAATCAATAAAATATTATCCTTTATTATTTATTCTCCATTCTTAATTCAGAATATTAAAATTTAAGTTAAAAATTAGAATAGAATAATGTACAATTCAATTTAAATAAATATTAAATAGTTCGATATTTAAATTTAATTTATTGGGAATTTAATAAGTTCCCAATATCTGTAAGACTTAAGTTATATTTAGGATAGTTATATTAAGTTCTAAAGTGTTTTATGTATCTTTAATGTACTATAAACCCTACTGAACCACAATGGTTAATGTTTATTATATGTTTATTAGAGACCCTAGATCTCTGAATATTACTATATATGGAAATGTTACTAGTTTTGTTTATTGTTCTATACTAAGACAAGTTACCTAAACAGACCAATGTCTGGCAAATATCAATGGATTTGGTTTTTTATATTAATTTAGATAAAAGATCACTGTAATAAATAATATTGCTACCATTTGATTCTCTCCTCGTTTCTATTTAATATTTATTTGAATCTAGGTAGATAAAATTTGAAAAAAATAAATATGATTTTGGATAAAGACAAATTTTATTTTTACTTTCAGATATTTAACTTGTTAATTCTTCCAAATTTGATTAAAATTCACCATGGGGAAATCTATAATATAGATGTGCCCAAAATCAAAAAGTATGAATTAAAACTTAATGTAGAAGGATAATATAGATGATTAAATTATATTGATAATAATCATTAATTGGGGTATTGGAAAAATGTCATATTGCAAAATTACTAGATAAAAATAACACATGAGGTATAAAAATAATCTAAAAAAAGATGAACATTCCACTATAAAAAAAAAAAACTTATAATGACTATTAAAATTATTTAATTAAGAATGGATTCAAATATTACAAATAAAATTGCATGTTTAGGTAATGTACCTTTAAATTCAGTTCCTATTATCACCAACTGTTTGGTACACTTAAGATCAAGTACTGACTATAACTCAAGTATGAGTCTAAAGGTTGGATTTAATATAAAATCATATGATACTAATTAAAATATAGATCATGGAGTTCAAAATATTTTATTGAATTTCTCAAATGGAAAATCAACAGTTAGTGGTTCAGAAGGTTGGGTTCCATCTATTGTGGATAAGAATCAATTTGTAGTTGCAGGAAGTTCTGATCTAAAGGAAATTATGGCAATTTCAATTCAAGGTAGAGGTGACCAACAACAGTGGGTAACTTCATTTAGAATTCGTTATACTATGGATAACATGACCTGGGTAAACTATAATAATGGTCAAGTTCTCTCTGCTAATGATGACCAAAATTCAATAATTACCTATGTGTTTCCAAATCCTATTCAATGTAGATCCATTGCTATTCATCCTGTTACCTGGAAAGACAATATTGCAATGAGAATGGAGCTCTATGCAAAACCAATAACCAAAACTATGGTACAAGTAGGTTCAGTGTCCATTGGAAACAGGGATCTTAATAGTGGTAGTGGTCTTCGTGAAACAATTAGACGTGTTACATTTGACAAACCATTTACAAAAATTCCCATGGTTTCTATTGGATGTTCGCTAGTTGATGCAACTGGTGATGGTCAACAAATGCGTTGGAATATTACCACTAAAAATATTCAATGTACTGGTTTTGATATGGTATTTTCAACATGGTGTAATAATCAAATTTATGATCTTCGTGCTGAGTATACTGCTGTTGGACAACAATAATTGTTAATTAACCTAAAAGGTAACTTTCTTTTTTTCAATAAAATCTATTTTCTTAATTGTTATTACACTGATTATTTAATTCATTTTTTTATTTATCAATTCCAAAATCATCATTCTTCTATAAAGAGTAATATCTTTTTGAGTAAATGTAAATGATAAACCTCTGGATGAAAAATCAGCATATTTACACATGAATACACCACAATCATAACCATTGCTTTGACATGGTATATCTTTAGGGAATATACTCTTAAATTCATTTAAATCTACAATTCCCTTTTTAGATCTATTATTCATTTCATCAGCAACATATTTCTTTAATTTCTGCAATAATAAAAAATGAGGGTTAGTATTTACTTATTGTTAGAGATGGATTATTAAAACATACCGGTATACAATCACCACCAGTACCTAGTAAACTGTCATAGTATTCAAATTGTTTTGCCTTGAAATTAATAGCTGCCAAACACCAATGATTACCTAAATGAATGGGTATAATAATTTTGTCAAGTGAGAAAATGTCAATGGAATTGGTCCATTTCTTGACACGATCATAATTGTAGGTACCATTGTTATTACAAAGCATTGGATAAAAGAATGTATTGAAAAAATGACATTTTAGATATTTCCCAGGGTTCTCAGCTTGTCTTTGTTTCATTAGTTCCATGTAGAAATTGATAACTTCATCATTCAACCATTTACCTGGATTGAGAGTTTTAATATCATATTTAGTGATTGCCAACGTTCCAATTTTACTGACAACATCCTGTTCGTTACCTTTCAGTGTGTCTTTAATGATTGTCTCTTCTTCTGGTGTAGTTTGTTTGGCTTGTGGTTTGGCATTCTTTTCCAATTCTATACGTTCATTCAACTGTTTCAGTATAGAGTATTTATTGGATTTGTGAATGTCATCTAGTTTTTTGAGAAGACTGTTGGTTTCAGTGTCTCTTGTCTTTTGTCTTTCAATATCCAGTTTATCACGGAAATCGTCTAGTAAAGATCCCTTTAGATCTAGTTCCTCTACTTTAGGTCTTAGATTCCTAATGACACTTGCTCTATCACTTTGAGCTGTGGTTGTAGTTGTTGTAGTACTTTTAGGTGACTGATAGAGACTGTAAACTGATGTATCTAAATCTGATAGTTTTAATTCACCACTAGAAATATTGGAATCACTAAGAAATGATGAATCATCTCTAGATTTAATTGGTGATATTAAATTACTCTTTGTACCACTATTAGTATGGTATGGCAATGTTTTACTAAACTGAGGTGTTGAATAGCTACTATTTAAGTAATCGCTATTACCGTATTTACTAGGGTAATTTAGTGATTGGGTGTATTTGTATGCTGAGGAATCTACATTATTTGCTGTTGTACTAGCTGTGTTACTATCACTATTGAGTTTTAATGTATTTTGATAAGATTTTACAAGATTCTCAATAGAATATCTATTCTTTGCTTTATTGGCTTGTAATCTTTTTGAATCTATATTTGAAAGTTTAGTTGATTTACTTTCAAAATATTCATTATTACTATTTGATGTAGAATCAATATTCTCTTCTTGTTCACTGTCACTATCTATAATTTCAATAATTTCATTTTCTTGTTGATTGTCATTAAGACTATTAATGTCCTCCTTTTTTGAATGCTTTACATTTCTACTTGAATTTAAATCTTGTTGCTGTTGTTGTTGTTGTTGCTGGTTATTGTTATTATCATTATCTATCATTCTAATATTTTGATATCTTTTATTGGGAGTAGGTGAATTATTTATACTTTGTATTCTGATATATTTTAAATTTAAATTTGGTTTCGATAGTTTATATTGTATTCTGTTCTTTATATCCTCGGGTTTCCTTTTTAATGGTGTTCTAATATGATTCTGGATACTGTTGTTACTATCAAATATATATGTCTTTGCAAATATTGATAGTTTATCAATACTATATCTGTAGATATCTCGTAGAAGACTCTCTGGTTTTTTAAAATCAAAATTGAAATAGGAATTTGGTGTACTACCTGAATATGTACTATTACTATTTAAAGATGAATGTTGTACTTTGTTTAACTGTTGTTTTGGTTTTCTCTGTTGTTTCTTATAATAGTGTTTATGTCTTTGTATATTATGTTGACTTGGTTGTTGTTCCTGTTGGATTTCCGAGTTACTTATATCGTCTGCCTTTCTCTTTAGGGGATTCGAGATAAAATTTAAAACTATATCAATTGACTTATCGAATGTACTTTTAGACATTTGATATAAATATCTACTATTGTGACAGGTGACTTTTTATTTTTAACTTGCGGTAACACTAGTCTCCAATATGGAAATGAAATAAAAATGAAAATTTTTTATTTCAATGAACCTCCACCCCCTTTCCACAAATAAATAAATTCTAAAATAAAAAATAATTTATAAGGTTTCTATAATGGAAAGAATATATTTATATATTCTTTTTTATTATATTATATTATCATCTTAATATTAGTGTTGTTGTTCATAAAAAGAAGCAATTTAAACCCGAACTTGAGGTTATAAATTTCATATTTCCAGTTTCTTGCCCAAACATTCCAGATATACACCAAATTGAAATACCAACCTGGATGAGTTGGAATTATAGTTGATGTTCGTCGCCGATTCAAATCGGTCAATAAATTGATTTGGAAATTGATATTGTTAAAATATCAACAAAAACAATGATAGTAGAAGCAACACTAAGAATTTGTACCCTTGATTTGAGTTGTACAACTAAGAGACAGTAGATATGGATATTAAATACCAGATCCTCTAGATAAAATCTCTTTTTTAAGATCAAGTTCCAAATCAAGTAATAGTTATTTAGAGAAACCCATTTGAATCTTGTATCTCAATATAGGATAGGATTTTGCTTGAAAATTATATAATATTAGACCAACATTAACACCATTAACTTCAAAAACATTTGTCAGATTAATTTAAGGGGTATGGTATTAAAAAATCTACACTTGTCAGTGTTTAATTTAAAGAGATATCACTTAAAACAATACTCAAATTTGTTACCACGGATGAGAAGAATTTTGGAGTGTAATAAAGCGGGAGAGGAGGGAAATTTAGATTTTTGTTCCTTAAATATAATAATTTATTTTTATTTAATCATTTTCATGTTTTTTTTCAAAAGTTGTAGACCAAAGTGTCTCAATTCAATACCGAGATTTATAAAATTACGAAATCTAAATATAAATAGAGGAAATAGAGGAAATGTAAATCAAATTGATTTACAATATAAAAGAAATAATATAGTATATAGAAATGAAAATTCATCAGGAATTATAGAATCGTTAAGAGATCGAGTTAATAGATACTATTGTACATCCACTACCCCAGTAAACAGTGATCAAGATATACAAAGTGAGGAACCTAAACCTAAAGAACAATACAATAGAGTGAGTTTAAAATCAATTGTTAATAAACCAGTTATTGCTATTATTGGTAAACCAAATGTTGGAAAATCTACACTTTTCAATAGGGTTATAAAAGGGCAGAGACAGGCACTGGTGGAGGAGATACCTGGTACAACTAGGGATAGGTATTACGGTGAAGGTTTCCTGTTTGGTAGGGAGTTTATTCTCATTGACACTGGTGGTCTTGTAGGTGAATCCAAAGAACAAATGGAAAAAGATAAATTTTCAAAAATGATAAGAGATCAGGCTGAAGTTGCAATGGATGAAGCTGATATCATTCTATTTCTACTGGATTACAAGTCGGGAATAACAACAGTTGATAAAGATATTGCAAGAATGTTAAGAGTTAGAAAGACTAATGGTAAGCCTGTTTATATCGGTGTGAACAAGGCTGATAACAGTGACATGAGAACTGAAGGCTTCGATCAGTTATTTAAAGACCAATTGGTAAGATTGGGGTTAGGAACTGATTCAGTTCCTTTTAGTTCCATTCATGGTGAAGGTGTGATGGATCTCTTTGAAAATCTACTTAAACCCCTACCTTATGCAGATTTGAATTTTGAAAAAGATTTTGAGTTGGGACCAATTAGAATCTCTATAGTCGGTCAACCAAACGCCGGTAAATCATCTCTACTTAATAAGATTATAGAAGAAGAGAGATCTATAGTCTCAGAGATCCCAGGTACCACTCATGACCCTGTAGATTGTCTCTTCAAATGGAGAAATGATCATGAAATTATGTTGATTGATACTGCTGGTATACGAAGACGATCAACTCATAAAGAAGGATTGGAAAGATCCTCTGTACTCTGGGCACTGAAATCAGTAGAGAGATCACATGTAGTCCTAATGGTCATAGATGCAACCATAGGTGTAACTGAACAGGACCTTAAAATTGCAAGTTTTATAGTGGAATCAAAGAAATCAGTTATTCTATTGGTTAATAAATGGGATTTGTATCTAAAGAACCAAAAGACACAAGACACACTCTTTGATCAAATCAATTTTTATGATTTACAAAAAAAAGGTCAATATGTGCAATCAAAAGGTTCATTTTCAGAGGGTAATCTAAGTAAAGATTATACCTATAAAACACTCCTAGATGAAATGCTACAAGTTAACAAACAGTCAACCAAAACCAATGATCACGAAAAATTCCAGAATCTAAAGAAAACGACTAAGCTTGCAAAAGAGAAATCTGAGAAGAGACATAAAGAACTTATTAAACAACAAGAAGAAGAACTAGAGGAAGATGACCTAGAGGAAGATGAAGATAGGGATTTAGAAATTAAGAATGAAGAGGATAAAGAAATTCAAAAAAATTCATCAGAAATGGAATATGATAAAATTATAATTGGTGAGAAAGATGGTGTTGATTTGGATTTGGATGATGAAGATTTTGATTTGGGTTTTGATATTGATGATTTGTATAGAGATGAAGAGGAGGAGAGTGTGGGTGCTGGAAAACCTGAGAATCCTGATGAAATATTTCATAAAAAACTACAAGAATATATAAAGAAAAAAGAAGAGATTCAACAGAACCAAGATAAAGAGAGGGTGAAAAGGGTACCACCTCCACCAGTAGATCTTCCAAAATACACTTCTGAACAGAAACAATTTGAAAAGAAACTTAGAGATAAACTATCATTTATTGATTATGTTCCTGTGATATTCACTAGTGCCAAAACTGGATATTGTATACCTACTGCTATGGATTTGGCAATTAAGGTATTCTTTGAGAGAGAAAAGAAACTTAAAGTAAATACTCTGATTGATCTCATCAAACAGGCAACATTTAAACATAAAATACCAGCAAGAGGTAAGAATAATTTCAAACTTAAATTTGCAGCACAGGCTAAAGGTTATCCACCACAGTTTGTCTTCTTTGTAAACGATCCTGATAAAGTTGATCCTACTTTTGCAAAATATCTCCTCAGATGTATACGTGAAGTCTACCCATTCACTGGAACCCCAATTCACATTCACTTCAGAAAAAATAAATCAAAAAAAAAGATCAACTACAAGCATAGATCTGGTAGAAAATAAACTGATTATTAAATATCACAATCTATTAAATTTAGTGGCTTATATTAAATTAAAGAGATTTATGAGAACTTTTTTTCTTTTGTTTTCCAAAATCTAATAACATAATATCAGAATATGTTAATGATATTGGTGCTCTTGTTCTGGACGAAGCTACCAAAGTTTTATCTACACTACGGATATATGGATTAACAGGAGTGGTAGGTGCTGATTTTGAGGTCCTATTATTTTTAGTGGGTTTTTCAACTGAATCTTCTTCTTCTTCATCAGAGGTAATAACCTCTTTACGAGCTTTTGGTGAAGTTTTATGTGCAGTGTAAGTTGTGGGTGATTTTGGTGATTTTCTCTTTTGTACATTGGTTTTTGGTGATTTACTTGGTGTAATTCCTATAGGTTTATTATCATCTTCATTGCTAGAATCTTCACTTGACTCATCACTATCAGATTCAATAGTTGGAGGTTTTGGTTTTTTAAATGATGCTGTCTTTTTCTTCTTTTGTTCTTTTTCTTGTTGTAACTGTTGAGATAATGCTATAGATTGTTTGGTAGGTGTTGATCTAGTTGAAGTCTTTGAAATTGGTATAACATTGATTTGGTCATCAGGTGAATTATCATCCTCCGAATCTGAATCTTTATGTTTTTGTCTGGTAGGCTTTCTCTTTTTACTTGTATTAGATTTAGACTTATGATTACCAAAACTAAATTGAGAAAACTTTGCATTATAACTTTTACATAATTTATCAGGAACCAAACTTTCTTTGATCCAATAATGTTCAGTTTCACCTTTAAGTGAAACCTTATACAATAATTCACCACGATCTGATTTTTTGTCTATAATCTCTAGTACCTCAGGTAAAGGATCAGGTGGTGCTTTATCTTTCTCCAAAAGACTCATAGATGTAGGTCCTGTATATTTAGGTTTAGCAAAAAGATCAATTGTCTCTAATTTCTTTGGAACTATTTTTGTTATTCCAGTGTGAATTGTTTTACTTGGGTTTGTCTCATCCTCTTTATTATTATTATTATTATTATCATCTTTTACTTGTTCATTTTGAATATGTACATCAGTCATTTCTTGATCCTTGTTTTTTTCAATGTTTGCTGGTATTATATAGTTACAAGTACCACTAGACTGAAAATCTGAATCTGCTAGAGAAGATGATTCTAAATTTGAAGATGTTGAATGATTAGATGCAGACTTCTTTAACTCTTGTTCAACAGAATTTGAATTTTCTTGAGGTTTTTGTTCAGGTTTTGCGTCAACTAGTGTACAAACACTCTCATCATGAACGTTATTTGATTCTTGTTGCATTATATGAACAGAATTTAAATCAACAAGTGTAACCATATTCTCATTGCCATCTAATCTATCTGTTTGTTGTTGTTCATTTTTAATGTCTTTATCATCATTAACTATATCATTTGGAATAACATCATTCGTATTTTGGTTTAACAGAGGTTGGTTATGTTCTACGTCCATTTGGAACCAAAATTAATTAAAAATCAATTTCAAAATTTTAAAAAAAAAAAGGATTTAAAAAAAAGGCGGGATCTAGTCGTAGTTCATTTATATAAATAATTAAATTAAATTATTTTAAGATCAACTTGAAAAATATATTTTTTTAATTAATTTCTTATAAAATAGAAAAAAATTGGAAAAGTTGTAAATTTGGAGTTGGACCATAAAATATCAAAGATTTTTTTTTTTGATCAGTTATATGAGTTTTATAACACAAATAATAGTTTGGGGAAAAGAAGATGATGTGCATAAAAAACAATACCAATACTTTGTCGTCGATCAATACAACTAATACAACAACGTGCTATATTATTGTAAATTTAGTAGTGATTTACTATGATGTGTATCACTACATCAGACCACCATCCGTAGGTTAAGATTTAATGTTTGCGCATTAATCTTGAAGAAACAGGGTAGATCACTGGACTTGAATGAGTCTAGTGTGAAACAAAAAAATTCCTGGTTGTTCTCATTAAGAGGACAATCACCAAATCTTAACTAAAACCGTGGTGGTTGCAATCACATCCCTTCCCTCCCTTTCCCTTTTTTGAAAAATTAATTGAATGAATTACATGAATTACACAGGCCAACCAAAAAAAAAATGAATTACATGTTTGAGATGCAGAAATAGAAAATTACATGTTTGAGATGCAGAAATAGAAAATATCACTAAATTTTATGGATTGTGTAACACAACTGATTTTGTCATTTTTTATTTCGCGATTTCCCACATTAAACAATTTAAAAAATAAAAAATAAATTTTTAAAAATTATCAAAACCCCCAACCACACACTGTAGTTTTATATAATATATATATTTACTTGTTGTCATCTGTACATCTAATCACACACAAAAGATTAAACAAAAAAAAATAATTATCGATTATTATAGTGTTTATAAATTAAATAATTTCCTATACATACAATGATTCTATAAAAAAAAGAATAATAATTTTAATATATATATAATATCTCACATTATAATAACACACCAACAATACTAGTAAAATATGTCTATATTAGTAAATAATATTAATAGTAATATTACAGAGTCTATTATAAATATAAATAAAATAGATGTATCATTTCAAGATGACGACGATGATGAATTGAATGATCTCATTATAAAGGATAAATATGCAGATGAGCCACAAGAACAAGAACAACAACAACAGCAGCAAGAAGTAGAAGAAGACAATGAATATCTTATAAATAATAGTTATATAAAGTCATCATCACAGAATAGTTATATAAAAACACCAGAGAATTCAGATACGGAAGATGAATTGTATAGTACACCCACAATCAATAGAAATGGTTTTCATCATTTAATCCTAAGAGATACCAATGATGATAGTGAAGACGGACATTTAGATACTGAACACACAGACGATGACTCTGATATCAATCAATTTGAAACTATAACTTTAGAGTCAAGTCAAGAACGCAAAATGAAAAAACTAGTACAAAATGAACAGAATGAACCTGAACCACCATCTCCTTTTAAACAATTGATTAAACAAAAATTTAAATCATTTAAAGATATATCACCAAATTTCACAGCACCTAGCATTTTAGATAAATATAATACATTTCCTGGTATACACAGTCCCAGTCACAAAACACTGTCGGATTATGGAAGTGGTAGTCATTTGATTATGGCTAATAGCAAGGACTCATCTGTTAGCAGTCAAAACTCAACTCCGTTGACATTTACAACTTATTCGGATATCAATAGTCAATTGTCCAATACTTCCTCTTCTAGCTCACTTTCCACTACCACATTACCCACCACTCTCACTCCACCACCAAAAGATTTTTTAACCCACACACTATTAAATTCATCAAATAACACGCAACAACATGAAATCAACTTGACAAAGATTCTACCAAATCCTCATCCACCTATAATACCAACAGTAACCAGACAATACAGTCTCTCAACTATCACCAGACCAGTACTAGAATCAGAAACGACTAAAGTAAACTCCAAAATCTTAGTTCTACTCTCACTATCGATATTCTTTAGTGTCAGTAACCTTTATTACACTCAACCTCTCCTCAATGAACTGGGACTTGAGTTCCAAGTTGGAGAATCTATAATGTCACTAGTACCAATGTCCGTCCAACTCGGCTACTCCTTTGGCCTTCTATTTATATCTACATTTAGCGACATTATCAGTAAGAAGAAACTCATATTGTTGCTGTCAGTTCTCACCTGTGGCTGTCTGCTCGGTGTTGGTTTGTCACCACACATCAGTCAGATGATCATTTTCTATTTTTTGGTGGGATTGACTACTATAATTCCAAATATAGCCATACCATTGGCCATTGACATGACAACCCCTACTGACCGACGAGGTATACTCTCTATATTAGTGTCAAGTCTGTTTGTAGGATTACTAGGCGCAAGAGTGATTTCAGGTATCATTGGACATTTATTTGGATGGAGAGTAGTCTTCTTTATAGCCGCAGGATCAACATTGATAATCAGTCTATCTCTCTTCTATTTCTTACCCTATACACCAAGATCCTCTCAACCTATACCCTACAGAGAGATAATGTCATCCATTTTAAAACACTTTCGATCGGATACTGAAATCAGAGCAAGTTATTTCATTGGAATGTGTGTTTTTGCTACATTTTCAATATTGTGGACTACATTGTCATTCAGACTCTCTGAAGATCCTTTCAACTATTCCAGTGGTTTCATAGGTCTCTTTGGGCTCATTGGTATGGCAGGAGCTATTACACCACTAAGTTCCAAACTCTCAGAGAAATTCCCTCTCAGTCATTTGATTACATGTTATATGATTCTATGTGCAGTTGGATATCTTATAATGTTTTTATTTGACAGTCATCTGTTGGCTCTAATTGCTGGTATCTTTACATTGGATCTCGGTGTTCAATCTGTACATGTATCTAATCAATCTAGGAACTCATCAATACAATATATACAAGATGAGCAAATGAAAGCACGATTGAATTCAGCTTATTTGTCATCATATTTCATTGGTGGTGCTTTGGGTTGTGGTTTGTCTGGTTTAATATTCCAAGGATGGGGATGGAAAGGTTCTTCCATTTTGGGTATGGTTTTCATTGGTATGGCTCTATCATGTCACTTGATTTTTTGTAAAAATATTACATCTCAGCAATCAAATAATAACAGCAATACTTCTTATATAGAATTGGATGAAGAATCAATGCAATAAAAAAAAGGAATAAAATATTAGTTTTTTTTACTTGATCAAGTAAAAATCAATTTATTACTTTTTTTTAAATTCAAAGAAGGTAAATGTTTACAATGATGTAGTAAAGAAATTTGATTTCTTTACTTTTTATTGGTTTTTGATTGTTTAATATTGAATGGTTGAAAGAATCTAAGTTTTTTCACAATCAGTATAATCAACATAAATACATAATTATTACATGAAAACTTAAGAAAAATCCTCCACCTTGTTGTTCTAAAAACTTTTTTTTTTTTTTTTTTTTTTTTTATTATTCAAAACACTCAACCACACACATAAAAAAAAGGTATCTTAAATCGATTTTATTTTTTTTTACCTCATTTATTTCAATTCTATTTAATACACAACTATCATTTTTTTTTCCAACATAATATATTTTTTAAAAAAAATCCAAAACAAACAAAAGAATATAGAAATATATGTTTCTCAATATCAACAGGATTTTAAACTATCAGTCTATCGATTTTATAGAATTTCAAATACCTAATATATAATAGCATTTTAAAATATATTGTATTGTATTGTTTTTTATTTTATTCTTTTGTATTAGTTTTACCTACAAAAACTATGCTCAGTTTTTTAATAGTAAATGCAATTAACATTAGAATAATTAATTAAATACCTTCAACAACTTTTTATATTTTTAATAACCAATATTTAATCAACATATTTTATAAATAACCAAATTAACACATTATTCCAAATCTTCAGGTTTATAATAGATAATTCTTTTTTTTTTTTAATAATATAATCAGCAATATATTTATATAAATAACAAATAATAATAATAACAAGTAACAATAGTTTATTGATTGAAATTATCACCTCTCAACAGTTGTAATCTAAATCAGTACAAGTTTCTTACCAAAAACCCAATCATTTCCAATTGTTTAAAAAGTTTTATGCATATTCAGCACAAAGAGAATTCTAAAGTTTTGTTAAAAAACAAACTGTATTCAAGTTCAACAAAACGTCAAAAGTCTGCAACTGTTATATAATACCGTTTAAACTAAATCAATAGTACTTTTAAGTTCATAACAATCAACAAAAATATCTTCCCTAAATAACCCTACAATCAAAAACAAAAACCCATTACCAACCCCCAAATACCTCCCCTAATAACAACTACATTAATCATAATTTATTAAAAACAAAATGGCTTCATTAGTAAATATTCCAAGAGATGTCACTGACCCACATTACAGATATAGAATGCATACTATCCTTTCCAAAATTGAAGGTAAAGGAAATGGTGTAAAAACTGTAATTGTTAATTTATCAACTATTGCCTCTGATTTAGATAGAGCACCAGAATGTATGTTTCTTTTTAATAATTTTTTATTATATCAATAACATACTAATTGTAATTTTATAGATGTCACCAAATACTTTGAAATTGAATTTGGATCACAAACTAATATTGAAGGTGACAAGTATTCAGTAAATGGATCACATACAGCTGATAAATTAGCTCAAGTTTTAGATGGATTTATCAACAAGTTTGTATTATGCAAATACTGTAGAAATCCAGAGACTTCAGTAGTCAAGAGTTCAACCGTTGCCAAAGGTCTTGACCTTAAATGTGCTGCTTGTGGTAGAAGATCACCACTTGATATGAAAAGCAAATTGTCATCCTTCATGTTGAAGAATCCAAAGAGCTCCAGCGGTGAGACTACCAGTTTTGTTGGTTTAGATGAACCAGAGGAGAAAAAAGAAAAAAAGAAAGAAAAATCATCAAAATCCTCATCCAAATCCTCATCTAAAAAAACTAGCAAGAGTAAAAAGAAGGATGAAGAAACCAATGAGGAGACTCAAGAAGACGATGATCATGTCTGGTCCACTGATACCTCTCAACAAGCTGTTGATGAAAGAAAAAAGAAAGCTGCAGGTGGCAGTGCTGCTGCCATGGCAATGTTGGACCTCTCTGATCAGGATCCAGTCAGTATGATCAAAGATTTCATGTCCAACGGTACTCCTTCTGAGGAAGATATCATTGCTGAGTTGTCCAATATCCAAGAAACTTTTTCAATGAGATCTTATGCCACTGCTAGAACTGCTATTGAAGCTTTCACTGATAACACTAGCAAAGGTGCCTTGGATTTGGTAAAGAACAAGCAATCCCTTCTAACTAAACTAAGCAAACGTAAAGATGGTAAACTAGGTATTCTTATGGGCTTTGAACAAGTTTGCGGTGCTGATGAAACTCTTCTCAAATACATTGTTGGTATTCTTCAAAACCTCTACAATCAAGATATTCTCACTGAAGATATCATCCTCAAATGGCATTCCACCAAAGCCAAATCAAAAGTTGTCAAGGAAACTTGCGAACCATTTATTGATTGGTTAATGAATGCTGAGGAGGAAGAAGAAGAAGAAGAGGAGGAAGAAGAAGAGGAAGAAGAGGAAGACAATTAAATTTCCCTTTTCTTGACCATTTACAATCACAAACATGAACAAAAAAATTATTATTTTCAATCAAATTATATTTTCGTATTCACATCAATTAATAAAATTATTTATAAAAACATTTAGTTGATAAATAACAAGCAATTCTTTTTTTTATTTAAAAAATATAAATTACATCTAATAGGGGTTATATCTATATTTACTTGGAGGAGCTTTAGAAGATGAAGAAGCAGATGGTTTGAAGTCTCTCGAAGGAGGGCTGTAGATATCATGCCCATATCCATAAGGTTTACCATGTGGAGGCACACGAGGTGGAGGAGGAGGTATCATGGAGTAATAATCCACAGGTCTTTTTGGTCCATGTGTATCAAATTTACCCTCACTCCCACTTCCACCATAACCTGATCTTCTAGGGTCAATAAAAGGTCCATGGCCTCCAGGGAATGGATGTGGACCGTAATAATAATCATAAGCAGATGGAGGATAAAAATAAGGATAACCATCAGCTGCAGAAGGACCATATGCTCCCACAGCTCCATAATATGGTGTATGAATATCCCTACCACGATGTTTAGGTAAACCCCAAGTTATAGTAATAGTTCTACCCTGGAAATCTACAGTGTGATGATGTTGCATTATAGTTTTGGCATCATTTGGTGAATTACAATAAATAAATGCATGTCCAATTGGCACATTCTTTTGTTGATCCAATGGTACTATAATTTTTTCTATCAAATCTACACCTAATTGTTTTCTCAATTGATCACCCTCAATTTGCGATTTTATTCCCCTAACAAAAAGAACTTTTGTTACTGATGTTGGCTTATCTTTATCTCTGTATTTTATATAAATTATTAATACTCTATATTCAATTAATCTACTTCTTCTCCTCTTTTACATACTTATTATTTGCAGGTGTTAAAGATGCTGTATAATGTGATTTTTGAATTGCTTTAATGGCTTTAATAGTAGTATCATGATCTTTAAAAAAAGCATATCCATAAAATTTATTTGAAGTGTCCAACTCAAAAGATTTTAAAGTACATCCACTTATCTCTTCCAACTCAATTTTAATTTCACTCTCTGTTAAACCTTTTGGTATATGTCCTATATAAATTGTATTTTTTGAATCTGCAAGTGTAATTTTCACACTTTGACTAAATAGAATGATGGATAGATAGGTAGATGAGATTAAATAGTTAACAAGTTTCGGTATTGATGGTTGATTGATGTTTCATTATTGAGTTATTGTCGTGATATTATGTTGATTAGTTTAAAATGATTATTATTTATATTAATATTAATATTATTATCGATTATTAATGATTAATGATTTTATATATATTATTTTTATAGATGATAGATTATTGTGTGTAGCTACTATTTATAATTATTTTTTTTGTTTGTTATTGTAAACAACAAGAACGTTGTTTGGTGTGAAAACTTGTTATAGTAGGGAGGTGTGCGGATATAATATATAGGATCTATAAAAATACTCATTGGAGAAATGGATGTACTTACGATTTACCTGAAACTGAATCTTTAAAGGTAGGTGGATTTGTAGACTCAATAGCAGCATAGGCATCATTCAAGCTATAAAATTTAACAAAACCATAACCTTTGGTTTCTCCTGAATGCTTATTCTTTACTACTACTGCTTCTGCAACTTCACCAATCTTTGAAAATTCTTCTTTTAATTGTTCATCTGTAACACCACGTGCTATATCCGACTAATAATATTGAAAGGTTTCAATCAATTAATATTACTATTCTCTGTTATTATTTTCACAACTTACAATAAATATACCATATTCACCAGGATTGGTATCCATTATATATATATATTAATATTTACAACACAAAAAGAATTATAACAATTATAAAAAAAAAAAAAAAATTTTAGTTTTTGATTATAAAAATCAATGGACATCTATTTAAAATATATTTAATTTATTCTTCATCTGTAGATTCAAAATAATCTTCTACATTGTCGGGTAATGAAAAATCAGAGTGGAGATATTGGGTGGAGGAAGGTGATGGAGGGTCATATTTAATTACAGCATCTCTTATCTTTTGTTGATCAATCTTTAGAATAGAAAGTATTTGATTTTCAGAATTGGTTCTTGGTACTTCAAATGAATCTTCATTAATATCATCCTCAGTATCATCAGTTTGATCAATTATTCTTTTAGGTTTTTTCTGGTCAGTAAACAATCTCTTTATAAAATCATCATTTCTCTGTTTGTTTGCTGCTCTTTCCATTTCACATATATCTTCAAAATCAATCTGACCAAATGAAGATTGTTTAGGAATACTACTATTATTTACATATTGAGGTTGTGGTTGGAAACTTTTTTGTTTTTTTACAGGACTTATACTATTATTATTATTTTGATTGGTATTATTGGATACAGGTGGTGCAAATTTTAATTCTGGTTTACCTCTTCTCTGTAGAGGTTGCTGTTGGTGTTGTTTAGAGGTTACGTGGTTTTCTGGGAAATATAAATTTAGAGTTCTCTTATTTGGTGATTTATCTTTATCAGGTACAGGGTCACTCATCCATTTTGGTAATTTTCTTGTTGGTGATTTGGAGGGTGTCATATCTCTTGGATATTGAACTTTAACTTTTGGAGGTTCTTGTGCATAACTACAATTGCAATGGTATATCAGTGTTACTACATGTTTACATTTACCATAGGTTCTGACACCATTGGGACATGAACATGAGGTCTCAATAATTGGTAATGGTGTTTTAGTCAATGCAGGTGTTTTATCATCACCATCCACTACTTTAGTATCAGATTCTTGTTTGTCATTACTGTTAACAATAGATCTATATTTAACATAAACTGAGTAAGGTTCCTTTGATGTACCTGTAATTTTTGAAAATACTTTTACAGATGGAGGTGCATTAGTTGTTTGAAATGTTGAAATTTCCATATCAAACAATCTATTTTCTTTAAAGTAACCATAACCTCTCATTATACTGAGGTCATCAATTCCCCACTCTTTCATTATCTCTTGGGTTATAAAAGTTAATTCCAAACCACCATTTCCACCATCAACCATAGTTGTAGTTGTAGTAATTGTCGATGTTGTAGTTGTTGTAGTCGTGGTGCTAGTAGTTACAATTGGAGGTGTTGTATCATCCATATCAAATTCAATTTCATCTAATTGTTGACTGTTAATCTGTTGTGGCTCAACTACAACTAATTGCTTCTCGCTATCCATCACTGAATCAGGGAAGAATACACCATGACACTTATTCATAGACATGCATTCCTCTACATAATTGGACTGATTTACTAGTTCTCTCTTGTATGCTGTATATAATGGAAACCCTTTTTCAAAACAACCCTTTCTTTCACTATCATAACTAATGACGATATTGTCCAGAAACGATGGTGTATTACTTGTATTTACAATTTGGTGATTGAGTATTTTGTTCTCGGCCTTTAACAGTGTATTCTGTTGAAAGAACTTTGAAGCCAATAAGACATTAAATGGCAGAGTTGTTATAAACTTTACATCATTGTCATCAATGATAAACGTTGATGCAGACATTGAAATACGATGTCTGTATTGTGCCCATGCAAATAACCCAAGATTTGGTATTCTAAAGAAATCATGTTCATCCTGTACTTGTTTAGGACAGAGAAGATAGTATATAGGAAACCCAACAAGATTAGATAGATCCTTAACACAATCTTTCACTTCACTTCTATATTCACTCTGATAATGAGACTCGCTATCCAAATCCAAGCTAGAAGGAAACAGTGAAGTTTCATCAATAAAAATCAATATTCTTCTATTAATACCAGCATATAACCACTCTTTCATAGGTTCATGAACTTGATCAAACAACTGTACCCTGTATCTCTTATCTGAAGAATCTTTAAAATCAGGGTTCTTCACAAACTCCATTATGGCTCTAACATCAATAAACAAAGCCTTGTTACTGAATTCTTCATCCAACACACCACTGCAATTTGAGATACTGTCACTGACAGCCATTGTCAATGTCAAAGGTGCTGTAATCTCTTTTAGATAACAAAAACCTTCGCTTATATTGGGTTCACGATACTCTATTTTATAGGTATTTAGATCCAATGCCTTTGTGACCTCACAACTTGAACTACTATTTACACCATTTAAAATAGACATTTCGCACTGTTTCCATGTTTCATTCCAAAATAGTTGTTGTTCGCCACCAGAGGGTCTAAAGGTATATACAACCAGATTAGATAAAGTTATATCTGATTTGATTATAGCTTGTACATAGGTATGTCTAATAGTTGATAAATGATTGGTATCATCAATTACCACATTAAATCCACTTTTTAGATAATTAATCAAATACTGTTGGATAATTTGTCTAATTGATAGTTCAGGATTCTTCTGAAACAACTCTATTGCTGATATTCTCTTGTGACTCTCTTTAAAATTTCTAAAATAATAATCTGTTTTTCCTGAAAAGCAAGGTCCACATAATATAATTAATTCCGGTGCTGATTTTTCAAACTTAATTTTACTGTTTACATTCTGACTGTGTGCATTATTTTGAGAAGGTATATATTGTTTAGTAGGAGTTGTGATATTCATTTAACTTTAAAGAAATGACATCTTTTTGTTATTTTAAAAAATAAAAAGGAAAATTTTTTTAATGAGATTTCTTCGAAAAACATAACAGACAAAAACTGAAAATTCAAGAGAAAACAACTAAAGAATGATTTAAATTAACAATGCTTAAAAATCAGATACCCAATGAAAAAGCATATTTTAAGTATTTATATAACATTTATTTAGGGGGATTAATTTGATTGTTGTGAAGCAATTGCTTTCTGTTGTTGTTGTTGGTCTGGATTATCTATATCCAGAAATGATAAAATCCATTGATCGTCTTCACCATTATTTACATTTGGCATTGTATATGTACCAGTTAGCAATGGTGTTCCAATATATTGTTGTGGTTGTTGTTGTTGTTGTTGTTGTTGTTGTTGTTGTTGTTGTTGCTGTAATTGTTGATTTCTATTGATATCAGTTTGGTTTTGTGTTGTTAATGGTTGTGGTTGTTGTTGTTGTTGTTCTTGTTTATCTTCTTTTTTACATTCAGTTTGGTTTGTTTGTTGTTGTTGTTGTTGATCTGCAAATTGCTGACTATTATCGCTATTTGGTGATTTGTTATTTGGTGATTTTGAAGGTTTCATTTGTTGTTGAATTTGTTGTTGTTGTTGTTGCTGTTGTTGTTGTAATTGTTGTTGTTGAATTTGTTGTTGCTGTAATTGTTGTTGTTGTATCATTTGTTGTTGATAAAATTGAGCCATTTGCATTTGGTGCATTAAATTCTGTTGTTGTGTTTGTTGTTCATAGCCACCATAGGAAAGACGTCTTTGATGTTCAATCATTGCATTTTGATCTATAGGAGTGGTACCATAATGTGCATAAGAATGTCTTCTAGATGGGTCATTCATTAGTATACCATTTGTATTTTGATCAAATTGCGGATACCCAGTAATTGTCATTGTCTGTTGTCTTCTGTCATCTAAAGACACACCACCAGGCTGAGGTGACTGCTGAACTTGACCCAATGGTATAACACCAGAAGACTGTTGTAACTGTTGTTGAGGTTGCTGTTGCTGTTGTTGTTGAGGTGTATTTATAGTAGTAGGATTGCCATTAGTATTCAATAAAACCTGGGCTTGTTGTGGTGGTGACATTACATTAGGATTAACAACACCCATCTGATAATAATTTGGATAGTTTGGTCTTCTAGAGTCATCTTGTTGCAACTGTTGTAACTGAATTTGTTGTTGTTGTTGTTGTTGTTGTTGTTGTTGTTGTTGGTATTGAATATTTTGTTGTTGTTGAATTTGTTGAGATTTCTTTAAAGTTTCCAAGTCACCTAAACTACTCTGTTTTATCAGAGGAGAGCTATTAGAAGGTTGACCTTGAACAGGTGAGTTATTATTTGACTGTCTTCCATCATCTTGAAGGTTTCTTCCTGCAATATTTATTTTAATCTTGTTCTTTGGAGATTGTGAGCCATTGGAAGATGAACTATTTCCATTTCCAGAACCACCTCCAGACTGTGACCCATTCATACCAGATTTGCGTGGTGAACCTTGTTGTACAGACAATGCAGTGATGTTAGGTGTCAATAAAGTACTCTGTGGCTGTGAAGGTATAGGAGAATCCATGAGTTTAGGATCAGGACCATTACCAAAATCTGATCTTTTAATCTTCTTTTGTGGTGTAGTTCCAGGTACCTGGCGATCAGATTGGTTATTGATGTTTGGTGAGTTTTGTGAAGAGAGTTTAAATGATGAGAAACCACCTCCACCTCCACCAGGAGCTGTAGGGGAATTAGTTGAACTCATAGGTACTGCATGAGCATTAAGTGATGCTTCATCAGCACCTTCTGATAACATGGATTCCACGCATTTCAGTACTTGTTTGACTCTCATTTCACAATCTAAATCTGATAATATTTTTGGTAGACATTTGTTATATGTTGGATTATATGTCATAACTGAGGGATTATTAGGTGATTGCTGCTGTTGTTGTTGTTGTTGTAATTGTTGTTGTTGCTGTTGTTGTTGTTGTAATTGAATACTATTGGTACTTGTACTCAGGTTGGTTATTTGTTGTTGTTGAGAAATCATTTAACTTTAATTTTTGTAAATTGACCACTAATTCCTATGGGGTGATTTTTTTTAAATTTTCTCTTTTATGATAAATAAATAAATATCTTGAATACTAGTTTTGGTGTATAATTTCCCTAAAAATTAATTTTCAACATCCGATTTAATTTAAGGGGTGATGTTTTTTTTTTTTTTCTATTGATATTTTAGATGATTGATGAACAAAATATCTTTTTTTCTCTTTTTGATTTTTGTTGTAAAAAGAAATTAACTAAATAACTTATTCCTTTTTAATGTTTTGATATCTTGAAAAAAACAATACTAAAAAAAATTATAATATTATAATGAAAATATTAAATATATATTATAATTTTAAAAGTATACAAAGTGTGTATGTAGGGGGGGTATTGCTGATTAATTTTTTTTTTTGGGAAATCCTAGTTGGATATATATAGTGTTGATGGGATAAATAAAGATTAAATAAGTAAAAATATTGGTGTGACAAACACAAATGTGGTTCAAGTTAGTGTGTGGTATATAAAGAAAAGAAATATTAATACTAATAATAATGTGAAGTGCGATTGTGATGAGAAATAAGAACAATTAAAATAATAATAATAATAAATATATTAAAAATCTGATATCAGAAAGGGGGTAAATATATTTTTATATATATAAAGCAATTATATGTATATCAGTCTATTTTTATATATTATAATACTATTGATTTTTCTTCTTCTTTCCTCAATTTAATTTTTAAAAAATTCCACTTCATATCTTATATCTCTGCTTGGGATTGAGTGTCTTATCGAAAAATGCAAGGGTGTTTTTTTTTTTTTTTTGTTTTGAGAGTGATCACCCTTTATTACAGCCACTAATAGAAGAATAATAGAGAAGGGGGAGTGGAGAGATAGGATCTAAAAAAAACATATCGAATGTCGTAAATTCGTTTTGCTTTATTATTATACAAAGGGTCAAAATAAAACAAATCATAAAATATTAAAGTATAAATTATATATATGTATGATTCAAAGTGTAGGATGGACGAGAGAGCAGGTGATGAAAAAGTGTGAAAGTATTATATTGTATGACGTTATTCACTTGATTTGATTTCCTCTTTATCTGAATATCCAAACTTATTCAACCACCTACCCCCAAGAGAGTGGTGTTTTTTTTCGATTAGGATGTACATTAACTGATTATATTATTATTACCTGACTTATTTAATTAATCTTTAAACACTTGTCTAAATTAATTTTAAATTGGTTGCATGCTGATGTTGATGTTGATAGTAATATTGATGTATTCAACTGAGGATTTAAATGTGTTGATTCATCATTGGTTCTCAATAAATCTCTTTCATTTAAACATCTAATAAAATCAGTTTCTTGACTTTTACATTTACTATATTTATCATCTACCCTATTTTAATATAGATTCAATTAATAAATTAATCTTTAGATCATCAATAACTTCAATAACCCACTTAAATGTTGAAAATGTGATCAAATGTTTATTTTGTAGATCTCTTATTCTATTATCATTCTCTTGTATATATTGATCTGTACTATTTTTATAGTCATTAATTCTATTTATAAAATCACCTGTAATTGTAGATATATCATTGTTCAATTCTTGTTCATTCATATTTGTTATTAATGTTAATATTTATATTGCCAAAATGAATAAAAAAAAAAAAAAGAAAAGCAGACATTATCGAAATTTGAAGATACTTTTTTCATTATATTATTGATTTGGAATGGAAAGGAATCAACTGAAGTGTGTTTGAGAGTATTTTTTTATTTTTAAACAAAGATCTAAATAGATTTAAAAGTGAAATTATTATAATTTTTAAATATACCAGTGTTGACTTGTTGATAATTTGGTAGTATTGGAATTAGAAATGGTTTTTGTTCAGTTGTCAATTGAACTGTGTTTATACTAGTTGAAAGATTAAATGTATCAAAGATATACTGAATGGTATCTACTATATCTTTTGACATTGTCTTATATTTATAGTTATCATGTATTGTGTAGAGTAAGTACACTTGAACCAATTTAAGAGTGGTATTGTTTTGAATGTCATGTTGCACTAATTGTAATTGTGATTTACAATCCATTATATCACCTATCATTATCAATTTCTTTACGGTTTTACATTGTAACAGCATATTTAGAGTTTTTAAGGGCTTATTTCGAATACCTAAAATTACTTCATGTAAATGTAAAAATCTATCAACATTGATAGTCTGAATACCAATAGTTTGATTAGATTCATTGGTAAAATAATCGGAATTATCTAGTATGGCTAGATCAGAAACCTCAATAATATTAGTTTTGTGTTTGTAATTAATTCCATAGTGAACTGACAAACTCAACCAATATGGATTACCATTGATAGGTTTGGAAGTTTTGAAATGTGATCGAATATCAATGATCAGTCTATAGATATCCGGTTCATATTCGGTTGTCCGTATAGTAATGAACAGTTTAGTGAGTTTGCATTGATTCTCTTTCATTGACATTAGAAATTGTTTGAGAAACTCAATTGACTCTTTAAGAAAATTTGGTGATTTTGAGAATACAAATTTGAGTTCCTCCAAATTACTTTGAGCATCATTCAATATTCTGGGAAAGGTGTGATAATATTCATGAGATGAAACAATTATGGATTTTAGTGAACTTAGATAATGGATATCTATTGGTGCGTCAGAATCTATAAGTAATTCCTCTATACTGCTTTGGAAGTGTTTAGGTATAAATGATAAGTTGAGAGTTCTCGACCCAGCTACACCATACTTAAACAAGTGATAGCTATCCTCTGGTTTATCTATAGATGCTAGGTCTCCAATGAATGAATAGTAAGATAGATTGGTTTGTAAAGATAATAGCTTGGATGCCAAGTTAAAGAGTCTTCGACATGTAAGTGCCATGTTGAAAAGTGATATAAAATCTTTACACAATTCCAATATATGGAAATATATATAGTCACTTAGAGGTGGAATTGCTTTTACTCTCTCTTGTAGATGTTCTTTTGACTCTGGTATCAGTGAATACAGACATTCCATTTGTAAAGCTTTAATCTCCAATTGCATATCACTGTCAATTAATCTGTTTATATGTGTTTGAACTGAAGAGTTAGATATTACAATTTCAGGGTACTTGTATAGTAAACTTTGGAATAACAGTCTAGGTAGATATTCAATGGTATAGTCTAGAAATTGGTTTAATAATTCATCATTATTTTGATTTAGAAAGTCCATTAAAATAAACTTTGTTTGAAATAGTGTCACAAATCCACTATTTAAGTTATTCAGTAGAATAGATTTGAGAATATCATTGTCTTTTAACTTTAGTGCTGTTTGAATGAGTACATAATACCCAGTTTCCATATAATCCCAATCTAGATCCGTAGGAACTGGATTATCTTGAATGAGATGCATCTGATAATGCATATCATCTATACATTTACTAACAGCATACGGTGACAATTGTAGATAAACAAATCTTTCAAAGGTCTCATGAGAGGAGTCTTGTTGATTTTTTAATTTGAATCTGTCAGCTAGACATGTGGATAAGTTATCTATACTCTCAAAATATAGTCTTTTGGTACACTCATCCATATAATATTGATTATGTAGATGTTGATAGATATCCAAAATAACTTTAGCCAAATAACTAATTGGCAGTAACTCTGAAGGTGCTATTCGTATCAACTCTAGCATCAACATATATTCTCTTTTACCATCTAGTCTAGGAGCATAACACATCTTTAGTACATCCAATTTCAGACTTTTATGAATATGATTTTGGAATTTCTCGAAATGTTGTTGATGGTTCAGAGACAAGTAATTATAGATTTTCAGTAATGGCACCATCTTTATATTCCAAATCGGTTCCCTGTCTACAAAATATTCTTGAATATTCTGATAGAAAATGTCTACAATTTCAGGTGGACACGCTTGGAATATCTCCAATAATTCAAGGTATTCCAAAATTTCAAGATTATTTATTACCATTTTCAAAAGATCTAAATTTCCACTCAACTTGTACAGTTCCCACAGAAAATGAGAAATTTGAGGATAATCAGCTACTATTGGTTTTTCAAATTTTTCAACAATGTTATTGGCAATGTTATTCAATTGAAATGCTGAGAGTCTCGAGTGCCAATTTTTAACCAAAACTGCTATGGTTCTTATAAGTCTTGTATACTGATCTAATTTACCAATTGCCCAATTTATATGCTCTAAAAATATGTTTTGCATTTTGAAACATTAGAACATACCAGATGATCAAGTTCATCTTGACACTCTACATTATTGAATATCAGTGTGTATACTTCTTCAAACTGTACCTGATTAAAATATTTTGAATATATTTTCAAAGTCTTACTGAAATCCGAAGGATGTTCTCTGATTAACGAATACAATACACCATTTTCAATCTGACTCTGTATAATAGTGGAATCATATGAAAAGCCACAAATAAATCTATCAATAATGTGATTGTCACCTCCTTGTTGTTTGTATTCCATCAAATAATTCCACAGAGACTTTTCAAAATACTTTGATTGTTCATCACCAAACAGTGACCTAAATTCATAGATTTCATTAAACTTTTGTGATTTCAATTTAATGTGATTCTGTGATATTATTCTAGGAAGTATCTTTACAATACTATCCAATATCACATTCCAATTCATTTGTTCTTTGTTTTCTTTAAACAATGAAATTTGTAAATTTATAAATCTAAAATAGTGATCAATCAATCTATCATCTAAATGATCACTTGAAAACACCAGTGCTGAAATTTCCTTATAAAACTCTACTGATCCAATCATAAACTTCATCAACTTCATACGTTGTAGAATTTCATATGCTTTATCATTTAGTTCATTCAATTTAAACGATACCTAAGATTTATGAGATTTATAGTTAAAACATGTGAATTAGTGGTGTGTGTGTGTCTATTGAATATAATTCTTACTTTTAGAAATAGTTGATACAAATCAATAAAATCATATTTTAACATTACATAGCCAGTTAAATGTGATAATGCTAATGTTCTAACACGATGACTGTGATGTTGAATACCAAAGGTAAGGTACCGGTTGAATAGTGGTGTTGAAAAATCTATAATATCATCATGTTTTGATGTCAATTGAAATATAACAACATGACAATTAACATCTTTAGATTGAATACATTTTATCAAGTACTCTTTAAACCCAGATTTTGTCTTCATTAGTGTTTTGATAAAGAGTTTACAAATGTGATATGATTGTGGAACACTTTCGAGTCTTTTTAATTTCTCAAAAAATTCCTCTTCCCAAATACAATGGTTGAGATGTTTAATTTGTTTAAACTCCATTATAGACTTATCAAAGTATTGTTCATATTGACTTTTATCTAATTCCATGATTTCCGAATCAATCTTCCAAATCAGAAAAAAACTATGACACAATTTTGAAAAAAAATTTTTCAGATGAAGATTTTTATTTTTATCCCAAATCTATTTATCAAATCATAAATAAATAAATTAGTTTTTAGAAGATTAATGGAACAAATAACAGTAAAACAAAGAGCAAACGGAATATAGTAAAAGTTAATATTAAAGTGATAATAATTAATTTATTTTGAAGTATGAAATTAAAAAAATAAAGTGTAAAGAGGGTATTTACTTATTCAATCAAAAACACTACCCCTAATAAACTCTGATTTAAAAATAAAATGATAATCTATTAATTCAATTGTTTTTGTAAAATTTTACACACACTTTTCTAACACATTTTATGTACAACAAATTTAACACTATTATCTTCAAAATAAGTAATTTTTATATATTATATTCATTCTTTCATAAAAGATGTATATATATATATTTCTAATTTTTATTCTAAAGATATCAATAAATATTGCTTTCCCATCATCAGAGAGTTTTTTTAATAATTCTAATAGTTATGGTTTAGATCTTAAATATGAATATATAACTGGAGGTTTTGATTTTAATGGTGATGGTAAACAAGTAAGTTGAAATTTATAAAATGTACATATATATATATAAAATCTAAACAATTATAAATTTAGGATTTTATCACAACCCATCTTCAAACCGATAAAACATATGTATTTTTTGGTGATATCTCAAGATATAGTGACCAGAGACCGTTAAAACTTTCAATGATTGATGGAATCAATGGTTTCAGTATTGATATTAGTAAAATTGATCTTCTAAATTACTTTATATGTGGAGATATAAATAATGATGGATATGATGAAATTATTACTCGTTTGTCAAACAAACAATTAAAAATAATTTATGGCCATGCAGGACCATTTAAGAATGATTTTTCAAATTTTGATGGAATTGATGGATTTGTAATTGATACTGATCTTTCTCCCGCGAAGGTCACATATCAAGTTTTATGCGATCATAATGGAGATGGTATAAAAGATTTGATATTTAATACCCTAGATGATGTTTATGTTCTCTATGGACTTGATAATGGTAAAAAGTTTCCAACCAATTCTGGTAAATTTGATATTAAATTTGTATCAAATGGAACAAATGGACATATTATCCAAAAGAAATTTTCTAAAAATCTTGGTTGTGGAGATTTGAATAATGATGGAATTGATGATTTGGTAATACTTTCGGATACAGGTAATGGTACTGTTACTTTTGGTTTAAAATTTTATCCAACTCAATATAATCCAGTATTAAATGGTACAACTGGTTTTACAATGGATATACAAGGAAATGATTTTGTACTTCAGAGTGGTTTTGGAGACTTCAATGGTGATGGATTAAAAGATATGGCTGTAGTTAGTCAGGATTTTAAATCAATTTATATGATTTATGGTAAAAAAGGTGGAATTTGGGAATCTCATTTTGATATCAACAGTGGTAACTCATCTGAAGTTGTTAAATGGGTAGAAGACGTTTCTTCACCTGAAGAACTATGTTTATATATGCATGTTGGTGATTTTAATGGAGATGGTATATCTGATATATCATGTAATGTAAATCCTCTTCGTTATACTTGGGGAGTATATGGAACCACTATAAAATTACCAGCAGTTTATAAATTGAATTTCAAAACATTAGATGATTGTAGTGGTTTTTCAATATCAAGAACGGAAACTTATTCAGCTTGGACTGATTTTAATAATGATGGTATTCAAGATTTAATTCTGTACTTTAGAAATAGTATGAATTATATTTTATTTGGTGAAAAAGCATCGTTGAATATCATTAATACCTCTATTGCCTATAATTCAAGTGGTGAATATCGTTTCTTAGAATCTAATTTTAATCCAAATTCAATTGCTTGTTATGTTCAATTCATTACTTTTAAAGTTTTGGGTAATATTGATCCTTCTGATCAATTATCATTTTCATCATCTAACACTACATCATCTGCTGTTAGTATTTCAAATGGTGAGTTACAAGTATTTAATAAAAATAGAGATCCAAATTTTTTACAAAGTCTGTCTAATGTCTTGTTTAAAACAAATAGAAATTCATCCATTGCTACAATTTCAATTACATATTTAAATATAATTAATGATACTATTAAAATATTTACATCTAATCCAACTATAACTACAAGTACTGCTACAACATCAACAGTCACTGGTACCTCTACAACAAGTACTTCTACAACTAGTACATCTGCAACATCTACCACTTCTACATCTGCTACAACAGGTACTACTGCTACAACATCACCAGCCTCACCAATCACTTCTACTGCAACAACCACGGGTACCCTAAACAACACAGTTAACAATGATTGCATTTGCATTATAGGACAAATATGTTTACAAGATTCTCATATCTGTGTAAATGAAATTGATGTGTATCAAGGTGGATCATGTTTGCAAAATTCATGTGCTTTAGGTTATGATTGTAAAGAAAAATCAAATCAAATCTATAAATGTGTTAAACAAGATTCTTGTCTTACATGTGCTGATATAACATGTAAATCTCCTCATCTTTGTATTCTAGTTCTAACCACCTCCCAAAAATGTAAATATCAACCAACTTGTTCAAATTAAAAATAAAAAACTTTAAATAATATCTTAAAAAATAAATAAATTATTTACCTGGTTTGAATAGATTTTTATCTTTTTTGAGTATTTTAAAATAGATTCAATCTTTGTAATAATTTGCAACATTAGAGATTAATTTGAGGTAATGTTCATTATCTGTTCTTAGATAAAAATCTAATCTACTTTTGTATCTCATTAAAATACTAAAACATGAATATTTACTATCTTCTATTTCTCTAAAGCATCGTTCAGTTCTTGATTCCAATATCATTCTATTCCACAATCTTGTTATATACCTATTTTCCAATAAAATTTGTTCTTGTTTCTCGCTATGTATTTTAATCATTGTATCTGTATTAACCATAACCTTTAATCTTACAATAAATACCCTATAACTACTAGGATCCAATCTTATTTTCAATATAGATAAAACCATATCTCTTTCACAGATCTTTACTACTAGTGTATCACATTCATCAGTCCCTATAGCTTTAATAAAAAGATCAGCAACTATAACACCGAATTTATCTTCCAAAATAACAATACTATCAGGATCTATATTTATATTCGAAAATTTAATCATTTTCTTTCATAACAAATTAAACTGATGTTATAATACCACAAAGAAAATCATTACGCTTATTAGTGTTGTATTAGTTGTAATTGATTTTCAGAATTACATACCTATTATGAAAAAAAAGAATTCACTGTCTCTAATGTTGTTGGGTTATTTATATATAAATATTTGAAAAGTTTTTTTTTTGATATTTATATAAATATTGTGATTATATACAAGAGTTGTTGGAAGGGTGATTATGTGAAGTGGAAAAGGAGCTATTATTGATATAAAAGAGATTTTATGTTTTTGGATATGACAAACAGATAAAATTATACAAAAATATATTACAAATTGAAAGCAAGGTCAAATGATTGTTTTTTTATATCGATTGATAGAAAATTTGTAGTGGTAACAACAATAAACTATTAATAAAATCCCAAATAGATCCTGTAGATGAAAAAAAAAAAAGTCTCACCTGAAATAATCACTCTTTAATCTCCAAAAATAGAAAAAAAATAAATAAAATAGGTTGAACCACTTTAAATTAAAGACTGTCTCATTAACA
Source organism: Tieghemostelium lacteum (assembly GCA_001606155.1). Classification (NCBI taxonomy): domain Eukaryota; phylum Evosea; class Eumycetozoa; order Dictyosteliales; family Raperosteliaceae; genus Tieghemostelium; species Tieghemostelium lacteum. The sequence goes on along the minus strand of LODT01000016.1, from coordinate 213,911 downwards.
AAATAATTTATTTAATATTTTTATTTCAATCAACTAAGAGCATTTCTTCTCTGGAGTGAAACACTCTTACTTAGTCACTTAAAAATTTAGGTTGTTAATTTTTTTAGTTTTTTTTTTCTCAAATGTGCAACTAAGGTTTGAACCACCATTTCCACCAGTACCTGTATATTTGAATAGTATGCAGCTTCGTATATTCTTCTGTAATCTATAACATACTTCTCTTTCTATAATGAAGAAAATAATAAGGTATAATGATTCTTTTTAGTGACTTTTTCAAAGAAGGAGATACACAACTTATGAATATTATATTAGTAGGTGGAGATGAAAAAGACTTTAGTACAGGCATATATTCATTTCTCTTATAGGGGATTCATTGGCTAATCCTCCTCCTGGAATTCAATTATTGTATTTTGTGCATAATTGTCTTGATCATAGTATTTAATCCAAGTGATAAGAATTTGTGGAACAGCATAGGAATTTTGGTGATAATCTCCTCATCACATACATGGTTGTTATATTATTGATTTGGAATGGAAAGAAATCAATGGAAGTGTATTTGAGAATATTTTTTTATTTTAAACAAATATCTAAATAGATTTAAAAGTGAAATTATTATAATTTTTAAATTTACCAGTGTTGACTTGTTGATAATTTGGTAGTATTGGAATTAGAAATGGTCGTTGTTCAGTTGTCAATTGAACTGTGTTTATACTAGTTGAAAGATTAAATGTATCAAAGATATTCTGAATGGTATCTTCTATATCTTTTGACATTGTCTTATATTTACAGTTATCATGTATTGTGTAACTTAATACCACTTTAACCCATTTAAGAGTGGTATTGTTTTGAATGTCACGTTGCACTAATTGTAATTGTGATTTACAATCCATTATATCACCTATTATTACCAATTTCTTTATGGTTTTACATTGTAACAGCATATTTAGAGTTTTTAGGACATTATTTTGAATATATATATATACTTTATATAAATGTAAAAATCTATCAACATTGATATACTGATTAGATTCATTAGAAAATGATGAGTAATTACTTAGTGAGACTAGATCAGAAACCTCAAAAATATTAGTGTTGGGTGTGAACTTAATTAAAGAGTTAACTGACAAACTCAACCAATATGGATTACCATTGATAGGTTTGGAAGTTTTGAAATGTGATCGAATATCAATGATCAGTCTATGGATATCCGTTTCATATTCGGTTGTACATACAATAATGCACAGTTTAGTGAGTTTGCATTGATTCTCTTTCATTGACATTAGAAATTGTTTGAGAAACTCAATTGACTCTTTAAGAAAATTTGGTGATTCTGAGAATCCAAATTTGAGTTCCTCCAAATTACTTTGAGCATCATTCAATATTTTGGTAAAGCTATGATAATATTCATGAGATGAAACAATTATGGATTTTAGTGAACTTAGATAATGGATATCTATTGGTGCGTCAGAATCTATATGTAATTCCTCTATACTACTTTGGAAGTGTTTAGGTACCAATGATAATTTGAGAGTATTCATCCCAGCTACACCATACTTAAACAAGTGATAGCTATCCTCTGGTTTATCTATAGATGCTAAGTCTCCTCTGAATTCATAGTTGTCTTGCTCGGGTTGTAAAGATACTAGTTTGGATGCCAAGTTAAAGAGTCTTCGACATGTAAGTGTCATGTTGTAAATTGTTATAAAGTTTTTACACAATGTCATTATACGAAAATATATATAGTCACTTAGCGGTGGAATTGCTTTTACTCTCTCTTGTAGATGTTCTTTTGACTCTGGTATCAGTGGATACAGACATTCCATTTGTAAAGCTTTAATCTCCAATTGCATATCACTGTCAATTAATCTGTTTATATGTGTTTGAACTGAAGAGTTAGATATTACAATTTCAGGGTAATTGTATAATAATCTTTGGAATAACAGTCTAGGTAGATATTCAATGGTATAGTCTAGAAATTGGTTTAATAATTCATCATTATTTTGATTTAGAAAGTCCATTAAAATAAACTTTGTTTGAAATAGTGTCACAAATCCACTATTTAAGTTATTCAGTAGAATAGATTTGAGAATATCATTGTCTTTTAACTTTAGTGCTGTTTGTATGAGTACATAGTACCCTGTTTCCATACAAGCCTCCCAATCTAGTTCCATAGGAACTGGATTATCTTGAACGAATTGAATCAATGATCCATATGCCAAATGATCATTCAAACCATCTCGACATCCAGTAACAGTGTCAGGTGACAATTGTAGATAAACAAATCTTTCAAAGGTCTCATGAGAGGAGTCTTGTTGATTTTTTAATTTGAATCTGTCAGCTAGACATGTGGATAAGTTATCTATACTCTCAAAATATAGTCTTTTGGTACACTCATCAATATAATATTGATTATGTAGATGGTGATAGATATCCATAATAACCTTAACCAAATAGCCCGTTGGCAGTAACCCTGAAGGTGCTATTCGTATCAACTCTAGCATCAACATATATTCTCTTTTACCATCTAGTCTAGGAGCATAACACATCTTTAGTACATCCACTGACAGACGCTTATGAATATGATATTGGTATTGCATGAAATGCTGTTGATGGTTCTGAGACAAGTAATTATAGATTTTCAGTAATGGTACCCTCTTTATATTCCAAATCGGTTCTCTGTTTGCTAAATATTCTTGAATATTCTGATAGAAAATGTCTACAATTTCAGGTGGACACGCTTGGAATATCTCCAATAATTCAAGGTATTCCAAATTTTCAAGATTATGTATTACCATTTTCAAAAGATCTAAATTTCCACTCAACTTGTACAGTTCCCACAGAAAATGAGAAAGTTGGGGGTGATCACACTTTTTTTCAGCTATTATTGGTTTTTCAAGTTTTTCAACAATGTTATTGGCAATGTTATTCAATTGAAATGCTGAGAGTCTCGAGTGCCAATTTTTAACCAATACTGCTACGCTTCTTATAAGTCTTGTATACTGATCCAGCTTACCAATTGCCCAATTTATATGCTCTAAAAAGATGTTTTGCATTTTTGAAACATTAGAACTCACCAGATGATCAAGTTCATCTTGACACTCTACATTATTGAATATCAGTGTGTATACTTCTTCAAACTGTACCTGATTAAAATATTTTGAATATATTTTCAAAGTCTTACTGAAATCCGAAGGATGTTCTCTGATTAACGAATACAATACACCATTTTCAATCTGACTCTGTATAATAGTGGAATCATATGAAAAACCACAAATAAATCTATCAATAATGTGATTGTCACCTCCTTGTTGTTTGTATTCCATCAAACAATTCCACAGAGACTTTTCAAAATACTTTGATTGTTCATCACCAAACAGTGACCTAAATTCATAGATTTCATTAAACTTTTGTGATTTCAATTTAATGTGATTCTGTGATATTATTCTAGGAAGTATTTTTACAATACTATCCAATATCACATTCCAATTCATTTGTTTTTTGTTCTCTTTAAACAATGAAATTTGTAAATTTATAAATCTAAAATAGTGATCAATCAATCTATCATCTAAATGATCACTTGAAAACACCAGTGCCGAAACCTCCATATAAAACTCTATTGATCCAATCATAACCTTAATCAACTTCATACGTTGTAGAATTTCATATGCTTTATCATTTAATTCATTCAATTTAAACGATACCTAAGATTTATGAGATTTATAGTTAAAACATGTGAATTAGTGGTGTGTGTGTGTCTATTGAATATAATTCTTACTTTTAGAAATAGTTGATACAAATCAATAAAATCATATTTTAACATTACATAGCCAGTTAAATGTGATAATGCTAATGTTCTAACACGATGACTGTGATGTTGAATACCAAAGGTAAGGTACCGGTTGAATAGTGGTGTTGAAAAATCTATAATATCATCATGTTTTGATGTCAATTGAAATATAACAACATGACAATTAACATCTTTAGATTGAATACATTTTATCAAGTACTCTTTAAACCCAGATTTTGTCTTCATTAGTGTTTTGATAAAGAGTTTACAAATGTGATATGATTGTGGAACACTTTCGAGTCTTTTTAATTTCTCAAAAAATACCTCTTCCCACAGACAATGATTGAGATGTTTAGTTTGTTTAAACTCCATTATAGACTTATCAAAGTATTGTTCATATTGACTTTTATCAATATCTAATTCCATAATTTCTGAATCCATCTTCCAAGTCAGAAAAAAACTATTAACCCACAATGCACAGCCTGAAAAAAAGGTGATCAAAAATTTATGAAATAACACATAATTTGAATTATCGAATGAAATGAACTGAAATATTTTTTTTGAAAATATTATTCAAAACAAATATCAAAGTTAATATTCCTATATTGATTCTATAGAATTTAAACTCTTGTGTACTATACAAAATAATATAAATTTTTATTTAAAAATAGTTAATTGGATCTTTTTGTTTTGTTGGTTTTGTCTTTATTGTTTGTTTCAAAAAAATTTATAAATGAATTTTTTTTATTTTTTTTATCTTTGATTAGTTTTTGATAAAAGCCAATCATAAATATAATATGGATTAGTTGAAGCATTTGGGATATAAATTGAATTCCAAATATTATGAATATTTAGATTGGTTTCGGTGTAGATAGGAGGTGGAGACATAGAGGATATACCATTAATCCAATCAGTTGTAAAATGCTTATCGACAGAAGGATCATTTTTATCATGAAAAGCCCAAATAGGAATATGTGATAAGATAAAACTACTAAAAGGATCAGTAGTCTCAGGGACATTTGCAGAGGATATTGGTACAATAGCAGCTAATAGATTAGCGTTAGATAAGGAATCAGAAGCATATTTCCAAACTCCACCACCACCCATGCTGACCCCTGTTAAATAAATTCTAGTTTGATCGCCATGCTGCGAATAACTCTGTCCAAGTCTTACTGCTGCATCAACCTCAGGTGCTGACCACCAAAATTCTGTTTGTGGACTCAATACAATGAATGGGAAATTTTGTGGCCACAAATTATTTTCTATCAAATAGGGAATAGTTGCATCTGCTGCATTTCTAATTATTTGTAAATTCCCAATTGCTGGTGCTGCTTTTTGACCTGATCCATGAAGGAAAATTAATATTGGGAATTTAGTACCATTACCATATCCTTGAGGTAAATATTCCAAGTAATACATCATATGACCCCATTGAGTTTTTACAAATGATTTAGATGTTTGGCTATTTGTATTACCTCCTGATGATGATGTTGTTGTTGTTGTTGCTGCGGAGGTAGTGCCAGTAGTTGTTGTAGTTGGGGCTGCTCCTGTTGTAGATGTAGTTGAAATAGTTGTACTACTAGCAATTGTAGAAATAGAAGTAGAAGTAGAAGTAGAAGTAGTAGAAGTGGTATATGGAGTAATAACACCTCTATTAGCAGAAGTATATTGAAGTAACCAAGTATATAAATTCAGTGAAGAGGGATTGGATACAGCATAAGCAGTAGTAAAAGAATTTACACCACCAGTTGGATTTAAAGTTACTTTGGGTGCAGGTACAATAGCTTGTGAATTTAAATAGTTAACCCAAGCCGATTGATATGATGGATCAACATTAGGATCATCTTGGTTAGTATAGAACCAAGTAGGAACTGATTGGGAATCCATATTATTTGCATTAATAGTCGAGACGGATTCAAATATTCTAACCATGTGTACAGCTGCAATGGTACTGGCTCTAGTTGATGTAGAAAATAGTCTTTGTGCACCAACTGCACCTCTACCTTGACCAGTAACATATATTCTAGTAGTATCAATAATGGAACTGTAGTTTAACATTAGATCATCAAATACAGCAACTGAATTATCCCAGTTTCCTTGATTAGTTTGTGGTGCCAATACCAAGAATGGATATGAACTTGGCCACACTTGATCTTTAATCAATTTTGGTAATGACTGAGTAGTAATCTTATCCAAATCAGTAGTTGATCCAGTTCCATAAGCATCAAATCCATGTAAAAATACAATTACTGGATATTTATTATTGTTAGAAAATGATGGTATATATTCCCACAAACCATAACTTGGTCTTGATTTCTTAGTAAATGTACCAAATGCTACTGTTCCTGTTGTACTAGATGATGTAGTAGTAGTTGTAGGAGTAGCAGTAGTAGTAGTTGGTCCAGTTGTTGATACAGCAGCAGAGGTAGTAGATGTAGTAGATGCAGCAGAGGTAGTAGAGGATGATCTCACATTGGTAAATTGTAACATCCAACTATAGATATTATATGGATTATTAGGAAGTGGGTTATAAGTTTGATCCCAAATAGAATGTCCCAAACCAGGATATTCAGTAAAAATCTGTGGTGGGGTCATACCTAATGATATTAACTTATTTTTAACTCTAAGACCATCAGTTAACCAACTATCTAAAGAACCGATAAATGACCATATTGGAAGATGGCTATTAACAATATTCAAAGCCTGTTGATCATTAGCAAAATTACCTGCATGACAAACAGTTACAATTGCAGCTAATGAATTGGCTGCAGTTAAACTGGAACCAGCATAAAGTAGTGATCCAATACCACCAGCACTTAGACCTGTCAAATAAACACGTGACATATCGACATTAGCACCATGTCTAGCTACTAAAATATTCATAATACCTTGAACATCAGGTGCAGTTGCCCAACCACTCCAAACCTGTGGAGAAATTACAATGAATGGAAAACTAATTGGCCATGTATTATCATTAATATATTGGGGAATTCCATGGGCTTTTACATTTTGTAATGATGATTCTGTATTTCCACCTTGATCAGCTCCATGTAGAAATATAATAACTGGTGCTGGAGTACCATTACCATAGTTTGGTGGTAGATATTGCAAAAAGTAAACAGATGAACTATATTAATTACATAAACAATCTTAATATTTTTTTTTTTTTTCTTTTTTTTTTAACATAAAAAACCATAGTTTCAAGAATATTTACCTTCCTCTTAAGTAGGATTCAGTGGTTTGTGTTAATGAAAATGAATAATTGATAAGATACAAAAAACTAAATATTATTAATAATTTCATTTTTTAAATGAGTGGGTATACTTTTTTTAATTCTTAATTATTTATACTATTTCAAATAATTATTTGAAAATTGAAGATATCATGATACTTTGGTATTGTGTAATTACGTGGTATTAAATAGATATTTTTGTATTTAAAAAGTATTTTTATTTAGATATTTTAAATAAATAAAATAAAAAAAAATATCTACCAAAAAAGATTATTCTTTGAAACAACATCATAATTCAACTTGAAGTTGAATTATATCCAGTTGCTAAACCAATACAAAATAATTAACTTATATTTATTTATTTTTTTTGAAAATTTTTTTTTGATTTAATAAGAGGTGTATTAAATCAATGTTAAATTCAATTTAATAATTGGATAGTGATAACAATGATTTGACAATACTGTAGAGTTGTAACTAGAATTTAATATGGTGTTAAAAAAGATACCCATTACTAAACATCTATCACCAGCAATTGTATAGATATACCAATGTTCAATCATTTTTTTTTTCCAAATTAAAAAAAAAATTTTATAATCAGAATCAAACCAAGTCTGGTGCTTTAGAATTTAAACTCTTATATATTACACAAAATATTACAAATTTTTATTTAAAAATGGTTAATGGGATGTTTTGGTTTTTTGGTATTAACGTACTCAACAGTGTAGGTGAAATCTTTTTGTTTTCCGTTTGTAACTAAATTAGTCTTAAATGAAATTGAGCCTTTTCCAGGAGGTGGATTAGCTAATAAATCTCCCCTATAAGTGAAATCAATATTTTTCTGTACTATAGTCTCGTTTTTATCTCCGCATACTATTTTAACATTCAGGAGTTCTGTATCTCCTTTTTTGAAATAGTCACTAAACAGAATCAATCTTTGTTCCTTTATAGTATTTTCCTTAGTACCTGCTTTCTTTTTATAACCTGATTTCTTTTTAGAATCTGATTTCTCTTTCGTATCAATTAAGACTTGAATAAATTCAGCTTCTCTTGAATCAATTATTGATTTTGGTGGATCATTGGAATGATCATAGTATTTAATCGAGGTGACAAGAATTGGTCCAGGCATAGGAATTTGGGTGATAATCTCTTCATCACATACATTGTTGTTATTATTAGATAAGTTTTGTTTTACTTTGGTTTTGATGTAGACATTCAAGAAGAAAAACAATTTGTAATGTGTTAATCTCGGATTACCATTCTCTCTTATTACTTTGGTTTTTTCAAATCTCACTTGATTGGTATAAGATTCAGAAGTTGCATTTTCTATTAAAAACCCATCGCTAACCGACATTGTGACCACGTATTTAATATTGGCATTATCAGGCTTGGGACCAAGAATTTCTAAAATAATAGGATCCAAAGCACGAGTTTGTACACTGCAATTTGGAATATGCTTTACAATCACTCTATAGCTATTCTGTATATCTTGATTTTGCGATGCGACACTAGATATTTCATTCTGTTCAATGGTATGTGTGGTCTCTGTACTAACTGTGTTGGATATGGGCACAATATCTTGAGTTTCCGAAACTTCTAGTGAACCAACACTAGATGTTCCATTCTTTTCAATGGTAGGTGTAGTCTCTGTATCCCGAGTTTCTGAATCAAATGTGGTCAATGGACTTGGTTGTTGATTTATCATGTCATTATCGCAAGTCTCTGTACCTTGAGTTGTCGAAACATTTGTTGTTGTATATTGATTTGGTTCCATATTTTCATTGGTAGATTGGTTAGGTATAGTCTTTGTATCTTGGGTTTCTGAATCAAATGCGGTTGATGGACTTGACTGTTGATTTAAAATGTCATTGCAGAAGATATAAAATGTCTCTGTACCTTGAGTTGTCCAAACATTTGATGTTGTAATTTGCATTGGTTCAATATTTTTAATGGTAGATTGGTTAGATATATCTGGAGTTTGTGAATCTCGTGTGGTTACCAGAGTTAAATATTGTTGTATAACACATTTGTTTGGGTCGCTATTTTTCTTATGTTTCTTTTGTGGACTGCCACCATTTTGAATTCCATCATCGATGAGTTCATTGTAACTAGTCAAACTTGTAATATTATTATTATTATTATTATTATTATAGTTGTAAGGGTTATCATTGATTTGTGGTGATCTATTTTGATTGTGTTCCATAGGGTTTGATAAGGTAGTTAAACAGTTAGTTTGTGGTTGTGAAATACAGGTAATATTACAATTAGTGCCAATGGTATTAAACCAATCAGTATAATTTGTAATCCCATCAGTAGAATTTAATTTGACTTGATCAGTATTTCGGCAAACAAGTTCCAATACTGGATCATAGGGGGAGGAATTTATATCTTTGAGAAGTTCCTCCATTTGTTGTAAAAAAAAAAGATCAATATTTCAGAAAAATTTATAAATGAAATTAAAAAACTTAGTTTTTAAGATTTTAGGGATTATTTAATTGATTATTGTGAAATATATATACAATGTTTTATTTTAATTAAAAAATAAAAGAGAGGCTATTTTTGAGATGTATTTGATTTGTTTGCTTTTGGTTTTCTGGGGGGCTGCTGGTTTTTTAGGAACCTTAAGACTAGGATGAGAAATATAGTTGGCAGTATAGGTATACTGATTGTGATATCCTCTTTTAACTTTATTAGTCACAAATGATATAGTGGCATTTCTTGACAATGGTTTATCTTGTGAATCACCTCTGTATGAGAAATCTATACGATTCTGTTCAACAGTCTCCACTAGAGTATTTCCATTTTTAATATTAATCGTCAGTAGATTTGAAGTTCCCACTTTGAAATAGTGTCCAAACAGAATCAGTCTCTGTCTGTCTTCGTCAATTGGAACTACATTAGATCTTTGATTATCTCCTTGATTTTCATTTTCATCAATCACTATGACTACAGGTTCTTCAATGGATTTAACTTCGTTAGATGATATAGTTGGAGTTGGTATATCTTCAGTGTGATCATAGTAATCAATCCAATCGGATTGAATTTTACCAGGAACTTCAATTTTATCTAAAATATCATCATAGTCAGAGTTGTTATTGTTGTTTGGGTCTTTTTCTACTTTAGTTCTAGTATAGATAGTCAAAAAGAATGTTAATCTGTACTTTTTTTCATTTTTCTTTCCTTTCATTCTTAAGATTCTGGTCTTATCAAATGACAGTTCTGGGCTATCACTAGACACAAAAGGATTAAGAACTGAAAATTCATTTGGTTCGACCATACAATAGGATGTATAGGTATTGATTGTATTAGGTGCAGGATTTGGACCTTGAACTTTTACGACAGCAGGTGGATACAAACTATGTGATGATACACTACACATTGGGCAATTCTTTACATATCCACTATAGACAGACTGTGCTTGTACAATCAATGGTAACTGCTGATAGAATGCACCTAGAAACTGTTTAATAGGTTCATTAGCTGCACCATTTGCAGAATAGTTATCAAACTTTGCTCTCTTATGTGGACTATTTAAATCTTCATATGAACCATCACCAATACTATAATTTATAAGTTCATTATTGTAATTTATGTTATTGGCATTTGTACTATCGAATGTATTGCAATTATTATTATTATTATTATTATTATTATTATTATTATTATTATTATTATTATTTTGAAGGTAGTTTGTATTGTTATTGATCTCAGTGCTATGACCGATGTTGTTGGTGTTTAAAAAACTTAGGCCTTCAAGAGAGTTTGTTATAGGTATATGTTGCTGATATTGTTGTTGTTGTTGTTGTTGTTGTTGTTGTTGTGAGGTATCATATATCTGGTATATATTATTGTTATTGTCATTCATATACAAACTCTGATTATTATCGCCACTATGTATATTTATTTCTTGTGTGATGGAATTATTGTATAAATTATTATTTTCTTCCATGTTTGAGGTAGAGTAGTGTGGATACATTTGTTGATCTTATTATTTTAAATTTTAATTTAATACATTTTGTTTTCGTAAAAGTTTAAGTTTTTTCAAAATAGATAAAATTAAATTTTCAAGAGGAACTTTTTAGTGAATATATTTAGATATTTTCTTTTAGATATAAATCAAATAGTATCGTTACAAATTTACAATACTAAAATTAAAAACCATGATCCAATTTTTGGAGATATGCTAAAACTGTGATCCATAGACCCAATAAACTTAAAGTAAAATAGATGAAGAAACTAGTTCTAAAACCTAAATGGTCTATCCAATTTCTCTTAAATATAAAGTTTTTATTTAATCGATTCTATTGGTGATACAATGAATTTCTTTTTGTGGAATTTTTTATCGAACATATCGTACTGGTGGGAAAAACATAAAATTTTAATTAAAATTAAATAAAAAAAAAACGGGTAGTTATATTTATTTTAAACATGAATATTAAGGGTATTGAATTAACTATTCCTGTAGGAACTGGTGTAAATTTTGTAGCGAAAGCATATGGTCCCACAGATTCTAAACACAGGGTTATTGCATTACATGGATGGTTAGATAATGCCAATTCATTTGATTTGATTGCACCTGTATTGGCAGAGGCTGGCATTAGAGTGATATGTCTTGATTTTATTGGTCATGGGTTATCTGTACATAAAGCACAGTGGACAAATCTATATTACACAGATTATATTACACAGGTATTAGATGTAGCTGAGGCATTGGGATGGAAGAAATTCACATTGTTAGGTCACAGTATGGGTGCTGGTATCTCTGGTTTACTAGCATCTATTATGCCACACATGGTAGAGAAGGTTATATGTCTGGATTTCATTGGTATCCTATCGAAGGAACAGGACCAAGTAAAAGCAATGCAATTTGCCATACAAAACAGAGAAAAGATAATCAACAGAAAAAACCACCTCTATCAGAGTAAACAAGCTATTTTTGATAAATTAAAGACCAATAATCCATTCATTGCAGATGAAGCAGCTCACAGTTTACTTAGTAGATCTGTAGAGACTGTCATTGGACCTCATGGAGAGCAATTATATAAACTTCGTCATGACCCAAGACTTGTAGGACCAAGTATATTCACAATGAGAGAGACAGAGGTTATTAAAGTTCTCGAAGAGATTAAATGCCCTGTTTTATTGATTTGGGGAACTGTCTCTGCACAGCAATTTGCATTCAAAAGAGATTGGACTTCCACAATGGAGAACAGAATGAAATCAGTAAAGAATCTTAAAGTCCTACATGTGGATGGTTCACATCATTTCCATATGGAAACTACATCATTTTGTCCTGATCTCTTAGATTTTATATTCTCAGAAGCCTCTCTAATGAAATTCAATCCAGATGTAAATTTAACATTCCCTACACCACAACCTGAAAACCACAATCAAATTGCAGAGACAGCAAACTCTGAGGAACTTGAAAAAATTAAAACTATAAATCCAAAATTGTAACTTCTATAAATCTAGATATTTTCTAATTATACAATAATTCATAGAAACAACTGCCCTACAAAACTAAACTTTTTAAACAATACAAACACAAAAAAGTATAATCTTTTAATATAGATTATCCTTAATCAGTAATTAGAATCAAATAAATATATTTAATTTATAACAAAAATGCAAATGTAGCAATAATTAAATTTACATTAAACAAAAATTATAGTACAGTTATAGTAATATAATAGAAATATTATTGTAAAATCTATTTAAATTAATTCCTCCATATTTTAACTAATCTATCTTTACTTCCAGAAACTATTCTTTCACCATCTGGTGACCAATCTACTGTGTAAACTTCATCTGCATGTCCTGGTAATTCATTTGCCATTTTTTTAGTTTTGGCATCCCAAATCTTGAGAGTACTGTCTTTGCTACCTGATACCAGATATCTACTATCAGAAGACCAACAAACTTGATAAACTGCACCAACATGTCCTCTGAAATTACCTAAAAACTTACCACTTGCTGAATCCCATAGTTTTATGGATTTATCAAAAGAAGCACTTGCAAACAGACGTCCATCAGGTGAAAAACTAATCAAGTTAATGAGTTGTTGGTGACCTGTGAGTCTTGAAACTTGTGTTTTAGTTACAGATGGGTTCCACACGATAACTGTAAAATCGTCACTTCCTGAAGCTAGAATTTCTAATCCTTTACTATTGGCTTTAACTTCTTGGTATCTTTTAAGTGCTGCTTCTTGAGCGAGTTCAAGTGTCTCGTAGTGTTTACCAGTGTGGTCAAATGGACCTGAACGAAGAACAGCATCGGTATTTAGTGCAAGGGTGTTAACCCAATGTGCATGTCCTTCAAGTAGACGTACTAGTCTACCTTCAGTTGTGTTGTAGACTCTTATAGTTCTATCTTGACTACCACTGTAAATCAACCCTTCACCAGACCATTTCACACAAGTCACTGACATGGTATGTCCACTGAGAGACATAAGACATCTATTTGACTCTGTATCCCAGATCTTAACTGTAGTGTCTTTACTAGAAGATGCCAATCTCACACAATTGGGATTCAAATGAAAAGGTTCCCAAGCTAAACCTGTAATGAATTTAGTGTGACCTTTCAAAGGTTTACCAATTTGTTTACCAGTCTCTGGATTCCACAGACGTATATCACCATCCATACCAGCAGTTGCAATCTTTTTTGAATCGGGTGACCATGCAACTTGTAGCACCCAGTTAGTGTGTCCTTGACAAGTGTACTTTGGTGTACTAGTATATAAATCCCAAATACGTAGAGTAGTATCTCCACCACAAGTAGCAAGACCCTGACCATCAGGTGAAAACTGACTGTTTAGAACAGCCTCTGTGTGTCCAGCCATTGAATGTGCACATCTAGTTGCTGGTGTAACTCTAAATATTGCTTGTGGTTGATAAAATATATTCAATGTAGTCTCATCAGATCTCACTTCAATATGATTTTTAAGGTTTGATAGAATCTCATTATCATCAATGAAAAAACTATATGGTAACTGTTCATCATTATTCAACAAACTGTTGATAAGTAATTGTAATTGTTCTACTGTTACATTTTGATTGATAGATATTGGTGGTCCAGTTGTTACATCTTCATCTTTACTCTTAAACTGTATAATCAAATTGAGTTTAGATTCTGAATCTTGTATTGCTTTAGCTTCGTTAATCGTTGTAGGTAATATCTCTGGTTTACTGAATCCAAATTTTGCTGGAAATTGATTTGCTTTTGGTCTTGCATTACTCATTTTTTATTTATATATTTATTTATTAGTTGTAAAATTAAATTAAAAAAAATAAATAGTCGTTCGTTTTTTTATTCTCTAAAAATTTGAGAAAAAAAATTAATTTTCTGCAGACCGCCTTTTTTTTTGATTGATTTTCCAATTTAATAATATAATATATTGAACTCTTTTTCTTGTCAGGAATTTAATTGAGCCAACCATGGTCAAATTACTTTGTAAACATAAAACTTGTAACCAGAGAATCAAACATTTTGATAGAAATTTTAATTTGAATCGTCATGAGGAGAAGTTTCATCCAGAGTGCGCAGATATAGCTTGTACAGCACATGTGAATGGACACACAAAACCATCATACATGGAGAATTACATACAATGTAATGACTGTAAACATTTTTTGGTCAATAATAAGGTTTTAAAACTGCACAAAAAGAATGATTGTATATTTAAACAATCAAAGATAAAACTTGATACCAAAATTCAACCTGAACCTCAAATTAATACAATTCAATCGAATTTACAAGACCCAGAACAATTAAAGTTAATACATGAGAGTGTGCTAGAAACTCAAACTCAAACTCAAAATGAAACTCCGACAAAATCTGATAAAATGATCATTGAAGTTCTGAATTGGAATCCAGAATTAAAGAAACAATTACTTGAAGAGCTGCTAAAGGAAACAATAATACTAACAATATCGCCACCAACACCACCAACACCACCAACACAGACGAATACATTAATTCTTCCACCCATATCTACAATTTTACAAACATCAAGTACTACAAAGACAGATCTACCTCATATTCCAAAGAAAAGAGGAAGGCCTAAAAAGAATTTAAATGAATGTACTGATAAAAATGAAAGGGTTACAAAAGTTTCTAAAGATAACGCTGATTCAGATGTAACAACTACAAATTAATTTATTTATTTAATTATTTTTTTTTAATTTTTTTTTATTTTTAGTGAATCATAAAGGTGTTTGATCATTCAAAAATCTAAAAATGGTAAATGTTACAATAGAGAAAATGATAAGTGTTCATTAATTGATTTTAACAAAATATGGTTGTATTATAGAGTTTATCAGATAAATGTATAGGAGCTGTTATGTTGTTGTTTAGTATATTTGTTTTTGTTTATTATACAATTTGGGTTATGGTTACTGTAAGTTTATATAGAGATTTGGAAAAGAAAGATAGAGAGTGAGAGGGTATTAATCAAAATTGATATACAGCCATTTATAGATAGAGATCATTGGGTACAATCCTATTTCTTACCAAGAGAATATGGTATTATTATTCCTTTGGTTTTATTGGTTTTAGGTATTACATCTATTGGAACATTTTTAGGACTCGTAATGGTTAAATCAAAAAAGAATAAATAATAGGGTAAAAATAAAATAGCAGAATATATAGTTAACAAAAGCACAGGATGAAAGAGAATTACAAAGTAGATTTAGTTATAATATTATCCACATAGTATATTCGAGTTAGGTAGATTATTATATTTAACATAGATATCTATGTGATTTGGAACGTGACTATGAAGTTCATTCAGTCACAAACATAGAACAATGAACAAAATTATTTTAAACTTTTTTTTTTCATTAGCACTTTGGTTATTTGGCACATACAACATTAACACAGGGTAATTGTGATTATGAGCAGGATGATGATTAATAAACTTGGAAAAGAAGTAGATGTTTCAAAATTAAATATAAGAGTTAGGTAAACATCTTGATTTATATGCTAGGAAGAAACAGGTTATTAACAAATTAGATTTTATAAACTAAAAGTCAAGGAATGAAAACTCCTTGTGTTGATATATGCACAATGGATAATAACAGTGGATATTGTATAGGTTGTGCTAGAAATAAAAATGAAATTGCCTTTTGGTCCTATGATATGACTGATAAAGATAGAGATGATGTTATAGATGAACTCCAAGATAGAAAACAATATATTAAATATCCTGAAAAATCAGATTTTACTAAAAAAAGATAATTAATTTAATCTAGTAATATTCATTTGTAAATAAATAATAATCAATTTTAAAATTTTAGTTGTAATAGTTTTTTTTTTGAAATTTGATAATAAAATGCTATCACCGTATATCTTTCAAAATATATTACAACATTATGTTTATTCTTTTGTAAAAAATACAAAAACAATATCTATTCCATTTGAAAAAGAAACTAAAAAGCGTTGCAATGGTCTATCACAATATAGATATATAATAACAACATTATCATTAATCTCTAAAGATTTTTATAGGATTGTAAATAAGTTACACTATTACAATATCAGAGTAAATTCAATGCAATCCATAGAATATCTATTGTATTTAATAGAAAGAGGATTGGAATTTGATAGTATTACTATTAAAATGTCAAGCAAGGATAACAATCTGGAACAACTAGTACAACTCCTCTATAAAAAACATGGAAACATTATTGGAAATAATGGGTATACTCAACATGAATTCGTTCATTCCGAGACATTATTACTGTTTAATCATAGATATAAAAGAGATAGTCTATCTCTATTACACAATTCTAAGGATTTATCTGTAAAAGATAAACTAGTATCATTTGGAAATAGTACTATACCATCACTTAGGATATTCACTGAAAATGACAATATGCATTTTTTAGATATAGTTTCAGTTATCAATGATTTTCAGATAGAATCATTGTTTATCTATTTTAATACAAATTTATATTTTAAAAGTATACTTTTTATAAATCAGAAATTAAAATCTACTAGACTATCAACTATACGAATATTGAAAATAACATCAAATATAAATGATAGGATACCATTGTATTTGAATGACTATATAAATATTCTCAACTGTAGTCCACAATTGGAAGAATTGTCAATACATGCAAATTTTTGCCAATTGATTACTGATGGTATAGATTTGATTACAGATGAACTGATTGATCATAAGTCACTTAAAAAACTATTTATCGACGGTAGTAGTGATTATACTTTTCAATCAAGTGTCATTAAATATTTAAATAACAATTCAGTTATTCAATATCTAAAAATACCAGTTTTTCCCCAATATGATCTATTAAATAGTAGTGAGACTGAAAATCAAATTTTCAATTCCACATTAAAAGAGTTGGTGATATTTTCAGATAATCTATATGGAACAAGATACCATAGCCAATGGGAGATGTATCATCTCTGGAAATGTCCATCATCACTAGATAATATGATTATAGGGGTATATGATCATTTTAATCTAGCATCCCTTCCCACCACAGAATTAATTACAAATATTAGAAATAATCATAGATTGTTAAAGTCAATATCCTATGATCAACATCTACAAAGTTCAGTAACAAAATTACTAGTGAATCTCCCACTACTTGAAACACTGACCATATCAGGTATATCTCATGATGACAGTGAACTTATAGATACAATTTCAAAAATCAATATAAAAACATTTACAGCAAAGTATCTAAAATCAGCAGAGTTCTTGTCTAGTCTATTTAGAATCAATAGACATCCAACACTAAAGACAGTGAACATTTGCTTTCCAATGCATCTTCTTACCCAAACTGTCATTGATCACATTTGCCAAAACACAACCATTGAAAACCTTTTCATTCGACTGCGACTAACTCTTAATCCCAACTACAAAGGTGACTTTAAATGGTTCTTTCAAATTCTAAGACAAAAACCATCATTGAAAACATTTTCTTGTATTGAAAAATTTCATTCTCCAAAGGAGTCACCTCAACAAGAGAAAATTATCACAGAACTAAAGTATTATTTTATGCAAAATAGAGGGCAGCCTTCAATGCTATTACCTGATAAAATTATTTTTTTCTATTTGGATATTTATGATATCTATAGACAATCAATTTTAGAATAAATTAGGAATTCTTTTTTAATTTTTTTTTTGAAATTTTTTGTATTACATCATTGTTGATATTTAGTAATAATAATGAGCAACTATGGGTATCTACCACCTATATTATTAAAAAATATATTACAATGCTATGTAGATTCTTATCTAAAGGTTATTATTGAAAATATTCCTGATGATGAATTTTCAGAGCCGATTAGTACAGGTACCACATCATTTTATAAGTTCTTATTGGCTAGACTATCATTGATATCAAAAGACTGTTTAAAAATTGTAAAACAGTTAAATTTCAGTAGAATTTTAGTTAAATCAGACGTTAATTTACAAAATCTATTCTATCTATTACAAAGTGGTTATAAATTTTCATCTATAGATATAAAAGAATTAGATAGTGTTTTTTCTAAGACACCTCTAGAATTATCACCATTGATTATAAAATTATTAAATGAAACTAATAGAAATATAGTTGGAGATGAAGGTGTTGGTCAACTACAGTTTGATAAGAATATTGCCTTTAATATCCTGGAAAACTATGAAACAGAGTGTGTCATTATTCAGCACTCAAACAACAATCTAAAAATTCAAGAGAAATTGAAATTATATCTAAACTCTATAAATAGTATTAATAACTCAATCTCACAACTTAAAGTTTATGCCAGTAAAGATTGTGTGGGGTTTTTGGATTTTGTACCTATACTTAACGAATTTCAAGTGAAATCACTGTCATTATACCTAAATGGTGAAAAGAATATGAAAATCTTTAGAAAAGAGAGAATTGGTTATGATCAATTACCATTGAACACTCAGTCTACTCTAACTACACTAGTTATTAAATCTGATAATTATATATTTAGCAAAATTCCTATGTATATTAAGGATTATATAAATATTCTAAAATATAACCCCCTTTTGGAAACTTTGATTCTAAATGCTTCGATGGTATATGAAAATTTAGAAAATAGTATTCAAACTTTGATTATTGATGAATTGGTTAATCATCAATCATTAAAGATTGCTGAAATCTATACTCATTATCATCCTGGTGAAACACATCATGATATCATAAGGTTATTAAATAATAATCAATGTCTACAGAAGCTGTCAATTAAAGGTAAATATAAGGACACTAGACCCCCAAATATTGATAATATATCGAATTGTACAATGAAGGAATTTTCAGTGTTTACAGAGAGTCCAAGAGGAGGTGGATCTAATACTCAATGGCAGTATTATGATCAATGGATAACACCATCTGCACTGACAATTTTGAATTTAATCGGTACATTTCATCCATTAGCACCTGCTGATGTCATATCCATTTCAAACTCTATTTTACAATACCACCAAAATGCAACACAGGTTTTATTTGATAGTACTAGTATGGAAGTAATGGATAAACTAATACTGGGTTTACCATATCTTGATACAGTTTGCCAACATTCCCAATCCCCTATTAATCTAAATCTTTTAGATGCTATATCTAAAAGCAATCTAAAGAGAATGTCTATACACAGTGTAGAGAATTCAACAGAGTTTCTCATTGGGCTATTTAACATGAACCACCACTCACTTAAAACCATTGTATTTGATATCAATCAGACACCAAAATTGAATTCATTAGTTACAGAAAGTCTTTGTAATAATAGAACTATTGAAAATCTTTTATTCAAAGTAGATAATGAAACTGACTCTGATTTTCAATTTTATTTTGATTTCTTGATAAACAAAGTAAATTTAAAATCTTTAATATGTGTATACGATTTCATTTACAAAAATATATATCCATTAAACAAAGAGTTTTTAGTAAACCAATTCAAAAGCTACTTTAAGAGAAATAGAGGTAAAGATACCATGTTATACCCAGATACACTTGTATTTCTTACATTTGATTTATGGGATATCTTTAATCAATCACAATTGGAATAATAAACCAATATCTATCAAAATATTTTAAACATTGTTTTATAAATATATCTTTTAAATCTTTATTTGGAAATCAAAACCAAAATTCTTTAGTGAATCATTTTCAAATGGTGAATAAGGCTTGACAAATGCAACTTTTAGGAAAGCTTGACCTACATCCAGTAATATTCCACCACCAATTGAAAATCTAAATTTATTATAATCAAAAAGATCCTTCATTGATGATTTTACATTGTTTCCATGTGCCAACACACTATTACCAGCTGTAGAAAATACAAAAACATTAAAATTATCTTTAAATGGTCTTACCAATGATAGTGTCAATGTTTGGAAAAAGTCACCACCTAAATACGGATCTATATATAATAGAATCAAATGTACGTTAGAATGTAATCATGAATAAATGAATGATGATATAAACTTACTTCCTAATTTTGAAGTAATTAAACTTGATTCTTGGAAACCTTCAATTAAATAAGATTTATCATTAAAGAATCTATCAGAGAGAGGTGTCATTATTTGTTTGTTGAATTTATATATTGCACCAAAGGATTGGGAGGCATGTAATCTAATATCTTTAAAAAGTGGGAAAATGAATGTGTTACTGAAATTTGTTTTTATAAGAGGACAACATGATAGACCTGGTAAAGCAAGTTCAGTTTGGATTTTACCAAAAGCACCACTTTCAGGGTTGATAAATGGCTGTGCTAGAAAATATTTGAATTGATGTGTCAATGAGCATTTTGATGTTATCGATTGATTTTGGTGGTGTTCTTTAATGAGATTTTTCTCTTCGTCTACCAGAGACTTTCTATTACCTGAGTAGACTGAAAATAAATGTACACCATTGAATTTGGTGAGAGGTGGTAGACTGTAAGTCAATGCTGATTCTTCATATCTAAAGGTTTTGTCTTCTTTAATTGGTGGTTGAGTTACTCTTGAAACTGTCATTTTATGACCTTTCTTATCGGAAAAGAATATCTCACCATTGATCTTTTTCACTAAATCAATAGAGAAATCTATACCGAATCTACCTCCTTTACCAAGTGGGTTAAGTAGTGAAAAACTAGTTTGTTGTGATTTATCAGTACTGAATGTTGTACCAATCGATATACCTCTAGTCTTTGATTTTATAGATATTGCGTTATCTTCAGGTTGAACATTGACCTCCAATTCATCTGAACATATACCTTCTTCAATCATTTTACTACATGCATTATTAAATCTCTCTCTAAACTCTATCGATGATACCTTATTCAAATCCACATGTTTGAAATCTTTAAAATAATGTTCATTTATATATTCATTTGAAGAGTTTATATTTTCAAATGTAATTTTTACCATTTCACTTTTGAAGTCTTTGTTATCAACACTGAATTGTGATATTTTTTTTTTTTTTTGATCATGAATTCATTTTCGTGTTTTGACTGCTACAATGGATATTAACAAACTAAACGAATATTTATTAGAAAACCAAAGTACTTTATTATTAGTTGCAACTATTTTGGTAATTTTTCTAATTAAAAACTTTATTGGAGGCTCAACACCAACCAAAAAACCAACAACCACAAAGAGCCAAAGTAGCACAACAAAAAAGACAACATTCCCAGCTAAAGGTGATCCCCCAGTATATTACACAGCTGAACAAGTTTCAGTACACAATAAAAAAGATGATTTATGGTTGATTATCGAAGATAAAGTATACGATGTAACTGAATATGTAGAAAAACATATGGGTGGTTTAGCAATCATGAATAATGCAGGTAAAGACTCAACTGTAGGTTTCAAAGGTGATCAACATCCAGTTAAAGTTAAACAAATATTGGATGAATTTTATATAGGTGAATTAAAGAAATAAATTTGTAAAACAAAAAGAGAAACAAATAATTTGAAAATATATACAAGAGAGAGAATTTTAGTGATATTTCTGGGTTGTTAACTTGTAAATTTAAGTAATTTAATTGTTGGTAATGCATTTCAATAGTTTTTCTTAGGTTATCTAGAGTTTGGGTTGAAATTAAATCACCAGCGGAGTTAGGTGGATCCATATCAATATAACTTAAATTTGGAACTTTGTATACACAATGATTTTAAATATCTATAACATTAGAGATTGGTTGCAATTGCATAAAAATGATAAAGTTTCAATTGATGTACATTCATGTAACTTTTCCACTAAATCATTATTCAATTTTTGTTTGAAATTTTTATAGATAACATGTCTTATCTTTAATGCATTTGATATTTACAATCTACCAATATGCATCTAATTGAGGGTAATCATTATATAATATTTCACTATCATATAAATTCAATTTAATACCTTTTTTATTCTCTAACCCTAGAAAAAGTAAATGTATAGACTAAGGTCAAAATTAAAATAGAATTCATCAAAATAATTGTTAATGATTTGTTGAAAATCTTTCGAAACTAAATATAAATTGGTTCGTAATGAAATAAATTTGATAAGTTTATTTCACTAAATAGATTCTTTAGAATTCTGATATATAAAATTTTTGGTAATAGAGTCATGTGTTATTATCTGTGTGGTCAGAAAAAAAATAGAAACTTTATTACAGGAAATCCTTTATACGATGAGATATCAATTTTATTTTTTAACATTTTTAAATTTACCGCATTTTTGATTGATGGAACCTTTAGTATACTCAAAACAAAAAGAGTTCTATCAGAACTTTATCAATAAACCATATTTCAAATATGAAACAGAACCAATTTTAGATAGTTTTAAAGTGAATAGAGAAAATAGAAACATTTGGATAGAAGTGTTTATTGAAAACATTTCAAAGTTTCCTGTAGATAAAGGTGCTACTTACTTTTTTAAATTAGCAAATCTAACCGCAGCTGAATTTAGAGGTAGTTATCTATATAAATAGCTTACAAACTACAATCATTGATCAAAAACTAATGTCTATATTCTGATTAATCAAAGAATACATATTAAAACTAATGAATAGCAGCAATGAACATATTCATTTGTTTTTAATATTTTTAGTGGAACATTCCATACATTTACCAATATATGTGCAGAAATCATTTATACCATTTCTGATAATTAAAAATGCACTTTGTCATCCTTCTGAAAAAGTATTTTTAGATGCTATTAGAGTGTTAGCATATAGTCGTGAATTATTTGCTTCATTGTTAGAATCACAAGTATTGACTATTATTGAATTGTCTTTTAAGGTATGTAACTATAGTTAGACATTATTCTAAACAATCGCATATAACTTACAAAATATATTGTAGAGATATATTAAGGATATTAAATTGACTGATACTTTTATTGAAAATATGTGTAATTTAACATCTATATCCCCAAAAGGTGACCAAATCATATTTCAACATAGTTCAGATTATTGCATTAAATACCAAAGTGAATTAAAAAAATTTCCAACTTGGTTAGAGGCAATATACAGAGGTGTTAAAATGGATCTACTGGATAATAATTCATCAGATATAAAAGATTATTTGGTATTTCTACCAGTTTGTAAAGCATACTTACCAAACTTGATGGAGGTAAATGATGATAATCTATGTGTACTGGAACTAATATCAGAAACATTACAGGACAATATTGATCCTCTAATTTATAAATCTCTGATGGACTTTTATCCAAAAGAGTCATCGGAATCTTTGGGTAAAATGTTAAATATATTCAGAGTAGATTCACCAGTTATAATCAGTTTTGTTCAATCCAATTTATTTTTGGAATACATTGGTGTATCAGTTCAAGATTACAAAAATATCATTTTGAGATATTCAAAATACCTCTCACAATCTCAATTTGAATATATTTACAAGGAGACTATTGGTGTTGATGGTAATCAACATTTCATAAATTCTCTGGTACAAGGGCACAGTGAGAAGATGGGTCCATTTGCTATTGAGTTTCTCTATGTTCACTCTGTAAATTATATCTTAAAGAACCAGTTCTATAAGATATTGGGTGCTGTGGCTTTGGTGGTCAAAAGCTGTTTGAAAGGCGATGAAATTGAAAAATATGGAAATTTAATACAAGAGTTTTTGGCAAAGTCAAGTGGAAACATTTCCAATAGTTTAGCACAAGAGGCTTCAAGTCTATTGGATATCTATATAATACTAGGCAGAGAGTTTCATGAGATTTTGAAATTCATATTGTTGATTATTAACCGAAACGACAGTGAGGTTAATGTTGCAATTCGAATTATAAAGGAGCTACCTGACATATACAGGGCCCATCAAAAGGATTTTGAAATGATAGTTCCTAAATTGGAAATGAAAATGAAACTCACACCTGATGTCTGTGATCTATTTGTGGCCTTTGGTAAAGAAGCTCTAATTAGTAACCATTTCAACAGGTGTCTATTGAGTAAAATGCTGATTAGAGCGTTATCCTATCAAGGTGGTATCGATGAACATGATGTATTGGACACTTTGAAAGTATATCCATTGCTGCACAGTGGCAAGGAATTGGATACCTATACATCAGTCATACTTTCCAATGCATTCTTGTATAACTTGGAAAAAGCTGAAAATCTTGGTAAACCAATTAATTCATTGTTACCTCATTTTACGAAGCAACTGGTTGGCTATTTCAAAAGTCTAAGTGGAGCTGAAGAAGAGGTGAAAGACATTTTTATAAGATTACTTCAGAATCAATGTGCTGATATCCCAGTGTACGATGACACTAACGTTGCATTGCAGAACTTGTCTAAATATACAATACGAAAGATAAACTTTGTTCCAAATGATTATCTTGAAAGAGATTCCATAAATAATTATACATCACTTCAATATCCAGTTCTGTTGAGAACTGGTTTGGAATTGGGTTATGGAATGTTGGCATGTGACTATTTGATTATAGATGACATCTATAATAATTTAAGTATATTTTATGAATGGATAGAAACAAAGGTTGTCTATGAAGTTATCTTTAATAGATCTGATTCATTAATGTTGGATTTTATTGAAAGAATTGTTGGGTATCTACCAAAAGTCCTTTTTAAAAGGTCTATTGTTTAATTTTCCGGAATTGGCTGTTACAAGTACCGCTATCAAAGCACAAAAGAGTAGACTCATTGACAAGGAGATTCAATTGGAAATCAAAGCTACTAAATGTGAAGTCCTGTACCCACTCTTGGATGAGACACCTGAGGAATTAGAAGTACTCTTTGCAGCCAGACACGAGATATCAGAAGATTACATTATCATTCGTATACTGGAATATGCACTTGAAAATAATAGCTTTGAAAACTCAGATATCTTCAATTTGGGTCTAGTCTCTAAAAAGTTTAAAAGTCTAGTTTCAAAATGTATATCCAGACCTGAAGTTAATATTGGTAAACTTTTCTTTGATTTCAGTATGAAAGAACCTGATCAACTCTCCAATTTACTCTGTCATGGTGTTCCTAATATCAGCTATTCAGACTTGTCTTTGATCTCTAAAGAACATATACCTAATATCCAGAAACTAATTATTGATCAAAAGACATCCTATGGTATACAATTTAGTAGTTCACTTACTCACGTTGATATTCTATCACAATATTTCATGCCAGTTTATACTCAAGTTTTACCTCCAATTTCAAATACCATCCAACATGTTAGTGTATCATTTAGCGCTGATAATCTCGATGAAATCAGATACAATTTGGTTTTTGAAAACCAAATTGATAAATCATACGAATTCTTTATCTCTTATTTCTCTTCCATGAAAAGAGGTGAATGTCAATTAAAATCCATCACATTTATCTTCCACTGCTCATTCAACAATACGGCAGCATTCATTAGTGAGATTAGAAAGCTGTTCAGAATAGGATCCACTGATGAATATTGGGTTGACTTTCAAGTAAAATATGTGGATTTTAATTTCGAGTTTCATAATGTTGAAATGTTACCTCAACTATTACCTCAATTTAACCATTTTGATATTGCATTTAAAGATGGTTCACTTGAATACTTTAGATACAATACCTCTATTGAAACATTTGTAATGGCACCAATGTCCGAAACCATCATTGATTTATCACCACTCTTCACCATGAAAAATCTAAAACATCTCAAAATTGAAGCTAGTTACCACAATATACTCAAGATTATTGAGAACTATGGTAAATCTATTCAATCTCTACCTAAACTAGCGAATATAACTCTAGGAATTTCAGTATTCAAAGAACCTATTACAATACCAATTCAAGATGTATTGAGTGGACTGTACTTTAAACAATTGGTTTCTAAATTGTTAAGCTTTTGTGCTTCATGTCCATCAGTTAAAGAGGTACTTTTGTGCAATCAATTGAATCCCTCTATTCCAATACTAGAAGACTTCTCACTTGTTGATACCTATAAATTTACAAATATTAATAATATTAAATTCAGAGTTTTACAATAAAAAACCATCAGTTACGATTTTGAACAAAACAAAATCAAGTCACAAAATAATGATTCCAACAATTTCAATGAATTTCAGATAACAGATATTTTTATTTATTTTTTTTTTTTATTTTACAAATAATTTAATAATGGGTTCACAAAACAGTAAATTAGATTCTGCAGATGTAGAGTATCTCTCTAAACAAACTAGTCTTTCTAAAAATGAAATTACTAAATTACACAAAGAGTTCAAAGAAGCTGACAAAGACAAGAATGGTTCATTCAACAGAGCTGAATTTATTGAATTCTTTAAACCAAGACTCCCAAATTTCCCACAAGACCACTTATCTAATTTATTTGATACCTTTGATACTGATAAAGTAACTATTTGTACATACTTTTGCATAAAAATAACAATCCAAATACTAATGATGTTGTAATTTATAGTCTGGTTCAATTGATTTCAAAGAACTTTCAATTGCCATTTCAATCTTTGGAAAAGCATCAGCTGAAGAGAAATTAACAGTTTTATTTGATGTTTGGGATAAAGATGCTAGTGGTTCTTTAGAAAAAGTTGAAATTGAAAGTCTTGTTAAAATGATGGTAGAAGTTGGTAAAGCAATGGGTAAAAAAGAAAGTGATGTAACTGTATTCATTAACAAACTATTTGAGAAATTGGATGCTGATAAATCAAATACCATCACTAAAAAGGAATGGGTTACTCAAGGTGCCAGTTCACCATCACTATTGGTTTTATTAGGTGTTACAAACTAAAACAAACTCAATCATGATTAGAATCATCATCATTTTGTAAGATAAATGTTATATATACTAACAATAAAAAAAAACAAATATATCAATTTATTTATCATCTATAAGATTTATAAAATTGATTGTACCCAAGATTATAGAGTTCAGATTTAACTTTTTCTAATTTAAATTTTGTAGTTTTGTGTATTTGCATTAAGTAACCTCTACTATTCAGTAATTGCTCTTCTTTTTCACTCAATAACTGATCACTATTACAATTCTTTTTTTCAACCAACTTTAAAAGCTTCAGTTGTTTTTCAATCTCTTGTATCTGTAATCCAAATTTGGTTCTTCTTTCACACAATATAGTAATTCTATCTTTAGGTGTAAATTTTGAACTCTTTATACTATCATTCTTACTTTTAGTAACTATATTTTGTTTATATGGTAATAGAGTTTCATTTTTTAAAATCGTCCAATTTGATCCACCTTTAATTATTTCTTTTTCTTCTTGTTCTTGTTCTTGTTGTTGTTGTTGTTGCACCTGTATTTTTTCAATATATTCTTCTTTAACCACATTATTATTCTCTTCTTTATCTACATCTACAAATGGAACATCATAATTCTGATGTTGGTATTCTGGTAGAGTTGGATTATAAAATAAATATGTTAATGGAGAGGAACTGTTGTATTGAAATGGTTGTTGTTGCTGAAAAGTGCCATAGAAATGTTCAATAGGTAAAGGAACTAAGACAAATGATCCATTCATGCTCTGAGGTAAGAATACAGGTGGTATACCATGTTGTTGAATTTTCTCTTGGTTTTGAATGTTATTCTTATTTCTAAGATTAATAATTTCTTCAACTTGTTCTTGAACTTCATTGTAGATGTTTAGTTCCATACCAGAAGAGCTATTAGATTCTTCTTCACAATCACTACTAATATCCTCCAAATCCGCTATTGAATTTGGAGATGCATCTGAATACTCATGATTTGAAATCTCTGAAATTTCAGAAAGTTCATTTTCAAGAGAAAAACAAACTCCAAAGAGTTCATTTGGTTTATCTACAATTGTCTCCAAATTCTCTTTTGATTCTCTAATTTGAGAATTTATATCAGAATTAACATTTTCATTTTCATCTTCCATTGGTAATTGAATTATCGGAGTTTGTCTTCCAAATAACTCAAAAACCTTTTCTACACAATAATGAAGATTAACATTAATTACTGTATTATAAAATCTTATAATATACTCTAACATTACTAACAACAACAACATTTATTAAATAAAAGAAATTCTATATAATTATTAAAATTTTTTTATGTAAAAGTGCAAATAAGGAAAGTAAATATGAGAATTTGAATGGTAAGAAGGTTAAAATAGTATTTTTTTTTTTTGTTTTATTATTGTAGTTTGATTATTTAAAGTTCATCATGTTTAGCATCTTTAGATTTTTTAGAATCTTTTTTATCAGTAGTTTTGATTGGTTCAGCTTCAAGATCAGAGTCTTCTACATCAACTTCAGCTAATGGGGATGGTAATTCAAATTCAATACCAGCGTTTTCGTGGACGAATTTGGCCAATGATTGATAACTATCTCTCATACCATTGTATGGAATTGGATTGGCTTTATCAGAGGATTTGAAGAGTAAAAGGGTTGGGAAACCTTTAATGTTGAGTTCTTTTGGAACATCATTGGCAGTGGCATCAACTTTAGCAATGACAACACTTGGTACTGATTTGAGGTATTCACCAAGTTGGTTGTAAATTGGCTCTAAGCTCTTGCAATGTCCACACCATGGGGCATAAAATTCAATAAAGACATCTTTGGTGGTGTCGAGGGCAATTTCAGAGTAGGTCTTACCGACAATGACTTTAACTGGTTTATCATTGGACTCTGGGATTGGTTCAGATTTGACGAATGGCTCGGCTTTTCCAGAGAGGATTTCTTCGATGAAGGTTTGGACATTGTCTTTTGTGAATTCCTTGGATTCATCAAATACGTATTTGTGTGGATCATTTTCAATAGAGAGAGCTGGAATGACTTTACCAGTGAGACCCATATAGGTAGCTTGTTGACCAAACTTCTTCATATCGACGGTGCAAACAATAATTTTTCCCTTATGTTGTTCAACGACAGCTTTAATATCGTCGAGGGTTTTTTTGTTGTCTTGGTCGGCATTGATAAAGAGATAACCGAGTGGGACTGGGAGGTTCTCGTATTTCTTGTAGGTTTTACCATTGATTTCGCCAACCATTGGAACGATATTAACGGCAACAAAGTTATTGAGTTCTTCAACAGCCCATTCACCTTCAAAAGCTACTTTTGGATCATCAAATGACTTGTAAATGAAACCGGCAGCAACTTTACCAGCCTCTAATTCTGGTTGATCCTTCTTTACAACAGCACCAAATCTAAGGTTTCTCTTGTTTTTGGAAACTACAGATAAGAAAGTAGTGTAACGATCGTCATGATCATTGCTAAAGTGACCTACAAATGCCAATTCATTGGCTTTAATGAATGCATCAACATCCTCTTGTGTTTCGAGTTTCTCTACTGGTGGTAACAATTCTTGTTGTAAATAGGTGGCCATCTCTTCTAGTTTTCTTCCACCTTCGTATGGTTCAGGGACACCCTTATTGTAGAGAATCAAAGTTGGGTAACCTTGAACTCTGTGAGCTTGACATAAATCTTCTTCTTCAGTACAATCAACTTTAGCAATACCAATCTTTTCTTGACTGTATAATTTCTCTGCTAATTTCTTGTAGTCTGGTGCTAATTTCTTACAATGTCCACACCATGGTGCATCTATTTATATGTATAATCAGAAATGTTATATAAATTAATATATTGTTTTAAAAAAAAAACCTTTATGAATGATTTGGGGTATTTGATTTATAATGACACATACAAAATTTAATTAAAACTAAGTCGTGTTCAGTGACAAATTCTTGGAAGGTGTCTTCAGTCAATTTTGCGACTTTTGAATCTTCATCTTCTTCATCTGAATCATGACCTCCATGTGGATGTGAATGTCCTGGATGGGATCTGACAACGTTTAATACAAGTAATCCTAAGATTAGTAATAATATAACTTTAGAGTTCATTGTTGATTGGTTTTTAAAAATAAAAAAAAAATTATTTTTTACTGATCAACTTCAGTGGTGACGACGCAAAATGAATTTTTTGAATTCATGGGGTTTTATAATTAAAATCACTCAAATTATATAATATAGATTATTGACTCAACATGTATTTATATATTTATGTATATTTAAATATAAAGTCAAATTTAAAATTTAAATTGATTATTTTTTTGTATTTTTTAAGTTTTTCTTATTTTTTTTTGATCATTTTGATTATTAATTTTATGTCGATAAAAGAGAGTAGAGAGGAGTTTTTAAGAAAACATTTTTATACAACTATTTATAGATCACCTCCTATTGTTAATGATAACATTTGTGTTTATTGTGGAATAGATCATTTTCATTTATGTACTAGTGATGTGGTTATTATAAAGTTTATAGCAGAATTGAATAATGATGATTTTTTATTGGTTCATCAGATATTCAATGAATGGTGCCTCATGAATAATGATCAAAGGCTACAAGCAGTACATAAATATTTTACACCAAATGACCCAAGATATGGTTTTAAATATCACTCTACATCAACATCCATATTAATGGAGAGTGTACCACTATTACCAACTCAAATCATATATTTTTTCGTAAAGTTTATTGTTAATGATCATTTATTGACTCAAGGTATGTTTATTCAGTTAATTATACCTACTTTAAATTTGTATAATTAATATATTTAAAATAAGAATATTATAAATGGTATAAATCTGAAAATGATATTCAGAGAATCATAAATTATTTATTGGAATTGAAATCATCTAATCCATTTTATAGAGATCGTGCTTACCTTGGGTTTATTTATGATTGGGAGCTATTTGATATATTTTCAAAAGATATTCCATATATTTTAACATTTAAACCACCCAGTAAAGAAGGTTATGATAATGCAATGAAAATTGTATCGAAATTATCATATGACCACAAAAAGAAAATTAATTTTGATTTATTGTTCAATTTTAAAGAAATTCAACAATATGGAATTCCAGATGATATTCTATCTGATATCACTGCAAACCAGATTGTCTACAGAGTATCTAAATTACATAAAATAACTGAAGCCTATCTCCTAGATTTTCCGAGTAAGACCAGAACTCACAAAATTGATGAGTGTAGAGATATACTATTTGGTCTATTTTTTAAGTTTGAATACTCTAGTTCAGTTATCAATACCTCATTGGAAGCCAATCTAGAGAAATTCATTGATTACTTTGGTTCAGAGGTAATCAATTATGAAGTTATTCAATATATTAAATCTAATCACACGGTGCAGACTACCTACCCCTTATTAGTCATTAGAGGTATCATCATGTCTAGATTTAAATTTGATTTAGATTTCAATTCAATTTCTGATATCCTTTCAGAGTATGAATTATTTAATTTTTTCATTATAGACCAACATTTTCTAACCTTTTTTAATTAAAATGTTATATATAGTTGGATTTTAACAAATATAAATATAACTAATATGAAAGAGAGAGATATAATTGAAATGCTACCACTCTTGCAAGTTACCACAGACAATGTACCAGCAATATTAAAGGTATTGAATCTCAATCTAAATCCATTGTTTTTTTGGCAATATGTACCTTATATATTGTCATCTAAAATTGGTGATTCAGTGACAAAGTATTTCAGAATTGATAATATAACGAATAATATAGGAAATAATTTACCATTGATATTTTATCATGGTATTTTATTGAACTGTTCTGGTGCATCGGATAATTTTAAAGTTATCCACCCACAACTACAGATTTTTTCATCAATCTATAGTTATTCCATTTCTCAGAACTGTTCATTGATATTCATTACTCTAGATTTGGTTTTGAATATCATTAATAGACCACTTCTAATATGTCGAGAGAAGGTATTTCGTGGGGCTATTGTTGAATTCTTTCTTGAACTCTTTTCAAAACTTGATGATACACATTACAAAGGGGTTGTAAACAAGCTTGTTGAAAATGCAGAGGTGGTTGCAAAATGGGTTCTGGAGGAATCTAATTCTATACCACGTGATATGATACAACACATTTTTAATAATTATAGATTGGCACAGAGTCTATTGTCAACAGAATCAGGGCCAGAGCTAGAGGAGTTGCTTATCGATCTATCACCAACTCAATCAGTATTACAACACCAACAATCATTTATTAACATGCTCAAACTCGTTAAATACATTTATAACCCAAATGATTTTATCTTAAAGGCGTTAAATGCAATAGGTACTATTGAAACTAGTAGAGAGTTGCTATATATGGTAGATTTTGAATATATAGATGGTTACTATTTTCTAGCTAGACATTTTACATATGATAAACTAGAGATTCTATTTAGAAACAATTCAGTTGATGTGCCAATTGGGGTACAGAAAGTAAGAGAATTCGCACTGAAATTGACATTTCTTACAAGTGGTGATGAAGATGAGTTGCCTAGCGATATACCTCTGGAGAAGGTATATAGTGGTATGAAAATCAAGGATTTACAGGAGCTAGATGAAGTCAGAAGCTTTTTTGATACGGTCCCTTCAACGATTTGGAGACAGTCTAAATGGTTTATCATGTTTTACAGTCAGTTCACTAGATTTAAAGAGGATGTAAAAACTTCAAAATCAACTGATATCTATTGGATAGATTATGAAGTGAACAACTATGTAAATACTTTGAACCCAATTACTGTGTATCCCGACAATAACAAAATGAATTTACTTGATCTTCCAGTGATTTTATTGGAGAGAATCGTAACGTTATTGTACAGGATAAAAACCTACCACCACCAACACAAAATCAATTTGTCTATGGTATCAAAGAAGATGTTTGATGTGTGTTCTAGTATACTCACTAACAACTACAATGACTTTGATTCTATTAATAGAAACTATATTGGTGTTCCTCAACCATACAAGTTGAATATCAATGCTAGATATTGTCTTTTTAAAGACTATCCAAAGTTTCTAAGATACCTGTCACTGAATTTGTATCCTATTGAAAACCAGGAAAGGATATTCTATGAAAGAGCAGAATCTATGTCTGTTGAATATGACATTAATAATTCAGTAGTCTCCAATGTTCACACTAGAATTATTCCTACTAGAAACACCAATTTCAAGAGCATTTCATTTTATACATCTTCTGATACCAATATCGACCAAGTAGTTACCCTATGTCAGAAATCACCGTTACTAGAACACATTTACTTTGTTGTAACTGATAGATGGGATCATGCACAAGTGGTATTTGAGTGTATTCTAAAACTTCAGTTACCAAACCTCAAAACAGTTAACATTTATCAGATTTTTGATGAGAATTATATAAACTATGGATTTAATGATGATATGGAGGTGAATACCATTTCATTAGATCTCCAATCTTTTTTTAAAGATAGTATACTTTCAAATTCAACCTATACTCACCCAATTCGAATTCCAAAATTAAAAATACTCAACATTGAACAAAACCTACGATTCTCAGGTTTTGATAGATACACAATTCACTTCCATAAAGAGGAATTGGATAAGGAAGGAGTCATGTCATTCTATTCCAATACATTTTCCAAAACTGATGTATTGAGTTTCAAGGTTTCTCGTCCTAATAATGTGCCAATCCTCGTTGATATAGCCACCCAATTTCCAAATATCAAAAAACTCAAAATCAACATTACCAAATATTATGATGAAATGGATCATTTATCAATTGAATCACTACAACTCATTTTCCAAAAACTCAACCACAGCAATATTAAAACATTCACTATTTTTCATCGTGTTTATGATTTTAACATACCACTTTGTAAGTATTCACTATTTGATGACGGATATCTCAGTTCTGAACATCTTTATCAATTCTATTTCTCAAAAATCAAAATGGGTGCATTTAAACCTGCAAATCATCTAAACATGAAATTCATTAAATAATATAATATTTTATTTTTCTAAAACCAAGCTTGTTTTGTATTTATAACACGACGATACTCTTGTTTGTATTCAAATTTAAAATCTTCTGGAGTTTGGTGTTTTGCTATTGTTTGTTCAAGTTCGTTTTTAATTGTTTTGTCACCTGGTCTATCTAATGATACAAAGAGTGATAATGATTTTAGTGACTTGTTTTGGTTTAAGAGTATATTGATGATATTCACAATTTCAGTAAAGTCTATATTACCTGATTTCACTTCCATTTTAAATGATATCAAATAATAACAATGGTTGATCAGATTTTTTAGAGATGAGTAGAATAAACCTGCTGCATTGAAATCTAAATTAAAACTTGATATTTGTATTGTCAAGTCAAAGAGATTCACCATTTCTCTGTCAACTCTATACCATAGTTCACTGTCAATATTCAGTTGTGAAATTTGATAGAATCTCTCAATTCTAATGGCAGAATCAAATAGGCCTAGTTCACTGTATTTTAGATTATAGACACCTTTTTGGAGAAGAGACCATGCACCACTGTAATTGTATTTAGGTATCAACTGCTTTTCAATTGGATAGTTTTTGAATAAATTGATACACACTGAAAAGAATGATTTTGAAACCAATGCGCACCTTAATAACAAAGATGCCAAAGATTCTTTTTTAACACCAATAATCAAAAATCTAAGAATATTTTGGATAATGGTATTTTGAATGGTGGCTGAGGAGGAGTGGAACTCAATTACAAATTCTTCATGTTTGTAATGGTAATTGGTTTTGGTACTATCAAACAAGAAACTGAGTTGATTTTTTACCATTTCAGGATGAAAGGTGGCAATATATTTTAGAACTAACCTCTTTCTCTGTGTCAATGTATCACCGACACTTTCATTATTGAAATGGTGAAGAAACTTTTTCTCAATTTCCTTAAATTGAGGAGACACAGTATCGGATATCTCTTTGAAGAAATCTAAAAAGATGTACATCTTTTCAATATCTACACTGTTAAATTCGGGATATGATATGCACTTGTCGATGAACTTTAGATGGATATCAGAACTTAGAGTGATTAGTGATGTGATTTTGCGGTGTAGTGGTATAATTTCACTTGAGAATTCACTCTTTTCATCAAAGTTTTCAATGAATTTAAGGTAAAATTCATTCAAGTTTTCAAATGTTGATATTAGATACCCGATATCTTCAATACTAGATTTAAAAAATAATCCATTTTGGATACCAATAATTAATTGTTGTGCAACATTATCAACATTTATAAATCTACAAGCATTTCTGAGGAATGATAATTTTTGTTGATGTTTTTTGGAATCTCTAAAGATCTCTCCTCTCCATTCTTCAATCAGTTTACTGAAGTATTTTGTTGCCAATAGTCCATCTATACCCATGTAATATTTATAGATGTTGAATGCTTGTCCTTGAATGTTCGTATTCAATATATTTAGATTAATTCTTTCAAAGACCAGTTCAACTTCCTCTGGTGTGGTCATTATTTCAAAGAGAGTATCAATAGCCTCTTCTGATGAAATTATACAATTGTAATCACTGAGAAAGTGGTCAAGATACCATATATATTGAATATCACATCCCAATGCTTTGAATAATTTTAATAGTAATCTTTTATATTCCAATGTAGAATATTTATGTCCCATATTTAACCCGACTAGCTCTTGTAAATGTTTTAGATCTTTAGAAAAGTGTAATAAACACTCAAAAAGTTCAGGAGATTCAAATTGTTTATAAAAATCCTCAATTTCCTTATAATATTCATTCATATTTTCGAGATTTGAAAACTGATCATTCAAAGACATCAGTATTTGTTTGAAATGGGTGACTCTATTATAGAAATGACCATCTACTAAATAACCAAAAATCTCACCAAACCTCTCCATTGTCACTTCATGGCAACCAACACATACAGCAGTGAAAAGTTCATATGATGGCTTGTTCTTTTCATTTATAAGATTCATTCCAAATAGATTTTCTTGTTTGGTTAAATAGTCTAGTAGATCGTTGGCTAATGTTGCTGGAAACTCTTTGTAGTTAAAAATGAGGATGGACAAACATGTAGATACTTGATTTAGTAGTTCTTTATGTCTTGATACTAGAATGGCTTTCACTAATCTCTGGTATATAGGCTGAATCTTTAGTTCGATAGCTTTACTATCTAAGCCAATAGAATTCAGTGCCCCTATCGCATTTAGAATATCTCTAGCTGTACCTAAAGATATCTTCTCTGTTGAATTCCTAAAGAAATCAATTGCATGTTGTTCAATATTATTTACACCAAAATGTAATTTATAAAATGATAGATTGGAATGTCCATGACTTTTCAATTTGTAGGACTTATAGTATCTACCCCTAAAGGATCTTCGTCTATAGTGTACCCATCTCTTTTGTAGTCTATCAGATATCTGATTATATTTGAAAATATAAGGTACAAGAGATAGATATTCTTTTTTTAATTTCATTATCTCTGATTTTGTGATATTCTGAAAAGTATTCAAACAAATGAATCTAACTATAAATTCAATGTGAAAATTTTGTGCTTTTTCAATATCATCAGTTTGTGCAATTCGAAGTAGATATCTAACAAACTCTTCATTCATCTTAAAATTAGAATAACTATCAGGATCCACAACAGTGAAATCTTTAGTTGCTGGATAAAAACTTTTGAGAATTGTAATAATCACCATATAGAAATTATCCGATAATTCAATGGACTTATTTTCCAATGCCTAAAAGTAAAATAAGTTAATGTTAATTCATTTAGAAAATCTATATAAAGAAGACATACTTCTACAATAAGTGACATTGGCAACAAATTAGGGTTATAGTATACACCTTCAGCTTGATCAACTTTAGCATCATGGCTAATAGGATCTTGAATTGGTTTGTTTGGGCTGAATAGAGAATAAGTCTTCATTGATGCAAAAAGATTATTGATAACCCTAGGATACATTCTCTGAAACATTTTAATCAAATATCCATTGTTGTAATAATGTAGTAAAAGACTCTTTGATGGATTTGATAGAATATTTAAGATATGGTAATCTTTAAGATCAATTTCTATTTCTTCCTTCTTGGGTTTCCCTTTCTTTTTACTTTTTGATATAGGTTTTTTATCGACCACACCAGAATCAGTCTGTTTCTTATCCATAATGCTTTCTAATAATGGTATAATTCTCTCTGTATGCAATAGATGATCATCAGTTTTCATGATATGGGATATAACTTTTCGACACAATTGTTGTATATCTTCTGATTCCCAATCGATATCAGTGTGGATCCATTTAAAGAAGCCGTCTAAAAATTGATTAAATGCATCACAATCAATAAATATACTTTCAAAAGGTGATGAATGGAATCTCTCTATCACTTTTAGATATGGTTTTATAGAAACCATAAATTTTCCATCTATCTTGCTTATATTGTATGATTTTATTTGGAACATACTTCCTGTGAACAATCTTTTGCAAATTTTAAAATGAGATATTTTCAATTATTTGAATTTTTTATTTAATTTATCACCATCAGGATTAATAAATAGGGAAATGGCTTGTAACCAAACTAAATACGACAAATTTAAATAAAAAATCACAGGTTTTTATTGATAATTCAAATGCACTTAATATGTTTATAAACATATTAAATGTTCAACAGAACCAAACTATGAGTAGGGCAAATGTCACTCAAAATCCCTATTGAATTCAAAGATGAAATTTATAAAAGTATTGTTTTTATTAATATTTTGAAAGATATTATCATTATATAACTCTTTCATATTAGCTATATACAATTAATAACCCCAAGATTATGGTATTTTCATTATATACCACTATGAGATTGGGTATCATATGCACTAGAGATCAAGTTTTAGTTGGATTAAAAGAGAAGGGTAGAAAAGTTAGAGAAAGTCTCGCGAAGCAATGCCACCTTTTGATATGTCTCTGAAGTTTCAATCACATTATGATAACTTGTGAAAAGGACATTAAAGCATCCTGCAAGATATTATTGAAAAGTTTATAAAACTCCATAATATCGTACGAT
The DNA here is from genome assembly GCA_001606155.1 of Tieghemostelium lacteum. Lineage (NCBI taxonomy): Eukaryota > Evosea > Eumycetozoa > Dictyosteliales > Raperosteliaceae > Tieghemostelium > Tieghemostelium lacteum. Next base: position 175,617 of record LODT01000016.1, on the reverse strand, counting down.
ATTATAACTAGATATAATGAAGAAAGAGTCTTTGGAGAATCTAGATAGATAGGATTCTCTTGGTGATACCATAGAGTTTGTAGATAAAATCTATTCAAAGTTGCTTAAATGGATCAGGGCATTGACGAGAAAGCATGAAAATGACATACACGACGATAAGTATGTTTGAGTTCAAATTTAAAATCTTCTGGGGTTTGGTGTTTTGCTATTGTTTGCTCAATTTCTTTTATATATGTTTGGTTATTAATTAATATTACAAAGAGTGATAATGATTTTAGTGACTTGTTTTGGTTTAGGAGTATATTGATGATATTTATAAATTCAGTAATGTCTATATACCATGATTCCACATTCATTTTGAATGATCTCAAATAATAACAATGGTTGATCAGATTTTTTAGAGATGAGTAGAATAAACCTGCTGCATTGAAATCTAAATTAAAACTTGATATTTGTATTGTCAAGTCAAAGAGATTCACCATTTCTCTGTCAACTCTATACCATAGTTCACTGTCAATATTCAGTTGTGAAATTTGATAGAATCTCTCAATTCTAATGGCAGAATCAAATAGGCCTAGTTCACTGTATTTTAGATTATAGACACCTTTTTGGAGAAGAGACCATGCACCACTGTAATTGTATTTAGGTATCAACTGCTTTTCAATTGGGTAGTTTTTGAATATATTGATACACATTGAAAAAAATGATTTTGAAACCAATGCGCACCTTAATAACAAAGATGCCAAAGATTCTTTTTTAACACCAATGATCAAAAATCTAAGAATATTTTGGATAATGGTATTTTGAATGGTGACTGAAGAGGAGTGGAACTCAATTACAAATTCTTCATGTTTGTAATGGTAATTGGTTTTGGTACTATCAAACAAGAAACTGAGTTGATTTTTTACCATTTCAGGATGAAAAGTGGCAATATATTTTAGAACTAACATCTTTCTCTGTGTTAATGTATCACCGACACTTTCATTATTGAAATGGTGAAGTAATTTTTTCTCAATTTCCTTAAATTGAGGAGACACAGTATCGAATATCTCTTTGAAGAAATCTAAAAAGATGTACATCTTTTCAATATCTATACTGTTAAATTCGGGATATGATATGCACTTGTCGATGAACTTTAGATGGATATCAGAACTTAGAGTGATTAGTGATGTGATTTTGCGGTGTAGTGGTATAATTTCACTTGAGAATTCACTCTTTTCATCAAAGTTTTCAATGAATTTAAGGTAAAATTCATTCAAGTTTTCAAATGTTGATATTAAATACCCGATATCTTCAATACTAGATTTAAAAAATAAACTATTTTGGATACCAATAATTAGTTGTTGTGCAACATTATCAACATTTATAAATCTACAAGCATTTCTGAGGAATGATAATTTTTGTTGATGTTTTATGGAATCTCTAAAGATCTCTCCTCCCCATTCTTCAATCAGTTTACTGAAGTATTTCGTTGCCAATAGTCCATCTATACCCATGTAATATTTATAGATGTTGAATGGTTGTCCTTGAATGTTTGTATTCAATATTTTTAGATTAATTCTTTCAAAGACAAGTTCAACTTCCTCTGGTGTGGTCATTATTTCAAAGAGAGTACCAATAGCCTCTTCTGAAAATATACAATTGTAATCACTGAAAAAGTGGTCAAGATATCCTACATATTGTATATGACATCCCAATGCTTTGAAGAATTTTAATAGTAATCTTTTATCTTCTAGAGTAGAAAATTTATGACCCACATAGAACCCGACTAGCTCTTGTAAATGTTTTAGATCTTTAGAAAAGTGTAATAAACACTCAAAAAGTTCGGGAGATTCATATCGTTTATAAAAACGCTTAATTTTCTTATAGTATTCATTCATATTTTCGAGATTTGAAAACTTATCATTCAAAGAAATCAGTATTTGTTTGAAATGGGTGAAATAATTATAGAAATGGCCTTCTACTAAATAATTAAAAATCTCACCAAACCTCTCCATTGTCACTTCATGGCAACCAACACATACAGCAGTGAAAAGTTCATATGATGACTTTATATTTTCATTTCCACCATGCAATCCAAATAGATTCTTTTGTTTGGTTAAATAGTCTAGTAGATCGTTGGCTAGTGTTGCTGGAAACTCTGTGTAGTTAAAAATGAGGATGGACAAACATGTAGATACTTGATTTAGTAGTTCTTTTTGTCTGGATACTAGAATGATTTTCACTAATCTCTGGTATATAGGCTGAATCTTTAGTTCGATAGCTTTACTATCTAAGCCAATAGAATTCAATGCCCCTATCGCATTTAGATTATCTCTAGCTGTACCTGTTGAATTCCTAAAGAAATCAATTGCATGTTGTTCAATATTATTTACACCAAAATGTAATTTATAAAATGATAGATTGGAATGTCCATGACTTTTTTGTCTATCAGATATCTGATTATATTTGAAAATATAAGGTACAAGAGATAGATATTCTTTTTTTAATTTCATTATCTCTGATGTTGTGATATTCTGAAAAGTATTCAAACAAATGAATCTAACTATAAATTCAATGTGAATATTTTGTGCTTTTTCAATATCATCAGTTTGTGCAATTCGAAGTAGATATCTAACAAACTCGTCATTCATCTTAAATTTAGAATAACTCTCAGGATCCACAACAGTGAAATCTTTAGTTGCTGGATAAAAACTTTTGAGAATTGTAATAATCACCATATAGAAATTATCTGATAATTTAATTGACCTATTTTCCAATGCCTAAAAGTAAAATAAGTTAATGTTAAATTCATTTAGAAAATCTAAATAAAGAAGTCATACCTCTATTATAAGTGACATTGGAAACAAATTAGGGTTATAGTATATATCAAATTTAAAATCGTTGCAAATAGGATCTAGATGAAATGATTTGTTTGCGGTGAACAGAGAATAAGTCTTCATTGATTCAAAAAGATTATTGATAACCCTAGGATACATTCTCTGAAACATTTTAATCAAATATCCATTGTTGTAATAATGTAGTAAAAGACTCTTTGATGGATTTGATAGAATAGTTAAGATATAGTAATCTTTAAGATCAATTTCTATTTCTTCCTTCCTGGGTTTCCCTTTCTTTTTACTTTTTGATATAGGTTTTTTATCGACCACACCAGAATCAGTCTGTTTCTTATCCATAATGCTTTCTAATAATGGTATTATTCTCACTGTATTCAATAGATGATCATCAGATTTCATGATATGGGATATAACTTTTCGACACAATTGTTGTATATCTTTTGATTCCCAATCAATATCAGTGTGGATCCATTTAAAGAAGTCGTCCAAAAATTGATTAAATGCATCACAATCAATAAATATACTTTCAACAGGTGATGAATGGAATCTCTTTATCACTTTTAGATATGGTTTTTTAGAAGCACATGTAAATGTTGTTGTTGCCATGTTTATGCTCAATCTATTTGAATTAAAATAATTAAAAAAAAAAAGAAATCAACATTAAGAATTTATTTAAAATTAAAACCCAATTTATTGGGTTTTCTTAAAATCAACCTCTAGAAAATCATTAACCTATTTACTGTATATACCTCTTAGTTGATCATTATTATTAGTGGGAGATGGATCACGTGAATTAATCACTTTTATATCTCCAAAAATAGAATTAAAAAACAATAGTTGTTATTGGATTGATTACAATTAGAATTTTGTATGATATTATTCATAAACTGTTGTTGATGTTGTTGAGGTGTTAAATCATCACCTCCACCATAGAGTCCTGTTACACTGCTATGTTGACTTGAAAATAATTCAGAAAATAGTACTGCTCTAGATTACCTAATTTACCACCTTGTTCATAAATGGTGTTGAAGGTGTTGTCCATATTGATTTACTAAGTAGTATCAATACTATTACTATAGTTACTCCCTGTACTATCTCTAGAACCACTACCTCCCAATAGAGAATCACTAGAAGTATTATTACTTCTACTTATACTATTATTTAATATACATTTTGAATCTGAATCTGCTGACCGTAAATAGGTTGATATTTCTAATATTTGAAAATTTGATTTATTTCTACAAGTTTTGTGTACCTATAATTTATATTTTAATATCTCTAAGTTTTAAAATAAAAAAAACAAAAGTGCTTCATATTAATATTATGGAATGATCAACTAAGAATGGTTTTACAGTGATTCTAAAACTTCAGTTACCAAACCTCAAGACAGTTAATATTTATCAGATTTTTGATGAGAATTATGGATTTAATAATGATATGGAGGTGAATATTCGAATACCATTTCATTAGATCTCCAATCTTTTATAGATAGTATACTGTATTGAGTTTCTAGGTTTCTCGTCCTAAAAATGTGCCAATCCTCGTTGATATAGCCACCCAATTTCCAAATATCAACATTACCAAATATTATGATGATATTATGATCATTTATCACTTGAATCACAACAACTCATTTCCAAAAACTCAACAACAGCAATATTAAAATATTCATTATTTTTCATCGTGTTTATGATTTTAACATACCAAATATAATATTTTATTTTTCTAAAATCATGATGGCTTTTGTGTTGTAAAATTAATTTTAACGGCGATACCGAATAATATGTTTGTGTTCAAATTTAAAATCTTCTGGAGTTTGGTGTTTTGCTATTGTTTGCTCAATTTCTTTTATAAGTGTTTGGTCACTGTCTTTCATGTCTTCAACCAATGTTACAAAGAGTGATAATGATTTTAGTGACTTGTTTTGGTTTAAGAGTATATTGATGATATTTATAAATTCAGTAAAGTCTATATCATATGATTTCACTTCCATTTTGAATGATCTCAAATAATAACAATGGTTGATCAGATTTTTTAGAGATGAGTAGAATAAACCTTCTGCATTGAAATTAAAATTAAAACTTGATATTTGTATTGTCAAGTCAAAGAGATTCACCATTTCTCTGTCAACTCTATACCATAGTTCACTGTCAATATTCAGTTGTGAAATTTGATAGAATCTCTCAATTCTAATGGCAGAATCAAATAGGCCTAGTTCACTGTATTTTAGATTATAGACACCTTTTTGGAGAAGAGACCATTCACCACTGTAATTGTATTTAGGTATCAACTTCTTTTCAATTGGATAGTTTTTGAATATATTGATACACATTGAAAAAAATGATTTTGAAACCAATGCGCACCTTAATAACAAAGATGCCAAAGATTCTTTTTTAACACCAATGATCAAAAATCTAAGAATATTTTGGATAATGGTATTTTGAATGGTGACTGAAGAGGAGTGGAACTCAATTACAAATTCTTCATGTTTGTAATGGTAATTGGTACTATCAAACAAGAAACTGAGTTGATTTTTTACCATTTCAGGATGAAAGGTGGCAATATATTTTAGAACTAACATCTTTCTCTGTGTCAATGTATCACCGACACTTTGATTATTGAAATGGTGAAGTAACTTTTTCTCAATTTCCTTAAATTGAGGAGACACAGTATCGGATATCTCTTTGAAGAAATCTAAAAAGATGTACATCTTTTCAATATCTATACTGTTAAATTCGGGATATGATATGCACTTATCAATGAACTTTAGATGGAGATCAGAACTTAGAGTGATTAGTGATGTGATTTTATGGTGTAGTGGTATAATTTCACTTGAGAATTCACTCTTTTCATCAAAGTTTTCAATGAATTTAAGGTAAAATTCATTCAAGTTTTCAAATGTTGATATTAAATACCCGATATCTTCAATACTAGGTTTAAAAAATAAACTATTTTGGATACCAATAATTAGTTGTTGTGCAACATTATCAACATTTATAAATCTACAAGCATTTCTGAGGAATGATAATTTTTGTTGATGTTTTATACCTCTAAAGATCTCTCCTCTCCATTCTTCAATCAGTTTACTGAAGTATTTCGTTGCCAATGGTCCATCTATACCCATGTAATATTTATAGATGTTGAATGCTTGTCCTTGTATGTTTGTATTCAATATATTTAGATTAATTCTTTCAAAGACTAGTTTAACTTCCTCTGGTGTGGTCATTATTTCAAAGAGAGTATCAATAGCCTCTTCTGATGAAATTATACAATTGTAATCACTTAGAAAGTGGTCGAGATAACATATATATTGTATATGACATCCCAATGCTTTGAAGAATTTTAATAGTAATCTTTTATATTCCAAAGCAGAAAATTTATGTCTCTTATTTAACCCGACTAGCTCTTGTAAATGTTTTAGATACTCAAAAAGTTCAGGAGATTCATTTAGTGTATCAAAACCTTCAATTCCATTATAATATTCATTCATATTCTCTAGATTTGAAATCTTATCATAAATCTCACCAAACCTCTCCATTGTCACTTCATGGCAACCAACACATACAGCAGTGAAAAGTTCATATGATGACTTTATATTTTCATTTCCACCATGCAATCCAAATAGATTCTTTTGTTTGGTTAAATAGTCTAGTAGATCGTTGGCTAATGTTGCTGGAAACTCTGTGTAGTTAAAAATGAGGATGGACAAACATGTAGATACTTGATTTAGTAGTTCTTTTTGTCTGGATACTAGAATGGCTTTCACTAATCTCTGGTATATAGGCTGAATCTTTAGTTCGATAGCTTTACTATCTAAGCCAATAGAATTCAATGCCCCTATCGCATTTAGAATATCTCTAGCTGTACCTAGAGGTATCTTCTCTGTTGAATTCCTAAAGAAATCAATTGCATGTTGTTCAATATTATTTACACCAAAATGTAATTTATAAAATGATAGATTGGAATGTCCATGACTTTTTTGTCTATCAGATATCTGATTATATTTGAAAATATAAGGTACAAGAGATAGATATTCTTTTTTTAATTTCATTATCTCTGATGTTGTGATATTCTGAAAAGTATTCAAACAAATGAATCTAACTATAAATTCAATGTGAATATTTTGTGCTTTTTCAATATCATCAGTTTGTGCAATTCGAAGTAGATATCTAACAAACTCTTCATTCATCTTAAAATTAGAATAACTATCAGGATCCACAACAGTGAAATCTTTAGTTGCTGGATAAAAACTTTTGAGAATTGTAATAATCACCATATAGAAATTATCCGATAATTCAATGGACCTATTTTCCAATGCCTAAAAGTAAAATAAGTTAATGTTAAATTCATTTAGAAAATCTATATAAAGAAGTCATACCTCTATAATAAGTGACATTGGCAATAAATTAGGGTTATAGTATACACCTTGATCTTGAATTGGTTTGTTTGGGCTGAACAGAGAATGAATATTCATTGATTCAAAAAGATTATTTAAAACCCTAGGATACATTCTCTGAAACATTTTAATCAAATATCCATTGTTGTAATAATGTAGTAAAAGACTCTTTGATGGATTTGATAGAATAGTTAAGATGGTAATCTTTAAGATCAATTTCTATTTCTTCCTTCTTGGGTTTCCCTTTCTTTTTACTTTTTGATATAGATTCTTTATCGACCACACCAGAATCAGTCTGTTTTTTATCCATAATGCTTTCTAATAATGGTATTATTCTCTCTGTATGCAATAGATGATCATCAGTTTTCATGATATGGGATATAACTTTTTGACACAATTGTTGTATATCTTTTGATTCCCAATCAATATCAGTGTGGATCCATTTAAAGAAGCCGTCTAAAAATTGATTAAATGCATCACAATCTGTAAATATACTTTCAAAAGGTGATGAATGGAATCTCATTATCACTTTTAGATATGGTTTTATAGAAACCATAAATTTTCCATCTATCTTGCTTATAACGTTTGATTTTATTTGAAACAAACTTCTTGGGCTCATTTGATGTGCATATATACATGACATGTTTATGCTCAATCTTTTTCAATCCTTAACACGATCATATGATTTTATTTCAAAAAAATTCTGCAATTTTAAAATTATTCATCAAAATTTTTCATCTCAAAGATAAATAAGAAAATGGATTATAATACAATAGAACTTATAACCAAACTAAATACCCTAAATACGACAAATTGGAATAAAAAATCACAGGTTTTTATTGATAATTCAAATGCATTAAATACGTTCGTACACTGGGTTCAACAGACCCAAATGATTCGGGCAAATGTTTATATGTCACTCAAAATCCCTATTGAATTCAAAGATGAAATATATAAAAGTATTGTTTTTATTAATATTTTGAAAGATTATTATCATTATATAACTCATTCATAAAAACAATATACAATATAGAAACTATTGAAATAATTAATAACCCAAAGAGTGAAACAAAGATGAAGATTATGGTATTTTCATTATATACCACCATGAGATTGGGTATCATAGTCACTAGAGATCAAGTTTTAGTTGGATTAAAAGAGAAGGATAGAAAAGTTAGAGAAAGTCTCATTACTTATCTTTACCAGATGAATATAGGTGATAATGAATTGTTTTTCGATCTGTTACCTACTGCCATTGATTCACTTTTAGAGATTCTAAAGACTATAGATATTGATGAAAGACTACATATATACGATATTATAGCTAGATATAATGAAGAAAATCTAAAAACCACTCTAAATCCATTGGTTTTAGATTATTTGTGTAAATTTATTCTATCAAAACAATGGTTTACTAAAGAGAGCGATTATAAAGAGGAAGAGGAAGAAGAAGATGAAAAACAAGTTGAGATAAATGAGGATGGCGAAGAAATTGTTAAAAACCCATTAGAGAGCACTTATATGTATAGTATACAGAAAATTATTATAACTCTAATTGAGAGTGTAAAAGGAAATTTAGAGGAATCATATATGGCAAAAGAGATTATAGACACTCTATTTCAACAACCATATCATCCAAAACTTCACATTTACACTTTAAAAGACCAATTTAGCAGTCATGCCAATATAAATATCTTTGAAAACATGTTAGTCAATAGATATCAACAATTGTTAGAAAACATGTCATTTAGCCATCCAAATATTGAATTTCTATGGAATTATCTATTAATTCACATGAAACCTCATGGAACAGTTTCAAAAACCAAAAATGGACCACATCTATTTACAACTAATTCCAACAGAATATTAGATTTGATTTTCGAAACTATAAGATCAACTAATAATAATAATAATAATAATAAGAAAAATAATAAGAATAATTTACTGTTTAATTGTGTAATATCTCACTTGGATCAGTTCAAAAAACATTCCAATTTCTATACACAATTGCTACCAATACTCAGAATTGAATCTGAAAAACATGGATATAATCAGCAGCTGTATTTAGATGTTATTGCCGATAAAGACGACTACCCTGTATTTGTATTTCAACCATTTGAAAAGCTGTACACTCTTTTGTTTCGTGCTGAAGATTGTTCAGTAATGTCTGAAAAGTTAATTGAAATATTGTCGCACTTTTACACCAAGAAAAAGTATAGGATAATCAGAGAGATTGTAAGGAATATCAGACAACCTGTGACCAATGATGTTCAATATAATGTAAATAAGTTACAGGAATATCTATTTGGTATCATTAGAAATCAAGTTGATTTTTCAAGTTTATTTAGAACACTGGGTTATCTATCAAGGTTAATAAAAGAAGGGGAACCTAGATCAAAGTTTAAGAGTAGTTTAAGTGCGCTGCTCTTTAAATATAAACAATTCAAGAATGATCATTACAAGTTACGTCCACTATGTGATATGTATGTTAATTTCGATCAAGATAGTGAGATATTTCAGTATATTCGTGAAGCAATGCCACCTTTTGATATTCCTCTGGAGAGTTTCAATCACATTATGATAACTTGTGAAAAGGACATTAAAGCATCCTATAATATGGAGTTTTATAAACTTTTCAAAAATATCTTGCAGGTTAGTGATTATATTGAATTGATGGATACAAGAACGAAATTGGCTTACGACTATTTACGTATCTATCTAGATTCTCTTGGTGATACCATAGAGTTTGTAGATAAAATCTATTCAAAGTTGCTTGAATGGATAAGTGCAATGTTAAGACAGTCTTACATTGCCAACATTGCATTTAATTTTCTATTTATGGTAGATAAAATCAAAGTTAAATATGCCTCTCAATTAGGAGGTGAAACAATGGCAAAGGTATTTATACCACGACTGACCAATGAAATATCAGTGGCTCTTGGTAATTTAAGGGTATATGATATCTACCAATATGCAGAGAAATTGTTGGATCTTGACCCTAATCTCTATGATACTATATTAGATAGTAAAGGGATTGATGATATATTGACACTGTTTTGGAAACTGAACAAAAAACTAGAGAGACCACATCTTTACATGCTGGAAAGAGTGCAGTTTACATACAGGTATATTGACTCTTGGAGTGAACTCTACCCAAACATTTACCAAAAATTGATGAGTCATATTAAATACCTCTATAAAAATGAAAATTCGGATTTCACTATGTCTCTTATTGAAATCATTCCAGCACTTCATCTACACGTGTTCAGAAATCTATTGATTTGGTTGACACCAATTAGCAAGGTTATATCTTGTGATGGGATTCAAAAGACTTTGTTATCTTATTTATATAAAATCTCTCCATTTGATAAAAAAGAGATTCAAAAAGACATTGTACTATTTAAAAGAAAGTCACTCTATTTCATGTTGGATTCAAATGATCTACCAAAAGGTGGTGATTGTGATATAATATTACCAGATTACATTTACCATTGTGTACTACTACAACTTCATAATGATCAACAGGTAGACTACTATCTATGGAAATACACTATATTACCAATGGTCTCTTGGAAATTCTTTAAACTAATGTCATCTATTTTAACCTACCATGCCAATATGCCAACAAAAGGTAAAGAAACTCCATTAAGTTTGATTAAAAAGAACACTAATTTCTTGGAGATTAGAAGAACTCTTCCAACAGATCTAACTCAACAATCTATGGATATTGTAGATTATCTGATTTTAGATAAAATTCGCTACTGTACACTAGAGCATTGTAAATTCAGTGGTCTAAAAACATTGTCATTAATAGACAATAATATCAATGAGAGTGAAATACAGTCACTAAACTTTGGTAAAACTCAATTGGAGTTGATAATATTGAATTTCTCAAGTTACGTTAATGAAGGAAGTATTGAGAATTATGGTTTTCTGAAACGACTATTTGAGCAATCTAATATCCAAAATAGGTACTCAATTAAAATTCAACTAAAGAACTCTACCTTTGAAATCAAATCGCTGATTGAGTTTCTAGAGACCTCTGGATACCTTAACTATGAAGTTCTAATAGACACTGGAATGAGTTGGTTCAATGAACCAGATCCCCAAATATTATCTAAAATCTATCATGCACAATTCTACAATCTAAACACCACCCACAACCATCTCAGCCATTTCATCAATTTGAAATCACTCTATATTGAAACTGTTCAAGGAGATGAAAAAGATTCTAAATACATTGATATTCAACAACTATTCTCTAGTTGTAACTCACTGCACACCATCACCATTAACCAATTCTCCAATATCCAACATGCCATTACTTGGATTGAAAAATCAAGTTTCACCAAATTGAAATCCATTTATCAATTGTCTATGACTTTTAAATCACCTTTGGCAGAGAGATCCAAACCCATTAATAGCTCAACAGCAATTCAAGATGAAATCTCTACACTTTCATCAGATATTCAGAAACTTTTTAATATAGTATCGGGCACTTCATTACAAGTTCTAAAATTGGATATAAATTCCAAATATTCACTATTGGATGATTGGTCAAAAATTGAAATTGGTAGTTTTAAACGGGATTTTAAGGGTTCAAAGATATTTTATCGATATTAATTTTCATTTCCCATTATTTTCAAAATAATAAATTCTTTGAAATTTCTTACAAATTGTTTTATGAAAATGTTTTTACAAAAATCAGAATGTAATCATTAATTAGGTCAATAGATAATAAATTTGATTATAATAAAAAATGACAGATGGAAATGCAATGCATAAGATTATGATAGAGGGACAAGAAGTACAGAAAGTAGTATTTCCAAATGTTGTACCAAAAGATGCAAGACCCATAGTGAAATATGACATACCAGAATTACAACCAAATGTGTGCTTTATATTAGAGAATGTATTATCACCTTCAGAATGTAAACATATGATTAATGAAGGTGAGAGGATTGGGTTTGGTGATCTACAGTACTACAGTAGGAAATATAGAGACAATCAGAGAATTCTAGTACACAGTCAATCTCTAGCAGATTTGGTGAATTAAACCCTATCTTATTGATAAATTTGTAATTGATAAAAAAGAGAACAGTACATTAGCTTCTAATTATCTGGCAGCTCCAAAAGGAAATTGGTCGTTATTAGGTCTCAATGAACTGTGGAGACTGTGTAAATATACTGAGAATGGGAAGTTTGCAGCTCATTTTGATGGTCTTTATGTTAAAGATAAAATAACTAGATCATTCTTGACATTTATGATTTATCTGAATGGTGATGTTGATGGTGGAAATACTAGATTCTTATCAGCAAATATAGAAAGAGCATATGGAAAAGTAATAGCAAGAGTTGAACCAAAAGTAGGTTCAGTGCTAGTCTTCCAGCATGACCTCTATCATGATGGTGATGTAGTAAAGAGTGGTCTAAAATACATTATTAGATCTGATGTAATGTACCAACTTGAAGATCAAAATGTTGCAAAAGAAAAATTAGCAATTGAAAGAGAGGCAAGAGAAATTTTAAATCAAGCTATTGAAGCTGAGAAAAATGATCCAAATCTATCCATATTATTATACAAAAAAGCATTTAGAATGTGTCCTGATCTAGAGAAAATTGTGTAATTTTATAAATAAATATGTATACTGAAGGATTTTTAATTACTCTGGTGCAGGTAAATTAATGATTCAATATTTACTAAATCATACATTGAACTTTATGATATAGTAAATATTGATTCATAAAGTTCAATATAAGAATCTCTATCATAAAATCTCTCCATTTGATAGGTAGGTATTGTTGAAACTTGAATATATGATTGGTGGGATGCAAATTCGCATTATTAGTTATTTCCAAAAATATTTACATTGATCAACTTACTGTCCTTGTGCACCTATTGTGTGGTTGAACAAATCTTTAAATTAAATAACAACAAAAGGTGTTTCGATTTGTTATAGGTGTTTAATTTACCTGAAGTTTGTGTCAAAGTGCAATTAATGATAAAGCTATTGACACAGAAATTTCAAGGTTACTAGTAAGTAATTCTAATGTTATTTTGACTACTATTAAGGTTAAATTTGACTAATAGTTGATTTATCATTCCCTGGGAACTCAGGAACTTTTAAGTGATATAAGATTTTTTTAAATAAAGATATACATCTATTGTAAGAGAGTTAAATTCGATTGCGGAAGATTTGTCAACAGAAATAAACTTTATCAACAAAATATCAGCAACATAGGATAAAGAAATAGTTATTATCTTTATTTGCTTTATTTTTTTATTTATGTTTGAAAAGTCATCACTTGAAGTGGTGATTTCTTGAAACAATACTACCAACGTTGACTGTTTGAATGTATATTTGATATTGTATACAATGCAGTTCCAAAGTCAAAAACTGAAAGCAGAAAACTCCTCAAAGAGTTCAATGCTGTTGGTGTATAAAGGAATTAATGTATGTATAAAAAATTTGAAATTGAAGCTGAGGTTATATCAATATTCTTTCCAATCATATCAACACAAATGAATAATCCAAAACCTGGTGATTCTCCAACATAAAACACTAAATAATTGAGTAATCACATCGTAAAAAATTTTTTAATATTAAATTTTATATTTTATAAATGTCTGATTTACCTAGATATTTATATTTAAAAATATTTGATCACTTGTATAATTGGAAGTCTACAACAGCCAAAGAATTAAAATGTGTAAACAAAGAGTTATATGAAAGATATTCATATCAGATATCAATAAACTCTAGCGATAAACATTTAGAGAAAAGATTAAAAAAAGTTGGGACTTTACATATGGTCAGATACAGTCATTCAATTGATCAACTAAACCAGTTACTTAAAGATAAGAATGACCTTTTAAATCTGCACATGTTCAATACCAATGGATCACTTAATTCAATTGATCTACAAAAAGAATTACCAAATTTGTTAAATTCTAAAGAAACTCTATTGTCATTAGATATAATAAGCTTTAAGGGTATACATGGTATAGATATACTCAATTCATTCACAAAGTTAACTAGACTCAATTTAAGATCACCAAATGAAAGTTTATTAGTTTATTTGAAAAACTCATGTAGTTTACAGTATCTAAAAATCACCAATATTGACTATGCAGATAAGATATTTGATCTTCTATCTACGAATCAGTATTGTAAAACTCTGGAGACATTAGGTATGCTTTATAGTAGATATTCAAAATCTGTATTTACATATTTTCTTAACAGTAATACAACTATTAAATCTCTATATGGTCTAAGTTATAGCGCTAATATAACAGAAAATTTTGAAATTAGGAATCAGACACTACACACTATTGCAAGTGAATTACTAAAGTGCTGGTCTGTTCCAAGTCAAATTAGGACAATAATACTGGATCATTTTGATGATCATCATCCCAACCCAGAGTACTTTATCAATGCGAATACCATTGATTTTAATGCTGGTTCAACTTATCCATTTACAAACTACATGTTTGAAGTGCCTTTGGTTTTGGATAGCTTCTTAATGGCCTGTAGGAAAACTTTGAATTATCTAGTGATAAATAGACAAATAACTTCTGTAGAACATTTAACACATGAACATTGCATTGGTGTTGATGAACTTCTAATATATATATTAAAACAAGTGCAAGAATATAATGTTAACCTTACTAAACTCTATATTGGTATAACCATTACCGGTGGTACCATGACAAAGGTTTTCGATAAATTACCAAAAACTGTAAAAAAAATTACAATAACATCTATTAATGATTGTGATATGCTGTTATTAACCAAAACCATAAATAATCTACAACAATTGGAATTTGTTAATATACACCTCGTTAGTATTAATACTGGTAATGAAATCGTTTTAAGAGAATCTACTGATGATTATATTCAATATCTTTGTAAACTTATAGAAGGTAATCCTAATCTATATGAAATCTATATATCAGAGCCTTACAATGAAACACCAATTTCATCAAGTGTTCTGACTCAATTTGAACATGTTATTCAAAGAAACTATACCCGTTTGTTTAAGTTGGCATTTATAAAAATTCCCAAATCAATTGAGGAAATACTTTTAAAATATCATATTAACACAACAAAAGTCTAAGAATCTACATGTACGTAATAAAAAAAAGTCAAAATTGAAATTCTTAAGTCTTTGATGATCATCAATCCTTCCCACTTTAAATTTTAATTATATTTTATTTTTTTATCTTTTTTTTAAATTGCATAGGGTGGTGGAACAAATGGATAGCACAAGAAATGATTCAAATATTTGTTCCCTTAAAAAAAGTTGTGTAATGGTTAGGGTATCGGGAAATGATAAGCCATCAGCCAACAGAATATTTTCATATAAAGTGTATGATTGTTAAATATGTATTGTGTTTGATAAAATATATCACATTACTAATATTGTAAATAGAAATGGAAAAACAATATTTAGTTGTAGTGGATTTATTATAGATTTAGAAAGAGGTATAATTATAACATCATCAGTTATATTTTTACCGTTTCTATTTAATAACAGCACTAGTAGTACTAGTATACATTCAGAGTCACTATCTAATATTGTAACTCCACAGTCAATTGAAAAGATTATAAATGAAATTAAAATTGAAATATTGTTGAATTGTAACACTAATGTAACATTAGAATCTATTGATCCACAACTTGGAAATGTGGCCAGTGAACATCAGAGGATATACGATCCACTAAACAATTGGAAACAGTGTAGATTCTTAAATTTCATGTCATGTAATGACAATACAATGCTCCTACTAAACAAATTAAAGAACAATTTCACATTGGTTAATAGTAATGTTCTTAATGCCACTCTAGATTTATCATTTGGTTTTGTGGTTTTACAATTAATTAAAGACAGAGAAGCTGAAAATTTTGAAAAACAGCTACTTTTAGATCAGGTGACTGTTGGTAACTCACTAGAAGAGAACAGTGGATCACCTATAACTGTAGTAGGTTCACCATTTGGTTTTGTGTCACCTACCATGTTTCTCAACAGTATTTCAACAGGTGTGATTTGCAATAAGATATCACCACCCAAACAATATTCATCTCCGAGTATCTATTTAGTAGATGCCAGATGTCTACCTGGTAATGAAGGTTCAGCAGTATTCAACCAACAAAACCAATTAATTGGTATCATAGCACCTTCTATAAAATCAAAAAATGAAAAGCTACCATTCACTCTGACACCTGTTATACCAATTCACTGTCTAATAGCTCAATTGGAACGTGTAAATGTTCAACCAAAATATTGCCTCTATAATAATTTACAGTATTTCAATGACTCACTATCAAAAGTTCAGAATAGTATAGTTTTAGTACAATTCAAAACCTCATGGGGTTCTGGAGTTTTAATATCAGATAATGGATGTATGTATAACCTTATTCCCAAAATTACATGTGGTCCACATATTAACTAACTTATGTCACATCATTAAGATCTTCTGACGAATGCACATTTAATAATACCATCTATACCACAAATTTTGGAACTTACTAGTAGCTCAGTACCTCCAAAATCATTTCCCAAAAGATTTTATAAAGATTTATTAGTAGATATTCGTGTTAGTAATTCCGCATTTCAAGGTAGAGAAAATCTAAAAGGTTATAAATGGTTAAAGGGATCAATAGAATATATTTCACACACACATTTAGATATAGCACTCATTAAAATTAAAGATTATGAATCAATAATAGAAAATACTAGTAGTCTAGATCAAGATTATCAATCTATTGATAATAATAATAATAATAGTTATAATAATAGTAATAGTAAAAACTCATCTAGTGGAACTCACATAAAATTCCATCATGTTGAATGTAAACCACTTCTGAATCCACAACATGGTACTAAGATTGCAGTTCTTGGATATCCTTTGATTCCACCAACTCATAATCCACCACTGAGTATCACTCGTGGTATTGTTAGTAATATAGTATCAGTAGATGGAATGTCAGTTAGTTATCAAACCACAGCATCAGTTCACAGTGGTAACAGTGGCGGTGGACTTTTTGATATGTCTGGTAATTTCCTTGGAATTGTTACTTGTAATGCCAAACAAAAGAATGGATCCATCATTACAGATTTAAATTTTTCCATTCCTTCCACATCACTTTTGAACTTTTTCAATTTTGCAAATGGACAAGATCCCCTGGCATTGGAATCCATGAAGAATACAACAACTAATAAATTCCTAAAGGCACTGTGGAAACTACAAATTTCGCCATCAATTCTAGAAACTGCTTCACATAATCCCTTACAATCCAAGTTATAATAAAAGATATTTTATACAATTATTCTTTATTGTGATGTTATAATTTATATTTACGAAGAAATTCAAAATTTTCACTATTATTTCCATCATATAAAGTGATTCCAATATTAAATAAATGTGTGTAATTATTATCAATTGTAGTTTTGAATTTTGAAGCTGTCTCTGGTGTGATTGTTCCCTTGTGTGGATATGAAATGTACAAACGTTTTAAATTCTGATTATTATTGATCAAGTCACAAAATAATTCAATGTAACCATCTAAAGTATCATTGCTACTAAGCTTATCTAAATAGTAATTGAGGCTTTCTATATTATTACAGACTGGTAGCATTAGACATTCAAATAGTGTTGGATAGGAGTAGTTACCAGCTGCACTCAATGTCAATGTATTCAAAGTAGATGGTATATTTTTAATAATGTACACTGTTACATTGAAATCTAGTGAAATTGTAATTTCTAATTTACATAATTTAACTGAATTCTCCAAGATTGTTTTGAAAATTGGCATGACAAATCGTTCATTTTCAGCAATATCATCAGCTTCGCCATTATCACTTCCGTCATTATCAGTGAAATCTCCATAAATTTTAAAAACATCGAATATTGATTTGTTTGTTTGTATAAGGTCACACACATTCTTTGGATCTAAATTTCTGTTTAGATAATTGTAGCCGATTGAATGAATACGTTTAAATAGATCAGGGTTCAGAGGTTTAGTGTAATCTTGCCATAGTTCTAGTGCAGTTAGACTACTTGGTACTGTCCATAGATTATTAAATGCGTGGCAGTAGGCACTTGGTTCATCGTCGTTTTTAACTAATAGACCCTCCAATTTCTGATTTGTAATTTTTGCGGAATCCATTTCTATATCGAATGTAAATTGAGCATTTTTACAAATTAATTTAAGTAAACTTTTATTAGAGTTGATAAACTGTATAAACATGGAGAACACCATTGGACAGTTATCTAAGACCAGACAGGTTATACTACTATTAGGTTTCAATGTTTCAAAGAGCTTTTGTAACTCATTGAACTTTGAAAGTGTCAATTGTTGCAATCTACATAATGGGTTGGAGATATAGTCCAATAGATCAACACTGGAATTACATAAATGTAGAAAATTAAGATTACTAAACTGATTGAGCATACTGAGACCACTGATCTCTAGAGAATCAGGAAACAATAAATTGACTAGAGTGTCCTTAGATTTCAATAGATTTGGTAGTTCCTCTGATAGATTCATTATCCTTGGTTTGGTGTGCCATATATACAGTTTAGTCAGTGACTGTTCAGCAATAATCTTATTGATCATTTCTGGTGTATACTTTTCATGGCTAATTTCAAGTGTTTCTATATTGGGTGTTATGTATTTTGGGATCTCACCATTGTGCAATGATACTCTTTTAAAAGGTTCCTTATATCTAGTTTCCATTAGTTTATGTAACCATTTATTTACTAATTTCACATTGTCAAAACATTTTGTATAAAATGCTGGATATTGAAATGATCCACACCAATTAAAATAGTAATCGAATATCTTTATATAAATATACTGTGGTAATACTGATTGATTTTCCATTTACAAGAGAAGTAGCATAATAAAAAAAAATCTTTGATTTGTGAAAAGTTATTTTTCTGATTACTCTAAAAATTTCAATATCTTTATTTTAATTCCTAAACTTTACTCTCTTGGTTAAAGTGTTAGAGAAAATGTAATATTGATATATATCTAACAAAAATTAGATATTAACATGTTATTATAAATATACAGGGAGGAGTTAAAATTAGTACCAAAGAATATTACATTTTCTAATTTATTGGATTTTCTAGTAAATTCATTGAATGCTCTAAGTGAAAAGGTATTGATAAATGTGAATGCTTTAAAGGATCATTTTCTGAGATTATTAACTGAGAAAAAAGAAAAGTTTAAAGATAGTCATTCGCTTACTCTTATTCTTCCAGAAGAGGTTATGTTACATATCTTTAAATTCCTTTCTCCTATTGATTTGTGTAGAGTCTGTCGTGTCAATTCAAAATGGAGATATTTGGCATTTGATATCTCATTGTGGAGAGATATTTGTCTACAACTATTAGATGGTTCTAATTACCTAGCTTATCAACAACAACAACAAAAATATCAAAATAATTCAAATAATTCTTCAAATTTGAATATGAATAATTGTAAGAGTGCAAATGTAACACCATTAAAATATAGTTGGGGTGATAATTGGTATGTTGGTGAATATAGGAAAGATTCCAATTGGAGAAGTGGTAAATATAGTACCACCATTCTCAGAGGTCATAAAGGGATTGTATGGAGTTTACTATTTGAATCGGATAGTAATACACTAATTAGTGGAAGTAAAGATAGTACTGTGAAGGTATGGGATTGCAATGATATAGGTACAAACCAGTTACACTTTGATGACCTGAAAGACAGTATAAGAAGATGTCAAAAGAATCTACAAGGACACAACAATGGAATCATTTGTCTAGGGTCAACACCTACACGTTTAGTAAGTGGTTCTGCTGATTGGTCACTAAAGATATGGGATCGTAAAGATGGACGTTGTATTGGAACTATACAAACCAATTCCTCTGTTTGGAGTCTACAGATACTCGGTGACTCTTTGATTTGTGGTTGTGTTAATGGAACTATGTGTGTATTTGATTTGAATACATTAAACTGTTCAAAGATACTAAGAGGTCATACCGCACCAGTTCGTTGTCTTCAAGCTATAAACCATAACGGTCAGGATTTAGTTATATCCGGTAGCTATGACAAGACTATAAAGATATGGGATATGAATGAAAGTCGTTGTGTAAATACCATTCATGCACATACTCACAAGATTAATTGTCTGCAGTATGAAAACGGTCAGTTAGTATCTGGTAGTCATGATGGTCTGTTAAAGATTTGGGATATGAACGGCGGTCTCATTCACACACTTCAAGGACACGACAATATGATTCATTGTCTTCAATTCAAGGGTAATAAATTACTCAGCGGCTCTTACGATTCAACTATTAGACTTTGGGACCTCAAAACTGGTAGTCATGTAAATACAATTAAAGGTCTTTCTTCAGTCACTTGTCTAAAATTCAATGACTCCAAATTAATTACCGGTTATGAAGATTCAACTATTAAAATTTTTGATTTTAGTTATAATAAACCAAAATAAACACACACAAACTTAATTTAAAACAAATAATCAGATACCTTTTCATCTTTTGTTTTGATTGTATAGGGCGCAAATCAATTATGATAATGAAATTGAAAAATATCAATATTAAATTCATAAAAAAAAAAAATTAAATATGTTCATTGAACATTCATCTTTTTTTGTAAATCTACCAATCATTTTCATTATCCACCTGTTAAATCGATGTACCTAAATTGATAAACTATTGTATTTGGTTCTTTTTTTAATTTATAAATTAATGTGGTGATTATTGTGGGTTTATTGTATAATTTCAAAAAATTAATTTTTTTTTTCAAAGTGGAGAATAAAACACATCACGGAAATGAAATTACATTTGACTTTATTAATTTTATTTTTATTAAATTTAGCAGTAACTTTTGGATCAGTCATTGAACATGAGTTCAATATAAAACCTCAGGGTTCATTGGAAACTGCAAGTTTCCCATCCTTTTCAGGTCAATATAAATGTATTTTTAACTATGTAGCTAGAGGTGGTTCAAACGAACATTGGTTAGTGACCATTTCAGAGAGTAACTATGCAGTTAGTTGTAACATTGGTAGACCACAACCACCATCCTATATTCTATTTCAAGATTTCTCAATTTCATTGGTCAAAGATGACAAAAACCTAGCTATTACATCAACTGAACTTTGGGATAATAATGGTATTGTTTTACTTGATGATCAATATAAAGTAGAAAATAACGTTATTAAGCCAACTAAAATGTGGGGTGGTAATTTAGTTGTAGCAAGTTTAGATCATAGATTGTAATCATATTATTTTGTAAACAGAATAAATATCACCTATTTGGTGTGTAAAGTGTGCTTTAAATTAATATAATACAGTCAATGAATGACATCTATTAATGAATTATAAATAAAGAAATATAAAACTTCACTTTTTTATTTTTTATTTTTTTTTTATTTGTTTCATTTCGCGGTTATTTTTGAACAACAAAATATGTCTCTGTTTGGATCAACTCCATCAGCTAGTAGTTCTTTATTTGGTGGTGCAACCACACAACCAACTACAAGTTTATTCGGTGGACCATCAGCTAGCAGTTCATTATTTGGTAGTACACAACCAAATCAACAACAGACCCAATCTAGTTCATTATTTGGTAGTACACAACCTACTCAACCACAAACCCAAACAAGTTCGCTATTTGGTAGTACACAACCAACTCAACCACAAACCCAAACCAGCTCATTGTTTGGTAGTACACAGCCAACTCAACAACAAACCCAAACCAGTTCGTTATTTGGTAGTACACAACCAACTCAACCACAAACCCAAACTAGCTCATTGTTTGGTAATACACAACCTAACAATTTATTTGGTACTACACAACCACAAACTCAAACAAGTTCAATGTTTGGAGGAACAGCTACACAGCCATCTCTAAGTTTTTTTGGCACCCAACCATCAACATCTAGTTCATTATTTGCAACTCAACCACAAAATACATCATTATTTTCTACACAACCACAATTACAAGTACAACAACAGTTACCACCTTCTACCCAATTACAACTACCACTAGACGTTCAAGAAAATACAAAATTCTCAGCATTACCTGCTACAACTAAACAAATTTTAAAAGAATTTAAGTAAGTACCTAGTAAATCTTAAGATTCTATGGATTAAAGTTACTAACATAGACATTCTTTTTTAAAGCAAAAAACTATTTCAAAACAATACAGATATTAAAAAATTAGAAAGTAATAAATTGGATTTTGGATCAATTTCTATAGAACTTGAACAAATTGCATCAGTATGTATTTACATTTTTATACTGTATATTGTGATAAAATACTTATTAAATTTTATAAATAGAATATTGAAGGTTTAGGATACACATACATTTTCAATATTAATTCATTTAGATCCATAGAAGAGGCATTAATGAAACCATTGACATCTATAAACATTCAATTTAATTTATTATCAACCAATGTATTAGCAACATTTCAAAATCAACCACTCCCTAGCAGAGAAATGGAATTTATTGTTGATGAACTCACAAATAAACTTGAGAGAATAAAGACAACTCTAAGTTATGTGATTCCACATCACCAATCACATCTATATAAGGATCAATTACCACTACAACAAAGTTTCCTATCAACACTGGATAACAATCAAAAAATTATTCAATCTGAGGCAGTTTTCTTGTCATCACAACTGAATAATCTAGAAAGACTAAAGAAACAATTACTTGAATATAAACAGTTATATCTGCAGGATTCCTACAACCCATTTCGTTATCATCACCAAATTTATCACCAACAACAAAAGAAGCAAGAGTCACTATTATCTAGCACTACAATTAATAATAACAGTACTTTTGGCAGTACTTTAATAACCTCTGCAACTTCAGTGTTGGGAGGTTCATCATTATACTCAACACCTAGTACACCAACTCAACAATTACAACCATCATCTCTGACAAGTACACCCACCACTGTATCTCAATCAACACCAACCCCTAGTTTATTTAGTACACCAACAATAGCATCCACAACTACACCACTAGGGGGTTTAATATCTAATCCAACTCAACCACTGACCACAACTGTAACCAATCCATTGGGTAGCGTTGCTAGTAGTGTTCTTGGGGGTACCAGTAATTTAAGTAGTTTGGGAAGTTTAGCAAGCGGGACCAGCTCAATTGGAAGTACATTCTCAACAGCATCTTCAATAGGCAGTGCAGCACCAACTCTTTCTGTAAGTAATAATAATAATAATATTAAAAATCCGCTTTCCCAATCTCAATCATTTATCAATCCACCTCCTCAAACACCAATCTTGTCTAGTCAGACTTCATTTTTAAGTAACCAAATACCAGGTTTCTCAATTTCTAACGATTTACATCCATCTATTGGTTCAATAACTAGAACAAATAGTAGTTCTAGTTTATTATCAACTTCTTCACCTTCTGTTGCAAATAAAAGACGTGGATAAAAAAGATTGATGTACAGAAATAATATATTCAAAATAATAATGTAATCATATACACAAAAGCAATAACAACTAAAATAATATACCAAAACAATGAAAATGAAGTTTGGCTGGAAAAAGGGAAAAAAGAGGATAATGGGTAAATTAAATGTAAAAACAAATAGAATTAAATATTTACCAATATCCCTTTGCACTCTAAAGTTGCGACTATAGGTTAAAAATTATATTTAGATTTCAATCAACTCTCAACACATTCAAAATCTTTGTTTATCATTCCAATTCAATATCAACACAATCAGTGGATAACAAAGTAACCATCAAATCCCTTCCACCAAATAAAGAACTGTTTTTTTAATTTAAATCTTTTTGAATAAGATTTAAAACAACAAATCATAAATGTACACTTTCATTTATCATTTATTTCAAAGTTGTTTTAAAGTTTTGAGGATACAGATCTTTTAATTGTACCTTCAATGAGACCTGATGGTTCTTCGACTGGTTGGAAAACAGTGTTTTGATTTTGAATATTCAATCTAGAGAAATCAAAACCAAATGCATGTTTATTTGGTAGAGACATTTTGATGGTTTCAATTTGTGGACATCTTTCTAAAGCCAATTTAGCCATTAAAAAGAGAGATTCTTGAACGGATTTACTATAGGTTGAAGAGAAAATTTCGAATACTGATTGTTTCATAATCTCAAATGCTTTAGTATAGTCAACATTAAGAGTGTTATAAGTCCAGTTAGCAGTAACAACAGTAGCAAATACTCTATCAGAGGTCTCTTTTAGAGTGGTATATTGACATTTATTGTAACCTTCGAATCCTGATTGAGTAGTTTTCATAATCAACAAATCATCAATACCACTGGTAACTTGAGGTTCTTGACCACGGCTTGAGTTTACTTGAATAGTGTGAATTTCTCTTTCTCTGACAAAAGAGTGGTCTTGTTGTTTACCTGTACCCATTCTAGCCCAAGAGTTTTCTTTCATTGTTGCATGAACACCTTGTACATGTGAATAGGTCTTAATGAAATGTTTACCTAATATAATACCAAATTCCTCAAGTGATTTGAATGTTTCTTGTTGTGCTAATACATAGATTGTGTTCTTTACAGTATCAGTTGGTACAACTCTTTTGTTATCACCTGTTAAATAAGTCTCTTTGAATTCGTCACCCAATAACAAAACACAACAATCAAAGTCAAATATTTTGTGATAGTCTCCAGTTTTAAATAGTCTTAAAACTCTAACCTTTGCTTTACCATATCTATTGTCTACCAGAGTTGCCATACCTTCTATATTGAATATAAATAATAAAAAAAAAAAAAACTTTTCAAATCATTTAGATTAAAAAATAAATGAAATTTCAGAAATTTTGACAAAAATGGAAATAGTGATGATAAATCTTGTAAATAATTTATTATTAGTGAAATTTTATAGCCAAGGGCATGAAATTGAACTCATTTCAGAGATTGAGTTAATGTTTGTTGATAGAGTTATTAGTTCATTTACTTTGTGAACTATTGGTGAGACAAATAAGGTTTTATCAGGTTGAGATACAGGTGTCATTGGGTTGATTCTTGATTGAAGCATTTGATTCATAATTGCAGTTGTTCTATCTACAAATTCATAATGGATATTTCTATCTTTGTTTTGAGGAGATTGCTGTACTGGTTCACTAATGTGACTATTCATAATTTCATCAAAAATGTACAAATTGAGAGTGTTTACAAATTGATCTTTCATTTCTGATAGACACATGGCAGTTGCGATCATGGAAGTTTGAAGTGTACCCTCAAAAAAGAATGGACCAAAGAATGATTTTATATTGGGTGTCAAACGCATTGGCACTGGTATATTTTGGTCAGAGTCCATTGGTTGTACTTGTTGACTAGTATAAATGTCGCATGCCCATCTATTAAAGAAAACAGTTCCATTAGATCTAGAGAAATACATCTGACTTGGTGATAGTAGGTTAGGTTTGTTGAATATCATGTAACCTAGTAACTGATAGAGACCCCATTGTTGTGAAAAGTTACTCTTGAATTCATATTGATCAGCTTGAGAGTGAATATGTTTACTAATGTATTTAGTTAACATTTGATCACCAAAGAGTTTAGATTGCTCTTTGTAGGTAGCCAATTTGTTACCTTGATTCTTAATTAAATTTGTACGATAGTTGATAATCAATTGATTTAGATCAGTATCTGGTGCAGCATTGTATAGTAGCACATTGGAAAGTGGCACAATTTCTTTGCCACCAATGTACTGTGTAAGTGATAATGTGTTACTGATGGCAATTGAGTTGGGGATATTAGACAATGTGATTGATCTTCTCTTGGTTTCACGGTATTTCATTAGCATAGAATTGATAGAGCTCAATAATTGAGTTCTTCTCTCTAGTTGTCTAGGTACTTTTGGTTTGTAGATAAATGGTTCAGGTTCAATCAAGTATGGGTATACTTTACCATTGGATGCATAAATGTTAATACGTGGACACAACATACCATTGGAATGTTTAACCATTTGAATTATAGTTGAAAATCTCTCTACTTTGGTATTGTAGTCAAATGATGGATCACGGTTTGGAATATATCTAGAAGGAAGTTCCAAAAATGATGGTCTAAAATCTACCAATGTAGGACAATGTTCTTCCATCTTTACCCAACTTTGGTCTTTGAAATAGTTGATAGTTCCATCTTTTAGAGTAATGCTATATAATACATCATCGTGTACTTTGGTTAACCAATTTTGCAATTTTTCAATTATAATGCTTGAAGTGGTCTTACTGATAGGATTTGACTTATTAGTATCAAATCCAAAGTCCAATTCAAATTGCTCTTTGCAATGGCTGATGAAGTCATTTTTAGATTTACTAGTAGGACTACCTTCTGGAATAGTAAAGTACTGATTGTAAACTAGTTTGAGGCTATCTTCTACATGAGAAGGTACCTGTTCATTCAATTCACATTTAAGGCACTCTTGTAACAGGTAATGCAAACATCCATTAAATTGGTGAACCAATGGAATGCAGCTAGTTAGGAATATACTGATATTGAACATAGATTCAATTTCATTGATTAAAGTGGGATGAGTATGTTGCAAACCCATTGAAATGGCTTCAGTCATTTTGGTACTCTGAGGGAATGTTGCAGATTGTTGTTTCATTTCAGCAACCAATTTTCTAAAGTAGTGATAAGTGCAATTGGGATACATGTAGAAAACCTTACTGATAATCTGATAGCATAATACACCATAACCAGGGAATGATCCAACCATACTAGCACCACTAATCAGTTGAGGTAAATAATTAATCCAAACATAGTGAGGTAATAGTGACCATGTTTTATCAAATGATTGGAATACCATTTGAGGTAGTGTTAATTTCTTTTCTTCAACAGGTGGTTGTGTAGTAGTTGTTGTAGGTGCTGTAGTTGAAGGTGGTGAAACTGTTGTTGTTGGTGTTGAGGTAGGAGTACCTTCAGTTTTAACAGGTTGTTCAGCATTGGATGGAGTTGGTGTAGAATTTGCAGTGGGAGATGTTACAGTTGGTTGTGTTGGAGTTGATACAGTAGTTGAAGGGGTTGGGTTCTGTCTACTGATAGTTTGATGCGGAATCTCACCAGATCCAGACAGATACAATATCCAAAAGAGACGAGGAATTAAACGTTGACTATACTTTGTATCACAACGAATTGTTTGTATATAACAATTGATTGATGATTCAGCCCATTGAGCTTTGGTTTCAGGATCAAGATTTTTGTTATTTGTGAATTGATTATCACAAAAGTATGCCCAACTTAACCAAATCTTTGAATAGTTATCATTTAGCGAGACTGCTGAAGAAAATGCTTGATTTGCTTCATCATATCTTGAAAGTCTATTTAAAAATTCACCCTTTAGTTGCATAAATTCAGATTTTTGAGAGGGGTTAAAGTACTCTAAATTGGTGCTGTTTATAATAGATAAACCAGTTTCATAGTGAGTTGGCAACTGTAGATAACATTTAATCTGTTCTTTGAGGTTTAGGAATATATCCAAAACGTCAATTTGCAAATTAAACATTTTTGATAGACTGTTAAGACACACTTCAATAATGGATTGTTTTCTAACAATGTGAGAATACTTGTTCATTGTCCATGCAATCTCTGGTTGTACCCATATTCTAGCCATGTCAGGTGTAGGTGTAGCGATAGCATTAACATTCTCACTAATCAATTGGAAAACATTTTGTCTGGCAGTTACCAAGTCATTCCAAACTAGTAGATCCTCTTCCTTAAGTGGCAGACGTTCTCTCCATGTATTAAACAAAGACTTGATTATATTCATGGATATATTGATTCTTGGAGGGTTCATTTGAGTCTGTGCAAATTGAAGTTCTTTTAGAATGTGAACTGATTCCTGCAACTCAACAACCTTTTGCATTTCAATTAGAGTTGGTCTGTGTATTCTCATTGAACTATTGAGTATATCAGGTAGTGTAGACCATCTATTCAATATCATCTGATTGACATTCATAAGTACCTGATCAATATCATGCAATCTCTTATCAACCAACATTTGATAGCATTGATAAATCTTTCTGGAAGTTGTTTCACCTTGTAATAACATCTTCTTTATATTATCCTTCATCACTGGATAATTTGCATTTTTCCAAGCTGATTCAACCAAAAGATCATACATATTCTTTGATTTTGCGGATTCAGTCAAAAACAGCCATTGATTGAGACGTTTTGAACACTCAATCCAGTGGTCTTCCCAGAGAAGGTTTTCATTCTTACTAGTGGCTTTAGCACCAGGCATTGAATACTTATTCATAGCTGACAAATAGATCTCTTGACTGGATTGCCAGCAATAAAATTCTTCTAGAATAATAGCTAGTTTAGTCTCATCGGTATTTTGGTATCTTTTTTTCAATAAACCATAGCAGAGATCTTCTTCACCCATGTGACTTACCAAATCACTGGTCAAGTCCCACACTGGATCTGATGGGTCATTGGTGATCTTTGGATTGTCAAATAACTGGTCTTCGAGAATCTTCAAAGACTGATGCCAGGTATTATAGTTCTCACCCAAGAATGCAACCAAGTCATTTGGTAGTTTTGGTTGAGGTTGACATACATTGACAACACCTAAAAATGTTTTAACTACATTTGGAGTCAAAAGAAGACTTGGAATAGTGCTGGGTTGAGCTGTTGTAGTAGGAGTTGCTAAATTATTTGGAAGAATCTTTTTAGAATAGTCTCTTGAGAGTAGTGAAGTCAAAGATTTTGATAGTTTAAAGTGATCTTCTTTAGGTAGAGTTTCCCAAATCTGTTTAAACAATTGGATCCAGATATCATTAACCAAGGTTGAGTCATAGAATATAAGTTCTCTTAATGACTGAATTAAATCAACACCATTTACCTTGGTAATTGATTCCAACCATTTATCTTGTTGGCCTAGAAGTGTATAGAGAGAGTTACTGTTGGTACCATTAGACTGGTGATCTACATCCATTCCATTGGAATCTACATTATGTAATAGAACTGATAGTTTACTTGAAGTGTTTTGTGAGCTGTTGAATTGTTGATTGGGATTTGGAAGTACGGCCAAAAGAAGATCCAATGCATTTCTAATCCAATAGGTATTAGTTAATGAATCCCATTGTTGATTTGAGATTAGATAGGTTAATCTCTGTGAGGGAACCTGTGAAATGTGATTTGAAAAGATCTCAAAGAGATTCTTTCTAATCTTTGGATCGTGAGTTTTCAAACCCATCATAAAGACTGACTCCAACTGAGACAATTCCTGTCGAGTTGACAGAGGATCTTTGTAAACTTGGTGAATCAAGTTAAAGTAGCTGTTGGTAAGTTCAGCGTTATTCAATAAATCCACACGAGACATCTTTAGAAGGAAGTTTACCTTTTCTTTTGATGTCAAGAATCCAGAAGCATTACTGTTGGTAATCAGATATCCAATAACTGAAATTATCTCAGAGAGTAAATCAGTCTCTTTAGACTTCTCCAAAAGTATAAGCAAAGATAGAATAAACCATTTCTTTTGTTCTGGATTGAGTTTTTGTACTTTGGATTTAATCAATTCAAATGTCTTGCTAATACCAGCAATCACGTCTTTCTTTTGAAGATTATTAGGTAACATGAATACAGGTGGAATTGGTTGAATTGGTTGACCTGGTTGCATTAGATTAGGTGGATTTGTAGGCATTGGTTTTGCATTACCCATTGCCATAGGAGCATTTACAGTTGTTGGTGTAGATGATGTTGAACCAGGTTGTCCACCAGCTCCAACATTTGGATTAGTACCAGGTGTCTGAACTGATGAAGATGACATATTCACTTGATTTGGTGCACCAGGTTTCAAAGAACTACTGGACATATTAGAACTATTGATAATATTTCCACTGGTATTACTATCTGATTCCAAAGCTAAATAATCTTTAGTCATTTTGTGATTGAATTTAACAATGAATGCTAAGATTTGTTGGTTGATAAAATCTGGGTTTTCATCTTTGAACAACTTAACCAATGACAATAACTGAATGTTATAAGTCTTATCAAAGAGTGAAAGTTGTTGCTCAATAGTGTTAGCTACGTGACTGTATAACTGTTGAATTTCTTGTGGAACACCAGAAGACATTGGCCAATTAGTTAGAATCTTTTTAAAGAACTGACAGACTAAGGATGATGTCTTTGGATTATCAGAGATGATAGATGGTGTTAGATGAATTTGTAGGTTTTGACTATTAGCTGGTATAAATGTATTAATTTGATAATCTGCAATGATATTCAAAATGGTGAGAGTAGATGCAACGTGTTGTTCATTGGCTAGTGATTTCTCAAATACTGAGAATTTGATGTTTACATCTGGCCAAACTGTGAATGCTTGACTGAGTAGATCAGAACATTTCTCATTGGCTGTATTGGACTTAGTATCGTACATACTAGTTGACATTCTAATTAAGAATAGAGTAACATGCTCTGTGATGACTGATGGAGGTGGTTTCAGTTCTTCTTCAGTTGGTTGGGTGCTACCTTGTGCTGATGAAGCACCATGTCCACTGGTGATAGTAGTACTAGGTGTCATAGGAGTATCAGTAGTCATTGGGGTAGATTGAGAAGGTGTTGTAATTTCCATATTGGAAATTGGTGTAGTTGGTTGTGTTTGTGCAGTTGATGCTGTGCTGCTAGAAATAACATTACTAACATTTTGACTATCTCTAATTCTCCATTTCTCCCAATTTATGATAAGTTCTGCAATATCAATAGAGAGTTTCTTATGCTCTATTGGAAGGTTATTTACAAAGGCAATCTTGGGAAGTGATCCAACTAATTGAGGGATAAAAAGTGATCTATTTGGATAGAATAACTGTGGATGTCTAACTATTACCTGTAAAATATGTACCAATTGGTGCATCGAATGACCTTCTTCTACAATAGTCTTCTTTGTCCATTTAACCCAAGTTGAATTTCTAGGGTTATCAATATCAATCTTTAGACGTGTTTTGATACATCCTAATAAAATGTCCAAAGCCTGTTTGACTAAATGTTTAGCTTCTGCATGATATGCCTTCAATAATGCCACATAAACTTGTAGAATAATCTTGGGAGGTGTGTCATAGGCCTCAATGAATCTACATGCTAAAACATATGCAGATTGTCTACATGTTTGATCTTCATTCTTTAGATGATGATATGCAAATATCATTAAATCCTTTCTGTTATCGGTCAATTCCTTATTCATATTCTTCACCAATATAGAACCCATATGCAAAAGTTCAATCAACAGTGTGTCATCGTAGTTCTTCTTGTCAGGTTCTAAGTAAACTACTTTAGTCAACTGAATAAATACATTAGGATCAATAGTACGTTCAGATAGGAAATAGTTATTCAGTATTGGTATAATGAGATACTGAACAGCTTTCACCTTGATATCCGATGGAATAGTTTGGTTATTAAAGAATATCAAAAATGTCAAAATGATGTTCTTTTTCTGTTCAGGTGTTGACTGTTCTGCCAACTCATTCTGATAAAAGTCACGTAAAAAGAAGAAGTCCATAGAGCCTTTGATTACCAATACATTTAAGATATGGAATAACAAATCAGTTTCCTCTCTATGTGCTCTACAATATTGTAAGAAACATTGAACGAGAATCTTTGTTTCTTTCAGTGACTGATAGGAGAGCTCTGAACTCTGATGTAGATGCTTCAAGTGATCATGACTCTTCCAATAGTCCAACAGAATATCCAGTATATTCTTTCTCTCTGGTAACCAATTTGGAAGTGTTTTTGTTATAATGGATATAATGTACAAATAGTGGTAACGTTGGTCAGGAATCATCTGTGGCTGATTGAATTTCTCAAACCATTGGAAATTATTGGCCAATTCCTCTATAATAGGTTTAGAGATATCAGATTGTTTCAAAATCAGTCTAAACAATAGACAATACTGTGGGATACCCAATACACTTGGATTAAAGAAAATCTCAATAGTCTTTTGTGGATACTTTGCAAGGAATCGAATGAGTGGTTCTCTGTATGGCGATGTAATCTCCTTATTCAGCTTCTGTTCAAGTGCCATAGTTGTGATTATAATTTGATCCAGAAGCTTAAATGCAGTTGGTAACAAATGGAATATATCAATAATAGCAGCACAGATTCTAACCTCTTCACAGTCTTTGTATTTGTTGTTCTCAGCACGAAGTTTACCAGTTTCGTCAAATTTCTTTAGATAGTCAAATAATCTGACACCTAAAGCCTCATTGAAGAAATTAGAGAGTAGTTCTAGAAGTCTAGAAAGACCTTGAAGAAAAGGAACGGATATATTCTTAATTTCAGTGAGATTTGCGAGAACAGGTCTTAGACAAGGCTGAAGTAATTCTCTCTGGAGCTTTTGTTGACTTATAGAGTTATGTAGACCTTTTTTAGCAGCACTTGACATTTCTTTGTTTCTTGTGATTACAGATTTAAAGAAAACATTAATAATTTTGTTTTTCAAATCTACACAATCAAAATCCAGGAAATCTTTACAAAGCATAGCAGTAGCAACCATAGTAACACCAGCAACTCTCAGTGAATTGATTTGAACAATCATTTTACTGCTGTTACTCTTTAGTGATGCTACATCATCACCGGCTATATTTAAGCAGTCTTGTAGAATTTTAACAGAATCTGCATTGATTGGGAATAGTGATGGACGTTGGTTGAGACAGAATGTGATAGCTTCAAGTACACCAGTTTGTGCAGGTACACTTATGATTCTCAGTACCTTTGGTACAATTCTCTGAATGGTGATCTTAAGGTCACCCAAAAGATACAAAAGTGGAATCTTAGTAAGATCACTAGCTACGGTATTCAATTGCTTTTGAGCCATTTGTCTAGTGTGAATGGAATAACTAGATAGATACTTAAACAAAATATCCAATACTATATTTAAATGTGATCTTTGGTACTCTGATAATTGGTCCATTGTACAATGAATAGGTGGAATGGTACTTGTGATTGGTACCTTTGGTATAGTGCTACTTGATGATGGTGTAGGTGCTGTTGATGGTGGTGTGGTTATTGTAGGTGTTGTGGTACTTATATCCATTGGAGTTGTAGATTCTCCAGTTTCAGTTTTTATAGGAGCTGTTGTGGTTGTAATTCCAGGTGTAGGTGTAGAGGTAGTTGGTGTTGTTACTTCTTGTTTTACAGGTGTAGAGTCTTTCTCTTTTTCTTTATCTTTGGAGTCAACATCCATCATGGATTCAGGGAGTGTAAAACAAGGTGTACAAGTTTTAATCAACATTTGAATGGTGTCACATGCAAGGTCAATGATTGGTTGGTAACCTTGATAGGTTAGATCCTCAGTAACATATATAAGTGCCTTGAGGAATGTAGGTTCAGATCTAATCAACCATGGTAACCGTATATATTTTACAAGAAACAGAATACCCAATACACCAGCATTCTTTTTTCTAAATTCTCTTTGATAGCAATAGTGAGTGAAAGCCTCTGCCATATATTTATAAATTGGATATTGATCATCAAGAGATGGTTGATCTACCAATAACTCTGATTTCATCTGGTCCTGTTCTTGATCAATTAAACAACTTTGAGTACTCTGGTACAGTTGATCAGAGCACTTAAACATTTGTTGTAGTACCCAATAACAATCATCTTGTGTAACTTTAATATTATCAGTATAAGTCTGTGACATGTATTCCAAAACTGTTTCTATAAATATCTTTGGATCCAGTTCCTTTAGAGTCTCAACAGATTGACTAGTACTATTGCATGACAAGTACAGTACAAAATGATGAATTAAATTCATTACATATTCTCTACTTTCAGACTTTATATTTATAGTTAGTATATCTAAATATATTTGTATTAAAGTTTTGTAAATCTATACATACTTTTAGAGATTCAATTGAAGTTGAAATTAATAAATTGAATAGTAAAGTTTTAAATATTTTAATATCAGTTTGATAATCTTCTTTTTCTTGGAGATTATGTTGGTTAAGATCTCTGTTGTTTTGAATCATCAGATAGAATGGCTGTGATTTATGTGATTGAAGTTGATTTTGAATGTGGTCTGGATTGAGTTTACTTTGGGTGGTATTTGGATTTAGATAGTATGGAAATAGTATTTTCATACAATTGAATGAATGTAGTTGAAGGAATGCATCAGATTTAGAAGATATAAGGATATTCTTACAAGTTTGTACTGCTTTATCTAATGGAAGTGACAGGATATCATTGGAATTGGTAGACTCTACTGGTTGGTAAGGTAGAGATAATCTACAACCTAGAGGATCATCATTGTTTGTAAGGTCTCTAATAAAAGGTGTTGGTGAACTAACTTGAAGATTTCTACCTTTTCCAGAAAGTTTACCAAGAATTCTAATGGCATGTGGTCCAAAGAAATAAGGAACTGTTCTGAGATGTCTTGATAGTGCATTGATGAAATCTTGTTTGTTTTCTTTGAAATTGTTCAATAGGATATCTGAAGAGGCGTTATCAACAATCATCTCTAGTATTCTAAATGACAAAGTCAAGAGATCGTTGGAATTAGACTCCAGTGCTAATATCAATGGACGTACAAGCAGATTGATATTAGGTAACAATATACTGATTGGAACGGGTACTGATAGAGATAACTCAACGAATATCAACATTAAAGCACTGCCATAGCAACTATTAGACAATAGTTCATTCATAGTCTCGAGAATGGCTGGAAATAGCATATTACACTCCCTGGAGAGATCTGGTTTGGTGCAGGTACGGAATACGCTTTTGAGCAAATAGAAATATTGTGGGGAGTCTACATGACGTGATTCACAGGCAAGTTTCAAACTTGTCAATATCAGTGATGTCACATGAGGTTGCAGTACCTGATCGTTATCAGTGCTAGTCTGAACAGCATTCAGAATCAATTTGATTAATTTTAATAGGCATAGATCAGGTTTGTCGAGTGCGTTGGCATTCTTTAGTTTTTCCATCAAGAATGGTGTGAGAATCTCTGCAAATGTTCTGTGGTTGTTATAGGCGTTAGTCTGAGTCAAGAACAACTGTGGTATGAGTAAGAGATTAGGATCATCTTGTGCACGAGTATAGAGGAATGGTAAGACCGATGTAATAACCTCTTGGAAAATTCTAGGCTCCAACATGATAAATGCGCTAGTTAGATAGTCTAAAACCTCTTTGTCCTCCATTAAAGAGGTTGTAGATCCACCATATATAGGGAAACATTTAATTGCATTTTTAAACAATTTAATAAACATGAGAGACTCCTCTGCATGTTTTATAGGATATGGCATGTTTCTCTGACTGAAGTAGTTTTTGAAACTGTTGAATCCCCAGACCATAGGACGCAGGTAACTAGTGAGATTCTTTATCAGAGATTTACATTCCTTCAATGGATCAGAAACTGATTCTAAAGGATCTTTAATAACCTCTTTTTGAGCTGATACCATTGCCTTATGCTCCTTTTGTAATTTTGGAATCTGTTTCTTCAATGATGAGTACTTGTTGAGAACAGACTCTAGAATCTTGTATGCAGTGATTCTGGACTTTTGTTCAGGGTCCATGCCAATCTTACTATGAAGAAACTCAGCAAAGTTGCAAATCAACTTGGCAGACAACATCTGAATGGGAATACTATTGGTAGAGTCATGTAAATGTTTAGAGTATATAGAAACTACTTTAACAATATGGTTAATGTGTAAAGAGTCTTTCATGCTACTAATAAAGTCAGCCAATGTCGAATAGGCAAGAGATCGAAGTGACTCATAGCATGTTCTGGAGGTACCCAAAAGCACCTTTTCGTCAAGAAGCAAGTCGAGGTAATCCAAAAACTTTGGTTTGAATTCACTGTTCAGTATATGTCTGAGTGCAATCAGAATCTCTTTTCTGGTAGATGACAAATGTGTTGGACAGTTTTGTAGTAGTGCAATGACATATCTAGGTATATCTGGAAATGTCTTGATTTGCTCGTAATAAGATCGGAGTATATATGCCAAAAATGACAATGTCTTTGCTTGTGCACTTATAAAGTCACTGTATAGTGATGGATAGGTTTGTGCTGCATTTGCTGGTGCTTGTAACCCCAGTGTACTCACAATCAATGGAATGAATTTGGGAACATTTGTACCCATTGATTGGTTGTATAACTGAAATAATAAAACCACTATAATAGGACACTCTGTAATGACTTTGAATGATGAGGTACTTGGGATCATATAAGAAGGTCTGTTGATTACAACTTGTTGTTGAGGTGATTGTTGAGGTTGTCCACTACCAGCAGTACCTGAAACAGGCGAATTTGCACTTCCAGGTACAGTTGAAGAACTTCCAGTCGTAGAAGTGGAAACAGGTGGTGAAGTGCTACCACCAGCAACCAATGTTGTTGATTGTGGTATTGGTGATCCTGTACTTGTTGAAATGTTTGTAGTTGCACTAGTACCTGTATTCTGTTGTTGAGGAAGTGGTTTAAACAAATTCTCAACAGTCTTTGGCAGACCATTATATATATTCATAATGATATTGAGAAATGGTTGAACATCATTCTCCAACATTGCCCTATAGGTTTTATGTAAATCAATGATTATTCTCAGACAAATGAGTGCATTCTCCTCATTGTCGACCTCCAACAAATACATTGACAATTGTAATAGTGATGGTACATGTGTTTTCAATAGATCGTTATTTGGTAACTTATTCAAAATCTCCAATATAGCATTTCTAATCTTTTGTTCCACTGAATCATTAAATTGAATCTATCATAATGAATAGTTAGTATCGCACATGTTTACAATAGCACATAGATGTGTATTGAATATGATCTGTACATACAGGTAACTGTTGTAATATATTAAAAAATACTGGAAATAGGTTTTGGAGAAATGATGGATATTCAGATGACAAGAATACTTCAATATTATCTTTAACCTCATTGACCAATGTCAACAGTACTTGATAATCCTTTGAACCACTTGCATCCAAACATCTTTGTGCATATTTTTCGAAATTTAATGGGTTATGCATTTGATTCCGCTTTGATATTGAAATGTAAATATTTCAAACTAGTTTTCAATGTCTAAAACACATATAGATATAAATCCAATCGTAATCAAACTAAATATATAAAAAATCTATTTACAAAAACAAAGAGTATTGTTGATTACTTTGTATTTTCAAAACAATGAACTATAAAAAAATGTAAAAAAAGAGTTGTGGTGGGTATAAACCAAAAACCATAATAGTTTTTTTTTGAGAGGGAAAAAATGAAAAATCATTGTATTACTTGACAATAAGAGTTGAAATTAAAATATTATATTATTATATATGAACTTTGAAAAATCATTCTATTTTGGTTTATTATTTAAACCCTGTAAATATTTTTTCTTTTTTTCTTCCTTGTCCTCTCTGTGTTTTCTTTCACGCATTTCTTCTAGATGATCCTCATGTTTTGCATGTCTGGAAGATTCTATTTCTTCTCTTTGTAAATCTGAATAGGATACCTCCATTATATCGTCTTCATCATCAGAGTATTGAATTCTCTTTGATCTACCTCTGAGTCTCTGTAATTCTCTTTGTAATTCCTCTTCCTCGTAATCAGCATAACGACCATTAACAACAAATCCATCGTCATCTGAATAATCATCTTCATCATCATCATTCTCATCCTCAGAATCTTCTGAATCTGAATATTTACTCTTACGTGATGGTGCTCTAGGTGGTGCTTTCTTTGTGCTAGTATTATTATTCACAGGTTTCCTTATTCCAGTTGAGGAACTTGAACTAGAAGCACTACTAATATTCCTAGTTGTATTACTTACACTACCATTAGCTGATGGTTTTTTATATTGGGTTACTGCACTATCTGCAAATAAGTCATCATCCTCATCAGAGTATTTTGATGAACCTTTCTTGTTTGTTGAAGTTGTACTAGATGGCTTGCTGGACTTATTACCAACTAGATACCATGATTTTGATTTTGAACTATCATTTTTATTGCCATTTGAAGTTGTAGAAGAGCTGCTACTTGAACTATTTGGCTTATTTGTTATATTCTTAAAATTACTTTGGCTACTACTACCTGAACTAAATGGATATTCATTTATTACTGGTTTCAGATTCTTTGGTGAGATACCATGTGTCGAAAATGCACTTCCCAATGAATCCAATTTCTTTTTAACAGTAATCTGTGGTTGATTGGTTGTCTTTCTAGATTCAATCTTTTCACTCAATACTGGATCTAATGTTGATGTTTTACTACTACTTGTTGATTTATTTGTACTAATATGAGATGCCGGTTGTTTTAATGTTGATTTTGTTATATTTGATTGTACAGGTGTTGATTTTGATAAAGATGATTTTGTAGATTCAGTTGTTGCTGATTTGGAAGGTGAATCTATTGAAGATGTCGGTTTGTTTTTATATCTATCACTCATGGTTACTGGTGCTTTTTTTGGAAAATTATCTGTAGAAGTATCTACATCATCCTTCTTTTTAAAAGGTGCAGTCCAAATTGCACTATTCTTATCAATAATAGGTTTATGTTTCGGTTTCTCTTTTTCTACTGGTTTTGAACTACTATTTTTTGTAGGTGCTCTGTCTCTTTTTTCATCAGGTTCATCTCTTTTATGATTGATTTTTAATTTCTTTTCTAGACCTTGCATCTCATCTTCAGCTGTTGGAAAAAGTGTAGGTTTCTTTCTCTTTTTCTCAACAACTGCAGGTTTATATCTAGGATCAATCTCAATAGTGACCATCCTTTTCTTTAAAACTGATGGATCAAAGTGTAATGTGCCCATGGGAGTTGCTAATTAGGTTCTAGTTAGTATTATATCAATACCAGAGCTGACAATATAAAATGTAAAAATTTAAAAAAAAAATTAAAAGTGAAGGAGTGTGTGGGTATATTACTCAGTAATTTTAAGAAATTTCCAATTATTACAAAATTGATTTTTATTATTGATTAAATCTAAATTCTAAAATATTCATGATTGTAGATGGCCTCTTTGTTGATTTCTTGAATTTCTAATTTAAAGACCTTGGTTTGTTGTTGAAAACTATTTACTACATGTTGTTTACACTGGTCATTCCATTTTCCAAACCAAAGTTTTTGAATGGAAAGGTCAGCATCATAAGGCTGTTTTAAAAGGTCTTCTTGGAATCCAAAATAGAGTTTATCAAAGTTCCTCAAAATGAAATCCACTGTTACTTTCTCTAATTGTGTTGCATTATATCTCAATGAGATATCCAATAACTTTGCACAATTATGAAGATCAATATGAAACCATAGGTTGTATTCACAGAGATTCTTTATCTCTTCAATCTGAAGATAATATGCAATCTCTAACATCTTTCTATTGATTTTCTCACCAGAGATTTCCAATTTATGGCCATATACCCATTTACAAATCTCTCTAAACATATCAAATATCTGCGGAGAGTGAACGGTAATCTCTGTATTGACAGTTTCAGTAATCTCTGAAAATACTTTGTTCTCTCTTATATTTAATTGTATAAACTGTGCTAATATTGATCTCTCTTTACCAGATAAGGCGTCACCAGACTTTGAATTATCATTTACTTCTAAAATTACAGAGAGTTTAGGGCATCTAGATAAACATATAGATCTATGAATATAAAACTGTTCATTCAGTTCATTGGATTTTACCAAAATATCAGGAAACATAGAATGGTTATTAAAAAGTTTTGTAATGTCATTTTCCAACTGCATATCTGAATCCAAACGATGATTTAAATTGAATTTACCATTCTCTAACAATATATCACATATTTTCTGACTGAGTTCTTTTACTAATGAACTCTTTGATTTCTTTAATTTAAATAAATATAAAATTCCATCATTATTACCCAAAACTTTCCATAATCTTTTACTATATTTTTCTATTATTATAATAAATTTTAAAATTACCAAAATTAGAAAATTTTTTAATAAAAAACAAGTGTATATAGTTGGAGTAGGTACTTACCACTTTTTGAGAAACTATATAAACAATATAATACAAATAATTGAACTTCTTCTACTTGTGAAGGAAGCAATGCAATGTGAGGTTGCAGAGTCACCCAATTGAATGAACTTGGAAATGAAACCTCAGAGAGGAACTGTTGGTTGAATTCACCAACTATACCATACATATCCCTTTGTTGAAATAATCTCTTGTTTTCCTGGTTCATTGAGAGATTACATATAGTTAAACAAGAAAGAAATTTAATCCTCTTGTCTGAGGACTTTGATCTCTCAATTATGGTAGGTATGAGGTTTTGTATTCTAGTGATTTTCAGTTGATTTGGGTTTACACTGCCTCTTTCAAATCGATACTCTGAGAGATTTTGAATGATTGCTGATGTTGGCATGTGGAGACTCTCGTCCGTCGACTTTAAGAGTTCGTCTAAATAGGTCAATACACCCTCTTCAAAAAACTTTACTTTGAGACTCTCTTCCGCTGAGAGATTCCATAAAAGAGACATGGTCTCCGATCTCACCTTTTCATCGGTGGACTTTATCAATTTGAATATGGGTACCAATGATCTATATTTACTGAATACCTGGACTAAATATTTAAAATTTGGACAATTGGATAGATCGCTGATACCCCTTATACCAGTATACTGAATACCACTATAATTGGATTTTATTAAATTCAATAACCTGAATTTTATATTAAACAAATTTTAATATTAATATTACAGTTTTTGTCTTTTCAAAGAAATCGAGAAAACTCTGTAAACATACCTATCTATATTTTCAACAAAAGAAAGAATAGGAGGAGATGTATTGGGATTGGAATTACCTATAGGTTGTGTTGCAAAGTGTGATTCTATATGATTTATAGTACTACTCATTCTGTTTTCTTTTTTGTCTTCCTTTCTATCTTTTTACTACTAGTTTACTACTATTTATATAAAATGAATGATAATGCTACAGAAAGAAAGAAATTTCTTTATATTCATAGGAGAGAATATTGTGGTTTAAACTTTAATGAATGTGTTGGAATATTAATATTATTAATATTACGATGAGTGGGTGGGTCTTGTGTTTTTTTGCAATAGATTTAAAGTAATATTTTGTTCTATAACAATTAAAATGAAAATCCAATACCAAGATTCCAATTTAAAAACTTGTGTTTAGATTGATAGAGATTTTTTTTTCTGTATTGTTTTTTTTTATAAATTTGGAAATTCAAGTTTTAGAGATCTAAATAATTTTTTAAAATTAAGACTATAGTTTTGGAAAATAAGACTTTGTAGATAGTGTTTTTTTTTTTTGTGTTTTAAACGATTAACATTTTTTTTGATCGAAAACAGTACTGACGTTTATTCGTTGTGTGTTGTGGGAAGTTGTGTTAATTCATTATAAAAAAAAAAAAATATCTATTAAATTAAAAATTAAAAAAAAAAAAAATGTAGGTAGATATTTTAAAGTAAATGATTAATTACACTGAATTCATTTATTACAATATTAATATAATCACTTTATACTTTTGCAAATTTTATAAATAGTAACAGTATAATTACTAATTCATAAAAAATGGAATAATTTAATTTAAAATAATAATTTTTTTTTTGAAATTGATTGGGTCTGCAAAAAATCTATTTTTTTTTTTTTTTTAATTTTTTTTTATTGTATTTGAATTATTTGTATTAATATTAAAGTAAATACTCCATTGATGATCATCAAAATTTTAAAAGTTTAAAAATAATTATTGATATTAATTTTAATTTCATATTTTATTTAAAAACAATGATTATATCACAATTTCATAGATGTCAGACTCTGAAGATAACCATGATGTTCCAGAATATAAGCCATCAAAAGCTGTTTCTGTAGACTCCTTATTGAAGCAAGATGCAGAAGATGAATCACTCCGTAAATATAAAGAATCACTTTTGGGTAAAGTTGTTGCTGGACCAAAAGATGATCCAAGAAGAGTCGTTGTCAAAGAGATGAGAGTCATTGTTGATGGTCGTCCAAATGATATTGTATACCCATTGGAAACCAAAGAACAAATCCTAGAGATGAAGAATAAGCCATTCATTTTGAAGGAATCCTGTCATTATAAAATCAAATTATCCTTCAAGGTACAACATGAAATTGTCAGTGGTCTCAAACAAATAAATAGTGTCTATAGAAAAGGTATTAAAGTAGCCAACGTTAAAACTATGTTGGGTAGTTTTGGTCCACAAGCTGATGCCCATGCTGTTGTCATTCCACGTAATGGTTGGGAAGAAGCTCCATCAGGTCTCTTGGGAAGAGGAAGTTACACAGCTAAAGTTGAATTTGTTGATGATGATAATACTAACCATTTATCTATTGATTATGCTTTTGGTATGTTTTTTTCTTATTCAATCCTTATCCAACTATATATATACCATAATACTAACTACCACCTTATTTTTAATTCATTTCAATAGCCATTAAGAGTGACTGGAAAGATACTAAAGACGAATAA
Organism: Tieghemostelium lacteum; assembly: GCA_001606155.1. Classification (NCBI taxonomy): domain Eukaryota; phylum Evosea; class Eumycetozoa; order Dictyosteliales; family Raperosteliaceae; genus Tieghemostelium; species Tieghemostelium lacteum. The sequence goes on along the minus strand of LODT01000016.1, from coordinate 132,939 downwards.
ACTACTGGTTCCCCAAAAAAATTTCAAAAAAAAAGTGTATAATAATAATTATTTCAATTTATAAATATTATATATATATCCTTATAAATTTATAATAAAAAAAAATAATCTTTAAACAATTAATCTTATTTGTTTAAAAGTTACCAAAAAAACCACCATGAACTTCTTTTTTATTAATTTTTAAAATTGATGGCAAATTGTGTTTTTTGTATTTTTTTTTTTTATTAATTTTTTTTGAAGATCATCATCATTATTTGTTTTTTTAATATATATAAAGAGAAGTTTATACAATGACAAGTGTTGGATCAGGTGTATGTTTTTGATGATATATAGGATATAGGGATAGAGTGAAGGGGAACACAGGACTAATGACAAATTCAATTATATTGTACAGTATGATTTATCAGTATCAACATATTCACCAGATGGTAAAATATTTCAGGTAGATTATGCAAATAAGGCAGTTGAAAACAGTGGAACATGTATAGCTATTAAAACTAAAGATGGTGTTGTTGTTGGTGTTGAGAAATTGATACCATCAAAGATGTTATGTCACGGAAGCAACAGAAGAATTCATGCAGTTGATTTACATATAGGTGTAGGTATCAGTGGATTTTTGGCAGATGCCAGACAATTGGTATTGAGAGCTAGAGCAGAGGCAAAGAGTTACAAACAAATCTATGGTCAACCAATTCCAGTTAAAGTTCTATCACAGAGAGTTGCTGCATTGTGTCATGTCTACACTCTCTACGGTTCAGTTAGAGCTTTTGGTTGTTCTATCATTATTTCTGGTATCGATCAAGAAGGTCCTCAACTATATCAAGTTGAGCCATCTGGTTCATGTATTGGTTATTTTGGTGCTTCAATGGGTAAAGGAAAACAAGCTGCCAAAAATGAATTAGAAAAGATTAAATTCAATGAAATGACTACACATGAAGCTATAAAAGAAATTGCTAAAATGTAAGGTTAAATATTATTATTGTATCTCTATTAGCAAATAACTAATCGTAATTTTAATACAATTAATGTATATAGTATTTATTCTGTGCATGATGAAGTTAAAGATAAAGATTTTCAATTAGAATTAGGTTGGATTTCAACAACAGAAACTAAAGGACAATTTAATATGGTACCAAAAGATTTACAAAGTGATGCAGAATCATATGCTAAGAATGCTTTAGAAGAAGCTAATATGTAAAATCTATCCTTTTTTTTAATATAACCAATCCTTACTATATTCCATCTTCTTACAGATAAAATAAACACATGACAAAAATTAAATGTACAATCCAATTATCCTGTCTCTATCTCTATCTCATTTCTTTCCTTTATTTATATATATAATGTTATTTTGAATAATTTTATTTTTATAAAAAGCTATAATACAATATAAAACATATACAAGTTCCAATTAAAAATCCTAATATAAGTAAATTTCTACGTTTTAGTCTTTTGATTTTTGATGTTATATTATCGATACTTGTAAATAAATCTGTTGATAATGTGGTATTAGTCTTATGTCCTATTCGAGATTACAGATAGTGACTCAGTATACTTACTGGGCATTGTATTAATTTTATCTCTAGCACCTCTAAGTATTCTTCTTTGATTCTCTAAAGCTTCATGAGCTTGTCTTGCCTGTCCTAATATTGAATCAGTTAAAAATGAACTACCTTGTAAAGTACTATGTTCTCTCAATAGATTTCCCATGGGAATCTCTGCATCTCCATTCTTATTATTATTATAAGATCCTGAAAATAATTCTGTACGTTCTAAAATTGATGTAATGTTTTTCTAAATACATTTACATATTAATATATACATATGAATAATGTTAAATATTGTAATTTTACTTTTAATTTTCTATAGTCTTGTAAGAAGTCATCTAATTTCTCTCTGTGAATTTTTGATTGATTTATATTTGGATCATCTGCTAGTAGTTCATTGCATCTTGTTAACTGTGTTTAACAATTAGTAAGGGGTATGGGTTAGAGTCACATTGTTTTACTGCAATAATAATGGGAAAACATACATTTTTAAAAGCAGTATCTAATTCAGAGGTTAACAATGAAAATTCAATTTTATTGTCACCTAATGTATCATAACAATCATCTCTGTTTACTTTATCATTGAGAGATGACAATTGACTTAGTTTAGTGTCCATATCATTCTCTAGTTTTCTTCTTTCTTTTTTTATATTTTCTATATTATTACTGTTGCTATTGAGACTGCTCATATTAGACATGTTTTTAAATTCTACACACACACTCGAATGAGTTGTCTACTTTAAATATTTAGATTGTTAAAAATTAGTTTTATTAATAATAAGACAACAGAGTTTATAAAATGAAAAATTAAAAAAATTAAACATCCAATTTGCAGCATGATGTGGTGTTTTTAAAACTTTATTATTCAATTTAAAATTTTAATTTTTATTAAATATCAACAATATATCAAATCTAGGTAGTTAACTTCATTTGGTTTTAGGATCATCTTCATTTATGTCACCTTTTGTTAAATCAAATTTTTTGTGCATTGTAGGAATTTCATATTCCTCATGATCAGATTTTAATTCAGGAATACCATCTTTAAAAAATTGAATGACTTATTAATATCATTGAACTATATAGTAAAGATTTAACATACATTCACTTGACTTCTCAGCTTTATCTTTATCTCTATCCATTTTTTTAATAACCAAAAAATAAAATAAAACAAATTAGAATTTAAAATTGAATATGTTGAATATTCAGGGTTGAAATGTACACAAAATTTATTTAGTTTAGAGGATATTTTAATTATTTTTTGGTGTCATCCTCTTCAATATCACCTCTACGCAAATCAAATTTCTTATGAACATCTGGGTTTTCATAAACTTCAGGTTCATGAGATAATTCTGGAATACCGTCTATTTATTAATAAAAAAAAACCAATTAGATAATGTTTTTTAATAGATTTTAAGACCATTTGGGTACATACAATAATCTTCTCTTGGGACAGGTGATTTTCTCTCCTTTTTGTTATCCATTGTTGAAAAAAATAAGATGTTAATTTTGTTGTTATTTGTTAATTAAATTAAACTTTTAATATTAACTAAACTAATGAAAAACTTAAAATTCTTTTAAACAATTAATTCTTTCCATTTTTAGAAATTAAAATTTTTCAAAAGGATTTGTTTGAAAAAAAAAAAAAAGGACTAGATAAGGTAACTTAGATTCCAAAAAGACCTTATAAAGTAAAAAGCCTACTATTGGAGATTATAATCAACCTATGTTGTTGAGGCTACGTGTAGGGTGTTTTATGAAAGAGGAGATGGATTTTATTTGAAAGAGATTGAAGGGTTTCTTTTTAGACCTAGAAGCTTCATGTAACCGAAAGCATTCTCTTCAATTAATTCATTATGGGAACCTTGGTGAATTAATTTACCATGGTCTAGTACAAATATATGATCTACAGTGTTTTGAATTGACTGAATATCGTGAGTTACAATAATCAATGTAATATTATTTCTCTCTGCAAACTGAAAGAGTTTTGGGAAAATAATCTCACGTTTCTTGTAGGCATCCATTTGAGACATTGCCTCATCGAGAATGACTACTTTAGCCTCAGTACGCACAAATATTCTGGCAAGTGCTATACTCTGTGCAAATCCACCACTAATATTCTTAGCACCCATTTCAATAACCTGATTCAATATTGGATGGTTACTATTGTCCACTAGTTGTGGTACTATAGTTGGTGTACTCACACCATCTCCTTCTTCCTCTTCATCTGATTCATTTCCATCCATTCCAGCTAGATTCAAAACTGACCATACCCTTTGAACTAGTTTATTAGATTCCAATTCTTCACCTTGTTCAATAGTTTTAGTAGTTGCTGAAATGGGACTTTGTGGCTGTAGTTGTTGTTGATTGTGATGTTGTTGTTGATGATGTACATGTTTTAAGTGTTTTAAATGTTTATTCTCCATTGGAGTTGGTAATGGTGGATTACTATTCTGCATCATGGGAGTTGATGGTGCAGAGTTTGTAAATTGAGGTGGTTTAATGGGTGATAATACATTTGCACTACTATTGTTTTTGTTGATACTAGAAGGTGGGTGATAAAAGTCATCATCAGAATGATGTAAACCATCATCTAGATAGTTTTCAGCAAATGCAAATACACCAGCAGCATCAGCAGCAGCTAATACCTCCTCTTCAGTAGCATCTGGATTACCAACACGAATGTTATCTAAAATAGTACCTGGGAATATAAATGGTCTTTGTGAGACATAGGATATCATTCTTCTAATAGATGATCTTGAAATCTCAGAATAAGGTATACCATTCATTGTAATCTGACCTTCAGTTGGTGAATACAATTTACACAAAATATGATTTAATGTAGATTTTCCACTTCTATTCTGTCCAATCAGTGCATAAATCTTTCCAGGATGAATAACCATTTCACTCTGAAGATCCAGTACCAGTGGTGGAGGACCTAATAAAGCACCTCCATTATTCTCATAGGAAAACTTTACATTACTAATCTTTAATTCATCAAATTTACAAATACTAGAATTACCCAATGACAAGTTTATAGATTAGTATATGAGATTATCAGGTAAATAATTGAAAATATACATACTATTTCAAATTACTATCCTCTTCTAGAAAAGTGGGTATATTTAAAAGTTTTTTAACTTTTTTCTGGTGTTTATAGATACTCTTAAAACTGATAATGGATGATGTTAATCTATTCGCCAGACGAATGGCATGGTTAATGTCTAGAAGTGTCTTTCTGTAGGATTGATTATCGATACCTTGTCTAGCCATTACTTTGTGAGCAATGTACACTTCAGCTGCGAATTCAAACACAGAACGTGAATGAATAGATCTCCATGTCGATGAGACTAGTGAAGAGAATGATTTGGAAGTTGACAAATCCTTTTGAACTAAATCGTCAAACAGTGATAACTGTGTCTCTTGTAGATTATTAATCTGTATATCCGATAGACCCTCTACAGTATTACTAATCATCTTACTCATTGCCTGATTATAGGTATCCTTTAATTTAAATTCATTCTTTTCAATCAAATGAATTCTTAGTTTTTGACTGACCTTTTGATAAACTGCAATCAAAATGGGATGCAATATAATCAATGGGTCAATCTTATTACCTTTTCTCAATAGTAGTGTAGCCTCAATTACTATAATTTATAAAAATAGAATAAGTATTATTGTTATTATTATTATAATTGATTTTTATAAAAACAAAAGGGTGTGTGTTATGGGTGTGTGTTTTATGGGGATATTTACCAAATGCATAAAAAGATGCAAAGAAGTTGGGTAGAGTAAATGTAAAGAATGAAATGGTTGTATTGATAGATGATGATATTCTGTATTCTAATTCGTAGGGTCCTATTCTTTTCTTTTTTCTGAGGAAATCAAAAGCACCAATTTCTGAATACAAAAGTTTCTCCATAACCATTCTACGAATTTGTAATCTATTCTCTACAGCAACAATAGAAATGAGATGACTGTGAATATTGTCCAATATAGAATAATAAATGGTTAATACTACATATTTAGTCATTAGTGCACTGTTATAAGGTGCATTGGTTGACATGATATGTGATATCTCCACTTTGGTATCTCTGAGTATTGACCCAATCTTTCTCTTTGATGTAATCCATGGTAACAACTAAAATATAATATCAATAATCACACATATATAAGTATTTCTAGTAACACTATTTTAAATTGTTATGTTTGTGAGTATATATAAATATTACCTCTAATATAACTGGAATTATATAATGTATTGCTATTGTTTTAAATAATAATGTTTTGTTTCTGTGCCATAGATATCTATAAAACACCGATATAGGCATACCATTAACTACAGCACCCATCGACTTCAACTTTTCTTTCATCCATTGAATGATTCGTAAAATTGATTCACTCCTCATTTTCTGAAATATTTAGTGGTTATATAAACACTGGGTGGGGGTGTGTATATGTGGTGAGGTGTGAGAGTATATATCGTATTGGATCTAGATCCTGAAAATTTTCATTTAAAAAAAATATGAAGATTGATATAATTCAAATAAATGTAAAAATAAATCAAGTGGAGAGTTTTTTTGTAAAAATGAAAAAAAATTAAAAATTAGTTGTTAGTAATATTAATTTATGACACACTCTACAACACTCATACACGCAATATTGTTATTTTTGTAAAGAGATACCACAATGCAGATATTTTAAAAAATTTTTTTAAATATTTTTCATTTTATACATATTACAAGTGAGAATGGAGAACTGGAAATAACCTTTTACTAGTTACACAATGCACTGAGGGAATTAACTAAATATTTCTTTGTAGTTGGAATTTAACAAACCTATAAATATGTTCAACTTTAAATTTGTTATAGCATTAATTGTATAAACTCAAAAGTACAAGTAATAACAAAAACAAAAACAATAAAATCATGTTTAGTAGTAAAATTAGTTTAAAGGTAACATTAGCATTAGCATTTGTATTGGTACTCGTTTGTATGGGTGTTTCAGCAGATGGTCAGCAGGATGCTCTTCAGAGTTGCGGACCAAAGATGCAGTGCGGTCTAGGTCAACAATGCTTCCAGGAACAAGGTCAATTCCATTGTATTTTGGTTGATAAAGAGAACCAGGTTGCAATTGTTCAACAGATGGATCAGATTTTGTATAACCAGTATTCAACATTCCAAGTTTACATTACAAACTTTGGAAGTACTAGAACTATTGCTGAAATTGTTATTGAATTGGATGGGTCATTCCAACCTTTGAATCCAGGTTCAATTGTCAACATGAGATATTCAAGAGAAAATCAAACATTGTCTTTACCATATTATTTGGATGGTGTTGGTATTCCACCAAAGTCAGCTCATGTCTTTAGTTATACTGTAAGAGGAAACACAACTCCAAATGTTTTCATTGGTAGATTAATCTTTATTGAAACTGCTAGAAACTTTGGTTTTATACCACCACAAACCACCAATCAGTACATCCAACAACAACCACAACAGTTCCCACATCAACAATTCAATCCACAACAACTCCAACAGTTCCAACAATTCCAACAATTCCCACATCAACAACTTAACCAACAACAACTTCAACAATACCAACAATTACAACAACAGTTACAACAATACCAACAACAACAACAGTACCAACAATTGAATCCACAACAACAACAACAGTACCAACAACTCCAACAACAATTACAACAATACCAACAAATGAACCCACAACAACAACTACAATACCAACAACAATTCCAACAATTCCAACAATTCCAACAATACCAACAATTAAACCCACAACAACAACAACAGTACCACCAATACGAACAATTCCAACATCAACAATTGGATCAACAACACAAACAAATGGACCAACAACGTCAACAATTTGAACAACAAAACCAACAACGTGAACAACAACAACGTGAACAACAACAAATGCAACAAACTCAACAACGTGAGCAACAACAACGTGAACAACAACAACATCAACTAAACCAAAACCAAAACCAAAACCAACAACAAAATCAAAATCAAAATCAAAATCAAAATCAAAACCAAAACCAACAACAAAATCAACAACAAATGCAACAACAAAACCAAAATCAAAATCAAAACAAATTGTAAACGTTTCATTTTTTAAAAATTTTCAATTAATAATCTTCATTTAAGTATTAATAAATATTTAAATTACTACCATTACTTTATATTTTCGCAAGTGTCTTTTTAAATTGAGGATCTTAGAATAATTATAAAAATGGAATTTAAAAAAAAATTGATTCCATCTTTGTAATTCCATATGAAATTTCACACTTTTTGTTAATTTTTTTCAAAATTGTTTGGGAGCAGATTAATTATACAAGATTATTTTTTTTTTAATTTAATATTATTATAAAATTTATAATATGATATCTGGAAAGGTTTTTATTCATTTCTATTCAGTGAATATATTAAAAGTTCACACTCTAATATTTCTTTTTATTGCATTATAATCTATGTCTGAACTACAGAAACATTCTAGAAATTCAAGTAAAGACACTACTACGACTACTAATACTGATATTGATGAAGTAGATACAAAAAAAATTAAATTAGAAAAACCTCACAATACCAACGGTGACAAAAGTCACAGTAGTAATAACAACAATAATAATGATAACAATAGCAACAACAGTGGTTCAAATAATCCATTAAAACATATTGAAGGATTTAAAGAGATAGGGGACGGTATAATCAGACAGAAACAGGGTGATGATATTGATTTTTTAGCAACAGTTGAAAGACTCTCACAGTACACTAAACAATATCTAAAGACAACACCACAATATGAATATGAACTGTTATCTCAGCTATTCAAATGTGACCTACAATTGAAATTAGAGAATCTTCAATTGTTTGGTGATATCTTTGTAAGAAATTGTATGTCTATTTTATTGGGTAACTATTTTAATCAAGTTCAGAGACTTCATAATAAGAAATTTGCAGAGATTGGTGGTTTTGTAATGGTCTACAATCCAAAGGAATCAGATTTACAGTCAAATGTAACTGGTGCAATTCTAACTGCACTTCATTTGAAATTCAAATGTATAATTTATGTATCACCAGGTGAATTATCATTATCTCAAATCACAAGAGCAAGTGTCAATAATTTCAAAAATTGAGATTTTTTTGTGATTTATACTAATTATTATTATTATTTTATTTTAGTTGTACATGTGTCATGCAAGAGGTGCAAAATTGATTTTTCATAAGGGTGATATTGAGTCATGTGTTGGAAGAGCTAATCAACATGCTAATGATATGTCTATGGTATTTTTGGATTTAAGATTTATTCAACAGTTTGCTGTGTTGGGTGCTGCTACATTGGCTCATGAGATGTATGTGTATAGTAAGGATAGGGAAACTGTTATTATTCCACTGAGAATCTACCAGGTAGGTTGGACCTATGTAAGTGGTATTTCCATGTACTATAAACTAGTTCAACCTAAAATTAGAGTTATTGTAGTACAGATGACTGAGGATCTTGTAGGTAAGGATACTGAAGGTAACGAATTTTCAAGACAATCTCTGTTCCCTGATCGTTTGGAACTTGGTTGGTTGGCACTTATTCACGATCAATCGGATTTGACTAATGTATTTGATAGTTTTGATTCAAGAAACCAAGGTAAATTCAATAAGGACGATCTTGAGAATGTACTTTGGAATATTGGTGGTGACAAGTCTAGAAACATTGCTGTCATGCCTCCAAAGTCATCTCTAAGTCAGACTGAGTTTGTTCACGAGTTTATCAATCAACATACCTTTTGTATTGGTCAGTGTGATAGAAGATTCTCATATTTCTCAAAACAGTTCTCTTTGGAGAACCTCTTGAAACATGAGGTTGTAGACACACTGGTAACTGTCACTGAAGATCAGTCGGCTTTGGCTTTTATAAAGTGTATGGAATACACACATACCCTGACTAATGGCAAAGGTGCTATTGCACTGGGTGGTCTTCTCTCTGGAAAGATTCTAATGAAACCAGATGAGAAGGTTGTTGTCATGATTAGTGGTGGTTTTGTAGATGTCATTGATTTTCAGACTATTCTTCAGTATGGATTGGATCTTACTGGTCAGAGTTTTGAAATCGAGTTGGATCTTCCTGATAACACTACTGCTCTCAGTAAGGTTCTATCGGTTATTGGTGATAATAAGGTATCGGTTGTAGAGGTCTTGATGGACCGTTCTTGTGAGACTTTGAAAGTCTATCATGTCAGAGTCACCATTCAATGCCATTCCAGAAACTTTGAGCAGCAAACTCATGTGTGTGAGATTATCAAAGGTTTAGGATTCAAATTCAATCTAACCAAATCTTTGGTAAATAATAAGGATGATTTGTTAAAGAGTACTGTTCTCTCTCCACCTTATCTCAAAGTAGGCGCATTGACAAACAGTAGTAACAACCTTCAGTTCCAACCTATTAGTACTACCACTGCATCTCCTGTTAAAAATCCATCAACTCCACATTACGTACACAAAGCCAGAAAGATTACAGATATAACTGTGGAATCTATTAGAGCTGCTCAAAAGAGAATTAAACATATCATGTCACCAACCCCAATATACCACTCTACAACCTATTCCAAATTGTGTGATTGTAAAGTCTCATTAATGTTGGAAAATATTCAAAAAACTGGGTCTTTTAAGATTAGAGGCTCATCAAATATGGTGTTGAAGTCTATTGAACAATCTGAGATTAGACCACAGGGTTTGGTTGCTGCATCTGCTGGTAACCATGCTCAAGGTGTTGCATTGATTTCTGCAAAAGTTGGTCTACCATGTACTATAGTTTGTCCTGAGTACGCTCCAGATACCAAACTTACAGCAACTAAACAATATGGTGCTGAGGTTATTAAACATGGTAACTCTTTGGAAGATGCTGTAAAGAGAGCTGAACAGATTTGTGCTGAACGTGATTGGACATTGGTCAGACCATATAACGATGTAGATGTCATTGAAGGTCAAGGAACTATGGGGTGCGATATCTACGACAAGATACCAGATGTAGATACAGTACTAGTAAATGTAGGTGGAGGTGGAATGATTGCTGGTATTGCTTTGTTCCTCAAGAGAATCAATCCAAATATCCGTATTATAGGTGTCCAATCTGCCAATGTCTCCACACTTGCAGATTTCAAACAAACACATCAACTTAGATATATTGAACCTGCTGTACTTTCACTGGCTGATGGTACCAATGTAAAGATGCCTGGTGGTGTTCATACACAGGTTCTCAGTGACCTTGTTGATGAATATGTTACTGTAAGTGAAAATGAGATTGCTTCTACTATTGTTCATTTACTCTACAATAGTCGTACTGTCTCTGAAGGTGCTGGATGCCTTGGTCTAGCAGCACTTCTACATCACAAGATCAAAGTTAGAAAAGATGAAAAAGTTGTAGTCATTATTTGTGGTGGTAATATTGATATGTCTACACTTAGACAAGTATATGAATATGGTCTACGTTCTCTTGGACGTTCCTTTACCATTCATCTTACAACATGGGACTACCCAGGAAACCTTGCTAAAATTATTTCACTTGCAAGCAGAGCTGAATTAAAAGTCTCTGAAATTAGACATATTCGTGGTGGTGGTGATATCAATTGGAATGAAGTAACCATATCTCTCAGTTTCTACAGTAACTCTTTCCACCATCAAAACTTCTTTTTATCATTATTAGTAGAAGAAGGTCTTTTCCCAACTATAGTAGGTAGAAACTATATAAAAGACAATGAAATTGTCTATCAAGTTTATGACAAATCCATTGTAAAAAAGACCAAAGAACTAAAAGAAACCTTTACAGAAAGACAAAAACAATTCATTGAACAATACGGTAAACAAGCAAATACCTCAACTCTATTATAAATTCTCTCAATAATTAACTTAACAATTCTTTAAAATAAAAGTACTTTTAAAAAAAATCATAATAAAATATTATTAGAATAAATAATGACTATATTTTGTATATTTAATAAAAAAATTATAACAATGAATTAAAATGAATTATAAAATGGAAATACTATTCCAAAATGAGAATTTATTTAATTTATTATATTATAAGAAACTAATATAACCTTTTAAAAAATAATTTAACTAAAGTCACAAATGAACAAGGATAGCTTCCAAATCCCTACAGATAGATTACTTCAAGGTTTTTCAAAAATTCTGTTTCTCACAATAGCCTGAATGAAAAAATGTTACAAATAAAGAAGGATTTTTTTTGGGGTTTATAGAATTTAAATTCAAAAATTCATATTTATTTATCTATTTTTGGTTTTCTATTCTAATTTTGAGTACAGTTAAATTTATTATTATATGTTTGTGATTGGTCATAGTATTTTTCATTTTATAAAATTATTGTTTTCAATTTTATTCCAATTTATTTTGTAAAACCTTTTTAATTAGTACCTAAACAATCTTGTAAGACAGTATTTATAGTCATTAAGGCTCTCTCGTAGGCATTAAAATCATGGGTTTCTCTATAGCGATCTTCGATATATATTGCCATTTTAGCGTAGTCTTCATTACATTTTTCTTCATTTTGTGCCATTATGAAACCCATCAAAGCAATAAAAACTAATACGACTATTATATTGGATTTCATTTTTATAAAAGTTTATCTAAAATATATTTTTTTAAATATGATTTTTTATATTTGAAATTTTAAATTTTAATGTTGAATTAAATAGTTAGTAAATTCATAGAAAGTTATTAATGTCTATCCAATATCTAAAGATACTGCATTAATACTAAAGTAAATTATCTGAAGATGAAATTTGTAAATATATAAAAAATAATCTCCTACCCCCATTCAAATAAACATCTAATAACAACAAAAATATTTATATATATATATTCTTAATTAGAATATTTAGATTGAATATGTATAATGAGAAATCTAAATAATCTGATAACTTTATATCAAGAAATTTTGTAATACATTGGAATTGAAAATTCATTTGTTAGATCATTCAACTATAATACGATTTTACAAAATCAAATACTAGAGTAATATTGTGTACAATTGCAAATATTATATATGTTCCCAATATCAATGGATTTGGTTTTTAATTTCCTTATTTAATAGCTATTAATTTAGATAAAAGATCACTTTGAGAATTCATATTGCTCTACCATTGTATCCCTCCTTGTTATATCCTTATTAAATTCTAATATTTGAAATATAAAAATCTGATTTTGGATAAGGTTGATTAAAATTCAACAATCTATTATAATAGATGTACCAAAAATAAATTCAAACTAATGTAGAAGGAAACTATAGATGAATAAATTATTATAATAATGATCATTGATTGGGGTATTAGAAAATATATTATGTTGCCAATTTGTCCGATAAAAATACCAAATATTAGGTATAAATATATTCTAAAAAAGTTGAATGTTGAAAAATCCCTTGGTTCTGAAAATAATTCCCCCGAAGTTTGTCTATTTTCTCCTTGAAACCATATATTTCTTCTTTTAGAAGAAATATTTCGTGAGTAAGAGATGGGACTTGATATTGTAATTCTATTAATATGCTTTCAGTGAAATGGTCAATATTTTGTCTAATTAAATCATTTGAAGTGCCTTGAAGACCACTTCCTCCTTGATTAATTTTATTAGTTATTAGATCAAATTGGTATTTGGGTAATTCATTTATTTTGGAAAAATGATTATTTTAAATAAATTCATTAGCAGATCAAAAAAATGAATTTTTCCTCTTTTGGAACAATGATTATTTTATATATTTTTATGTGTATGTACAAAGGAGAATTTATTATTTATTTTGTATTATTGTCATTGTAGATGGACCACAGTGCTATTCTCATATCTTTTGAAGCACTAGCTAGTATATTATTAGTGTTAAAATCAATGGTATATACAGACTCTTCATGATATTTCAAAATAGCCAATGGTGTATGCTTTTTGAAATTAAATATTCTAACACGATGATCCCAACCAGCAGTTGCAATGATTTTTTTATCTGGTCTAATTTTGATTTCAGAGATTCCTTGATTTGGTAATTGGTATTTGTTGAGTATTTCAAATGAATCATCATTACTGGTTTGATCTTCTGATTTAGTTATAGAGAATTGGCAGAGTAGAGTATCACCACCACCTGATACAACTTTATTACCGGAGATATCCATTGCCAATACAGGTTCTTCATGAATTTTATTTGTGTATAGAAGTTTGTCAGGTTGTCTGATATCCCATAATACAATAGACCCATTTTCATATCCAGATAGTAGGTTTAAGTGTCCTGAATCAGGATTGGAAAACAATTTCAAACTCATACAAACTCCTAGTAGAGATGGATTAGTAGGTTTACATTTTACTACTACTTCTTTAGTATTTAGATCCCACAAATCTACATTAGATGGTAACTCATCAGATGCCATTGCCAATAAATTTGCAGAACTGTTGATATCAGGTGTTCCCTCTTGATTTGTGCCTCCTAGAGATGCAACAAAAGTTGAACATTTTGCTAATGAAATAGAAGATGTTTCTAAAGTCTCTACAAGTGTCAATTGTGACTCTGTACATCTCCATAGCTTTATAGTGCCATCTCTACCCTGTGTAACTAAGTGAGATTGACCGTTCGATAACTTTATCGATTGCATTGATAGAATACCTCTACTGTCTCTATGTGCCATTGGATATGACTCTAGACATTTCTTTTCTTGTATATCCCAAATCCTCAGTTCTCCATCACCAGAGCCTGAGTAGAGTATATTTGGATTCCATCTATCAAAAACCACCGAGTTAATATAGGAATTGTGACCTCTTAATATATAATAAGGGTCAGGTGACTTATTTGCGCTGTCTTTTAAATTGGTCACACTATTTTGTTTAACCTTTGGATTAAATTTATGTATTACTCTTTCACTGTACATTCTATAGACATGTTATATAAGTGTCTATATTAATAGTTTGTGAAAGCCAGCTGTTGTTTCAATTGTAAAAATAAAATAAAAAATGGGAGTGGGTTTTATTTTTATTTTTATCCTCGCTCTCGACATCTGCAACCCTTTTTTTGCTTTTCTTTAGAATGGCTGAAAATAATGAGTTTCCTCCTTTAGTATGTGTACATATGATACTACATTACAATAATATATTAACAATTATTAATTATAGGGATTTACAGTTCTAAAAAGGAAACCAACTCCCAAACCTGTTACCAACAATAACAGTAATAATAGTAATACAACACCAGTTACTACCTATTCAAACCCATTTAAAAATAATAGTAGTAACTCAGATTCCCCACAATACAATACAGATGATCATAATGGATTTGATTCCTATCTACCCTCACCTAAAGAGATACAAGATAATGTACCTCTAAACAATTCATATAACCTACAGAATATACATCCATTTTTTGAATCACAACCAACAATAAGTATGTTTTTTCAATTCTATTTGCTACATTAGTCTATATGTGATATTAATATGATTTTGTGTAGAAATAATGGCACGTAAACAAACCAACACAGATAATAAAGAGATTAAACAGACAAAACAAACAAAAACTCTAGAGGAGAAGGAATTGGATTATCAGAAATCTAGAGCTGCTATATTTGGAACACCTCTACCTGAACCATCATCACCAACACCTACATCACCTAGTGGTACAAGTAGTCCAACTACAACTACACCACCTACCTATAAATCAGGTAGTAATGGTAAATCTAAAAACACCAGTTCTCCAACGAATACTATACGACAACCACTTGGACCTGATCCATCTCAAGGTAGCGGATTTAACAGACAAAAGAATAACAATAGCAATGGAAGTAATGTTTCAAAGAAGTAGATAATCTTTGAGACATCTTCTATATCCTCCCTCTTCCTCTTCCACCCAACTTGGTACAATCAATATAAGAGGATATGATCTAGTGTAAATGTATAACCCAATATCGCTCTTATTGTGTTTACATGATACCTAATTAGGGAGGATCAACAAACATATTTATTGATTTTTAAAAATCATAAAAATGTTCATTCTTATTTATATATCTATACAAAACAAACATTATACCAATCATACAAACCATTATTGTTATTATTTAGTAGTAGATGATGATAATATTTGATTGGTAAAATTAGAAATTCTCTTTGAGTCCACTATAGATAAAGTGTATTCTGAAGACCTCAATTCACCACCCATAAAAACTCTGGTATTTCTGTGTTGCATTTGTGAATCGATAGGGACACGACCTGAAATATGAAACTCTGATAAATAATCATCAAGTTCTTGAGTGATTCTAGAGAGATTTCTTTCAGTTATACCTCCACCAGGTACCATAATAACAGAGCTTCCACATTCCTTTGCCAATACCATTAATTTCTTGATATTGAATAGACCCTCTAAGACTGTTGATTCCTGACCTGAGGTCAGTATCCTTTGTATTTGACTAGAAGGGCCACTGACACTAATGATATCCTTCAGAGCTTTCTCGCAATCACTCACCATATCAAACGCTCTATGAAATGTCACAGACATTGGTGTAGCCAATTGCACTAAATCTCTTAGAACTGGTATATCAATATTCCCGAATCTATCTAGTACACCTAAAACCACACCTTGGTATCCTAGTTCTTTTGCTGCTTTGATATCCTCTTTCATTATTAACAATTCAAATTCACTGTATAAAAAGTCACCTTGTCTAGGTCTAATCATCACAAATACTGGAAAATCTTTTGGTATCACCTGTCTGACAATCTTCATCATTCCATAACAAGGTGTCAACCCACCCAAGAACAGTGATGAACATAACTCCAATCTATCTGCACCTCCTTTAATTGCCTCTACACATGATTCCACACTATCAACACAAACTTCAATTTTATACTTCTTATTCTCCATTGTAGATAATAAACTAAACAATTCCAGAAGAGAGGTATCTTTGAACTTCCCTAAAATCAATATTCAAAAAATTATAAGAAAAAGATTTGATTTCATTTTTTTTTTTTTTTTATTGATATTTTTTTTTGAGTTAATTAAAAAAACAGTAATCATGGAAACAATGGATACTACAAACGATTTACCAAACAGATGGACAGATATTGGCAAGATGATAAAGAGAAATGGTCCATTTGCATCACCAGATTTTGTACCAGATACTAAAACCACACCAACTATTATGAATGGATTACAGAATGATTTCAAAGTTTTAGTTATTGGTGCTGGTGGTTTAGGTTGTGAAATCTTAAAGAATTTAGCATTATCAGGTTTCAAAAACATTGATGTCATTGATATGGATACTATTGATGTATCTAATCTCAACAGACAATTCCTTTTCAGAAGAAAGGATGTTGGTAAATCAAAAGCTGAAGTTGCTGCTGCTTTTATTAACTCTAGAATTACTGGTTGTAATGTAACACCGTATGTATCGTCTCTATATCTTTATTAATAATCTACAATAAGGTTAATCAAACCAATAGATAATATTTCTGTTTTTTTTCTTATATTTTTTTATAATGTGATATTAATATCCTGTTTGTTTATTTATAGATATAAATGCAGAATTCAAGATAAAGATGATGATTACTATCGTCAATTTAAAGTTGTTATTGCAGGTTTAGATTCCATTGAAGCTAGAAGATGGATTAATGGTCAATTGGTAAATTTGGTTGTTTGTGATGATGGTAATATTGACCCAGAAACTGTAATTCCATTGATTGATGGTGGTACAGAAGGTTTCAAAGGTCAAGCAAGAGTAATTTTACCAAAGATTACATCATGTTTTGAATGTTCTATTGATGCATTCCCACCACCTACCACCTATGCAGTTTGTACAATTGCTAACACACCAAGACTTCCAGAACATTGTATTCAATGGGCTCTCATGTTTGGTTTGGAAGATGCCAAATTACCAAAACCATTCGATCCAAAACAATTTGATAACGATAATCCTTTACACATGAACTGGGTATTTGAAACTGCTAAAAAGAGAGCTGAAGATCACAATATCACTGGTGTAACCTATAAATTGACTCAAGGTGTATCTAAGAACATTATTCCAGCTATTGCCAGTACCAATGCAATCATTGCCGCTGCATGTTGCAATGAAGCTTTTAAATTCTGTACAGATTCATCAGGGTTCCTTAACAATTACATGATGTACAATGGTCTTAATGGTGTCTATACCTACACTTTTGAATATGAACAAAAAGAAGGTTGTGCAGTTTGTGGTACTAATGTCTCCACTTTTGATATCTCTCCATCAACCACTTTGGAGGTCTTTATGGAAAAATTGATGGAAGATCCAAGATTCCAATTCAAAAAGCCATCTCTTCGTTCCAATGGTAGAAATCTATATATGCAAGGTACAGTTTTAAATGCTGCTACTAAACCAAATCTAACCAAAACTCTCCAAGAATTGGAAGTTTTAGATGATGATGAAATTACAATTACTGATCCAGCTCTACCTGGTATTGCCTGTAGAATAAAAGTTCACTACCTCCAAGATAATTAGCTTGCCATCCCCTTAATAGATAATTCAAATATCAAATCAGTTGTAAAAATAGATATTTTGACATAAATAACTAAAATATTATTTCATTATACTTTATATTCAATTTCCAAAATCCTTATCTACAATTTTTAAAAACTCTGAGATGTTGCAGAGTGCACTCTAAAAAAAGTTTACATGATGATACTAAAACTAATTAATTTCTAGTTTATTCTCTTTTTCATTTTCTGTCTATTTTCAAATTTACTAATGTTGGTACTTCATCCTCTTCATCTTCATCTTCATCAAGTTCGTCATCAAATTCGCCATCAAATTCAACAAAATCTTCAAATGGATTATCAAAAGTAGCCCATTTCTCTGGACCCATAGCAAATTCTTCTGGAGTCAAGAGACATTTTCTCAAAACTTCATTGAATAATTGTACATTGAATGTGGAATCAGCAAGAATAGACATTTCAGAAGCTCTATCTCCATAGGTATTCGATGAAATCTCTTTTTTGATTAGTTCATCGACAGTTGGGTATAGTGAATAGGTATCACTGCCATCGTTGGCTGCATAGAAATCTGGGCCCATATTAAAATCACCGTGCTCCTCCAGCAAGTCAAAGGTATAACTGCACTCCATGTCAGTTGCCAACCACATTTTACTGTAGGCCCAAATGATACCTTTGAAATTCTCTTTTTTTAGCTCTATACATTTTTCCTCTTCGTTAGGTCTAAAGATGCAGTTGAAGAGTCTTGTAGGGTGGAATGGAATTCTTTGATAAAAGTTTGAATGTAACAATCCAAATCCAGATCCAGTGACCTCATCATGTGACTTGATAATAGGTACATCTGTAAAGAGTGTCTCAATATCAACAGCTGCATGAGTGGTTCTAATAATTCTAGATGTTGAAACAAAAGTCAACATATCCTCAATATATTGTAATTCCTCTTTGGATACCAAATCAGTTTTGTTTAATAACAAAATTTGTGATGATTGAACCTATTTCCAAATTTGAGTTTTAATATTTTTTGGTGTGTTAATTTTAAGATTAAATATGTATATACACATACCTGTGATAAAATAACAGTTGAAACACGTCTTTCTGAGGCTTTCATAGTTTCATCTTCGTTGTCGTGGTCATGGTCATGGTCATGGTCACAACATTTATCTTGTTTCTTTTTCTCCTCTTTTTTTGTTGGTTTACAACAATCTGATTTGTCATCACAACAGTCAGATTTGTCATCACAACAATCAGATTTCTCTTTGCAACAGTCAGAGCTTTTAGATTTTTCACTGACAACAACCTCACGGTTGGATTCAGTCATTTCAAAGTTGTATCTGTCACTGAGGATATCCATTGACTTTAGATTAGAAAGGATAGTTTTACTGTCAATTAAACAAACTGTATTTTCTACCATTAATCTATCAGCTAAATCTGCCAAAGGACCTTCCTCAACTGAAGAAATTAATTCAAATAAGAATGAACCTTCAAAGTCATCAGATACGAATACCAAACGATCAAAGTTACCTGGTAATACAACCTTTACAACATTATGCTCCATTAGCAAACAACAAACTGAACCATTTGGAAGTTTAATAGTACTTTCTTGATCTAAAATTGGATAGTTTTTCTCTTTGGCTTCGTCTAAAATGGATTTTGGTAGTGTTTCATGATCAAAAATGAATGCATATTTCTTGGATTCATCCTTTTTCATTTGAAAGTATAATGATGATTTACCACTATCTTTAAACCCTAAAACAATAATTGATGGTATTTTTCCTTCTATAGTCTCCATTGAATTATTCGTTCGTTTTTGTTGGTCCTCTTTTTTTTGATAAAAATTAAAAGTTTTTTTTTTTTTTTTTTTTAATTTGCATAAAAATCATTTTGTCAAACCAACTTCAAATAATGAAACTGATATCAAAGCTATCATCGATTAGTTTGATATTTTATGTTTTTCTATTTTTTATAAATAATGTCTATGCACAATCAACTGTACATACAACTAGTGGATCATTGAATTCACTTGATATTAAACTAATAAAAGCACAAGCATACTCAGATTTACAATTCAATTTAATAACTGCAAGACTAGTAAACAATTATAACTTTTCAGAGATTGTTCAAATACCAAATGAAGACGGTAGAATTACATTGTAAATATATATACATACATACATCAAGAGTAGATGTGATAAATTAGATGTTAATTATAATTATCTCCCTTTTACAAGTTTTGATATACCTTTGGGTACCTATGTTTTAGATATAGATTGTTTTCAATATGAATATTTAAAATATCTAGTTGATGTAATTGGAACAAAAAGTAAAAATTCAATTCGAGTCAGAGCATTTGATAATGATACAGCATTGACATTACCACTACAAATTAAACCAGTTGCACACTATGGTTATTTTAGTGTTCATACACCATTCAGTATATTCAGTCTCATCAAAAATCCAATGGTACTATCCATTGGTGTGACTGTAGGTCTAATATTTGTTTTACCATATCTAACCAGCTTTATAGAAAGTAAGTATTTGTAAAACAACATTACACATTACAATTCAAGTCTTTTAAATTTCCAAATGTCGTTTTTAAAGTTCAATTTATTTTTTTTTTTAATTTTTTTTTTCATCTATTACATAATCACTAAATCTGTTTTGGAAAGATGTTGATTTGTAATAACTCAATTCAATGAATACTAAAATCAAACACATTTTTATAAAAATTTTTTTTTAGGTGATGAAGAGACTCGTGAACAAATAAAAGGTTCCCAACCGGATATGATACAACAAATGCCATCATGGCCAAAATTTAAAGCATCAAAACAAATAGAGAGTGCCAAAGATAAAGATAAATAAATAACCGAAATATGGTTGTATTGTATATAAATTTAAAATAATGTCCTAAAATTAAAATAATCGATTTATTGAAATCACAACTGATCAAAAAAAAATTTTGTGTTTGTTGATGTGGTGTGGAACGGAAAGAGCCGAAATTGAATTCATTGAAACATTTATTTAATTGAATTTTGAATTTATTACAAAAGATTGAATTGAAATAAAATAAAATATTAATAAAATAAAAATAAATATTTATGAAATAACCAATAAACATTTTAGATATTTTTAATATTAAAAGAAAACACCAAAGATATTTATTCCTATATTGTGGGTTGAATTTCAAAGATTTAATGAATAATTGACCAATCAGAAATGGAGATTTCATATTTTGAATCATTTTTCTTTTTCCAACTTTTAATGAAAATGATTTAACCCTCACAACTCGATAAATTATTTATTCACATCAGGTTGTGTTGTTTAAAACAAAATACATGTCAATCTCGATATTTATAGAAAACTTATTCATAATGGCTTGTAATGCAAGAAGAATATTACACTAAACCTGTCTAAAATGTGTAACAAGTGAGATCAAAATTAGAAAAAAATAAAAAATATCATGTAGGGCTCTTCCCTTTCAAATTCAAAGTATAAGTTTTTAATTTCATTGAACCTCTTTAGGAACCTAAAAAAAAAAAAAAAATATTGTTGATTTCTAATGCCATTTTCAAACTCTCTTTAATTTTTTTTTCCTCTCTTTTTGTTGTTTATATTAACTTTTTATTTTCTTTTTTTTATCTCCCACCTGTTATTTAAATAACTTTTTTTTGTGATAGATATATAAACTAGAAATTTAAATCGCTATAAATCAGTTTAATCAATCAAAAAAAAAAAAAAACAAAATTAGTACAAAAAAAAAAAAAAATTTTTTTATAGACACATTTAAACAGCCCTATTAAAAAAATTATAATAATCTATTAAATAGAAATAAGCGAATCGATTCACATAATTAGTAGATACAAATATATTTGAAATTTTTATTGAAATTTAGAAATCATGTCATCAAAGAAATTTGGGAAACTAGTAGATTTAGGTGACAATGACAACGATGAATTTGTAGAGATTCTTCAGAATGATAAGTTGTCATATAGTCACAATAAACTAAAAAAGAACCAAGAGGTTATGGAAGAGTATCATTCGGGATACGATCCAGAATACTATGAGGAACAGGCAAGTGGAAGTATCAGCAGTAAAAAAAGTCGTGGATTAGCATCCATTCTATTTGGTGGAGGTATTAGCGGAGGTAGCAGTAGTGGTAGATCGAGAAACCAAGCTTCTTCAGCATCAGGTAAACCCAAAAAAGACATTAGAGACCTCACAGACAAACAAAGTGAATTAGATAAGGCTATAGGTGCCTTTCTAACAACAATTGAAAAACCTTGGCAATGTTATGATGTCTCTGCAACTGCAATTATGGACGGTGAATTACTTAAAAAATCAAGATTTACAAGTGGTTGGAAAAAGTAAGTTTAAACTCACAACATCATCTCAAAAGATTTTATTCGTATCCATGTTCTCGTTTTATTATGTATTTCTAAAAATAATTTTTGTAAAATTTAAAAAAAACTAAAAAAAAAAAGATTATTAATATATTTTTTTTTGTTTATATAATTAAAATAGATATTATTTTGCTTTGAATGGAAATAATTTATATTATTATAAATATAAAGGAGCAAAGAAACCCAAAGGTATCATTTCTATATCATTTATAACACCACCAATAATCTTGAGTGAAAAGAATCTGGTTGATATCAAATCAGCACATGTCAGTAACTATCAGATTCAATTATACTCTCAAAAGAGAATTGATCAATTGTGTGCACTGTCAAATGAGGATTTTGAAAAGTGGAATGATGTATTCCAGAATTTGATGAGAACCAATCTGGAGACTGATGACTATGAAAATAGACTTTCAGCATGGAATCAAGTATATCCACTCTTTGACAAAAAATCTGAACTGGAACTCGACAGACTGCTACTGTTACTCGCTGAAATTGATTCTTATTCAACACATCTGATAAACAAAGCCAAAAAAGAGAAAACTGGTAATCTTCTAATGATGGAAGAGGACGACGAATCTGGTAAAGTAACTTGGAAAAATTACTATTTTGCTCTACTGGATAAATGTTTATATTATTATAAATCTTCAAAATTAGTATGTATATTTTTTTTTTACCAATTTTGGAAAAAATTCCAACGAATTAACTAATTTTAAACTTTTATGAATGTATAGCCACCACAAGGAGTTATCACATTAAAATATACAGATATTACAATTTGTAATGTAAATGAAAGTAATGTAAATTATGATCTAAGTCATTCCTTTAAGCTTTCAACACCATTAAGTGTTTTTATATTGAAGGCCAAGCACCAGGTTGCTATGGAAGATTGGGTGAATGCTTTAGATTTTTCAAAATCTGGAAAGAAAGGAAGAGATTTTACCTCAACATCACCATCCTCATCACCACCATCAAATAATTTTATAAATATTTTCAATAGTAATTTACAAGTGAATAGTAGTAACTCTGATAAGAGAACTATAAGATCCAGTAGTAGTAATTTAAGTCAAAGTTTAGCATTAAATCAACAATTATATCCAGAACAACAACAACAACAACAGCAACAACAACAGTCCTCGTCGGCCTCAGAAGATGAACCTCAGATGGTTGTCAGTGGTTACGGTAAAAAGTTTATTCCCACTCTGACCTATATTGTATTTGGTCATCCACCTACTTCCAAACCTAAAGTTGCTAAAATGTCATTGGGATCACATACCATTGGACGTTCCGAATCCTGTACTATTACCATTGACGATAAAAAAGTTTCTAGAACCCATTGTAAAATCGAAGTTTCAGATACTCAATGCATAATCATGGATTTGGGTTCTGGTCATGGTACCAAAGTGAACAAAAAGAGAATTGATAAGTATTCTTTGATTCCTGGTGATGTTATTAAAATTGGAAAAACAACTCTTAAATTTGAAGTTGTAAAAAAATAAATAGCCTAATAATAATAATAATCACTTAAATTCCTCTTCCCTCCCTTCCTTCACTTCCCTCTTCATATTCATTCCCCTTTTCCAACCTTCCACCCCTCCCATCCATTTTTTTTATTCACTTTAAGTTATATCATATTATTAACTAAACAAACTCCAACCACCACCCTCATCCTGTCCATAGTACTCACCATCATCGCATATGCCACCACACAAAATCGTAAACTAATTTTTTTATTTTAAATAAAATTATACAATATTTCACAATATTCTTTCAAAATGTTCATATTTTTCTGAATCATTCTTTTTTTTTTGATTTCCCCATTTCAACCCACATAAAAGTTATTTTGTAAAAACTTCAAAATTTTTTTTTCTTCCCCAATTTGTCCTGCATACCATCTTCATTTAAGATAAATGACAAAATTATAAAATGAAAAGTCAGACATCAAATTTTAGGAAATATAAGATATTTTTAATATCAGCAGGTATCTGTGGTATACCTTTTGCACTTTCTATGAACTCTATGTACAAGTACAATAATTTTAAAAACAGTTTGGAGGAGCGTGAAAAGAACAAAAATGAAATTGCACTATTAGAGAACAAACCTGTAGATTTTTTCAATAGATTTAAGATACCATCTAGAATTGACCAATTAAAAAGATTAGAAAAGCTGGAACAACATCATTTTGGTAATCAATCACAAAAACAAACAAATTCACAACAAATGATAGTAGACCTAGATGATGCTGATAAAGAGCTAGATGTTATTGTGATTGGTGGTGGTGCTACAGGTAGTGGAGTGTGTTTAGATGCTCAAAGTCGTGGTTTAAAATGTGCATTATTCGAAAGAGATGATTTCTCTTCAGGTACCTCAAGTAAAAGTACAAAACTCATTCACGGTGGTATACGGTATTTGGAATCTGCTATACTTAATCTAGACATTAAAGAGCTGGATCTTGTTAAAGAGGCACTGAAGGAGCGATCCAATCTTTTATCTAATGCACCACATTTATCAAGACCTTTACCTATACTAATACCTATCTATCATTGGATAGATTTACCCAAGTTTTGGATAGGAACTAAATTGTATGACTTTTTCTATCCTTTCAATGACATACCGGGTAGTTACTACATGTCAAAAGAAAAGTCTTTGGAGAAGTTTCCGTATCTTAAAGAAGGCTTATTGGGGTCAATTATCTATTACGACGGCCAACATAATGACTCCAGAATGAATGTTGGCATTGCATTATCTGCTGCTAACCAAGGTTCAATTGTACTTAATTATGCTGAAGTTACTGGGTTTTTGAAATCTGAGGAATCACCAGAGTCAGTAGCTAAGATTCAGGGTGTAGTGGTGAAGGATAGACTCACAGGTAAGAGCTATAGAGTTAAGGCTAAATGTGTAATCAATGCAACTGGTCCATTTTCAGATTCTATAAGACGTATGGATAATCCAATGGTTGAACCTATAATAGCAGGATCCACTGGTGTTCATATTGTATTGCCTTCTAAATTGTGTCCTCCTGATATTGGGTTTTTGAATCCTAATACCAAAGATGGTAGAGTTCTATTCATATTGCCTTTTGAAGGTAAATCCGTTGCTGGTACTACCGATGAGAAATGCCAGATTCATCAGGACCCTAAACCCACAGAATCAGAAGTAGACTTCATTTTGGAGACTATTAAGGAATATACAAAAGATGGTTTTGAGGTTAGCAAGAGTGATATTACATCAACTTGGTCTGGTATAAGACCACTTGCTAAACAAGAGTCTAGAGGTAACGGAGAGACAAAGAAAATCATTAGATCTCACGGTATTAGAGATTCGCCAAGTGGATTGATATCTATTGTCGGTGGTAAATGGACTACCTACAGAGCAATGTCTGAAGAAACTGTAGATTATGCAGTTCAAAAAAATAGTTTTTTTACACCACGTTATTGTGTCACCCCCAATTTGAAATTATACGGTGGTGCACAGTATTTTTCAAAAATGGATGAGTACCTACAGAAACGTTTTAATTTACCATCAGATGTTGCCAAACATCTTGCACATAGTTATGGTGATCAGTCACCTTTTGTTGCTGAATTGGCAATGAAAAGAGACAATGATCAACCACGTCGTCTGGTTGAAGGTTACCCTTATTTAGAAGCTGAAGTTGTCTATGCAGTACAGAATGAATATGCAGTAAAGGCACAAGATATTCTTGCCCGTAGAACTAGATTGTCATTCCTTGACTATAACAAATCAATGCAATCTCTACCCAAAATCATTGATATCATGGCACCCCTCCTCAACTGGAATCAATCTCAAAAAGATCAAGAAATGAAAAATTCAATTAACTATCTAAATACCTTTAATTATAAATAATACCTTATTTAAAGGTCAATTTTACAAATAGATACCTTGACAATATTTGTCGGGATAAAGTTATTATCATGTTAAAATGTCAAATCATTACATTAGGTTTTTACCACCCCCCCACTATTGATATGATTTGGTTTTCCAAATAAAATTTAATTATTGAAATTATAACTATTTAATCAATTATTTTGAAACTACATTCTCCATTCAATATTCAATTGATATGGTTAAATCTATTACAGTTACAAAGAAATATAATTTGTTTAGTTTTATTAAATATACCATTGATAAATCCCAACTAGTTCATTTATCACCAGGACAAATAAAACTTGTAAACTATGGTCTCTATAGATATAATAAGACCCAAGATGAAAATATTTTAGATATTGGGATAATCATAATTTTATCTTTGTATCTTTTTATTCAGGGGTATTTTGGCAATTACATTTTAATAGGTTTGGCTTTGGTTTTATTGGTATCTGTATATAAACATGTAAAAGCCATAGAAGATAAAAGAAAAGATGATCATATATATATTACAGAAAATTTCAACGAAGAAAATGACCACGTCATAAAATTTGTACATAAAATGAAAAGTAAAACTTCATATTTTCTGTATACCAAATATGAACATAAATTGGTAATTGAATATAAACCAGAATAATAATTGAGGTAATTGTTAGAAACAGTTTACAAAATAAAATATATTTGATATCTTGTCAAAAAAAATCTCTTCAACTGCGAAACATACGTTTTGTGCAAAATATTTTTGATCAAAAATCTTGAGTATCTACCCACTTTGTTATTTTTATATTTTAAACAATCAAACCTTAAGAATAAATAAATGTCATCAAATGATATGACAATTTATTATAATGAAACCAATTGTAAACACAATAGTGACTTTATAATTTGTTTCCCAGGTGATAAAGTAACTAGTGGAATGATAGTTATGGCAATATTCTCATATGTTCCTGTAGTTGTATTTGTACCACTGTTTTTTTGGTACCTTTGGAAGAGATCCATTATACCTCTTATTGGATTAACATCGTTAGGATTCGCATTGATTCTCAATGAATTGATTCTAAAGAGAATAATCAAACAGAGTAGACCACCTGAATCATGTGCATGTTCATTTGGAATGCCTAGTGGACATTCCATGACATCAGTTCTATTATTAATGTGGGTTATATTAGAGTTCACGTTATTACCTCTAAACAAATCTTGGACTAAAAAGAGGAGAACTACATATATACTGATTGCAATTGCAGTCTTTTCAGTGGTACCTTACTCTAGAGTCTATTTAAAATATCATACACCACTTCAAGTGGGAGTTGGGTGTGCAGTAGGACTGGTTCTCTCACTGATACTCTATGTATTCTTAAGAAAGTTTCTAATGCACAAACTACCAAAACACAAAAAGATCTTTGTGGAATTTAAAGGAAAGAAACTACTATTGATCAAAAACTCTTATAAATTTAAAAATCATACGGAAAGTTATAGTAATATTTCATCTACTACAACCTATCTTCACCATGTTGTTCACTATAGGTCAACCAGCAGAAATAATCTTTATAAAGAGACTACCACCACCACCACAACTTACGACCAATCACAAATAGAACTAAATGCCTTTGAAAAAGAAAAGTTAAAATAAACACCTATGTAATATATAAATCGAAATTTAAAAAAAAAAAAAATTATAAAAATATATATGATCATTATCCAAATTTGTAATTGTGTAAAAAAACAATTATTTCTAATTTAGAAAAAAAAAAAAATTTTTTTATTTTGTTTTTTTTTATGTTTTATCTCCTAGAAAAAATGAATAATAATAAAGTAGCACAAAATCCACATGTAGATGGACTTTCAATTACTAGAAAAAGGAGAGGTGGTATTAGTAGTGAGACATTAGGTGGAAATAATCAACCAGCAGTCTCGATACCAACTGTACCAAAATCAATAGAGACACAACAGAGACTGCAGCAAGCTTTAAAAATGAATATAATGTTTAGTCATCTTGAAGAGGAGGAAAGGGAATCTATATTTTCAGCAATGGTAGAAGTTCACTATAAAGCTGGTGATGTAATTATCAGACAAGGGGATGAAGGTGATAATTTCTATGTGGTCGAAAATGGTGAATGTGACATTTATGTAAGTAAGAATAATGAGTCTCCTAAACATGTAATGTATGTGTACCAAGGTGGTTCATTTGGTGAGTTGGCTCTCATTTATGGAAGTCCTAGAGCTGCAACTGTAATTGCTCGTACAGATGTAAGACTGTGGGCTCTTAATAGAGTAGTTTATCGTACTATTCTAATGGATCAAACTCTAAAGAAGAGAAAACTATATGAAGAGTTTTTGGATAATGTCTCTATTCTAAGAGATATTGATAAATATGAAAGAACATCTCTGGCAGATGCATTGGAACCTTGTGTATTTCAAGATGATGAGGTTATCGTCAGACAAGGTGAATCTGGTGATAAATTCTATATTATTGTAGAAGGTGAGGTTAAAGTAACTCAACAACAGCAAGATGGTTCTCAACAAGAGGTTGCAAGACTTCACCAAGCTGATTATTTTGGTGAAATTGCACTCTTGGAGGATAAACCTAGAGCTGCAACTGTTACCTCTATAGGTGTAACTAAATGTGTAGAATTGGATAGACAGAGATTCACACGTTTATTAGGACCATGTGAAGATATTCTCAGAAGAAATATATCACTGTACAATCAATATTTTTCAACTAATAATAATATTTAATTACAACAAAGTCTTTCCCTCCCCTTCCTCTTCCTCTTCCTCATTTTATTTGATACTAAACCAACCAACAAACATACATAATCTATGTGTGTGCTTATACATAATTCACCACTCACCACTAACAATATAAAAAAAAAAAAAAGGTAAACAACAAACCCCAAATTTGGATTCTCTGTACAAAAACAATAATACAACAATTAATATTAATTTAATGGGTATTCACAAATAAAATCTTGTAAATAATCAATAATGTAAAAAACCTAACTAATAATCAATAAATCCCATTCCATATATAATCATATAAAGAATATTAATTTCAAGATATGGAGAGTACACCCTCTCTCTTCATTTTACATAAATTACAAATCTAACTAGTATCTCTGTGGTTGGGTATTTATTACAGTATTTGGAGCTTTAGATTTCTTATTCATAACCTGTTTAAATTCTCTCTTAAATTGAGTTTTTATCAAACCAACAGCATTACCATCAACATGTTTTCCTTTAGTTGATTTAAAAGTCGTTGGAATTCCCATTGATTTCATTAGTTCTGCAGTTTCGGGATCAATATCTTCATCTACTGGTTCATCTATTTGTTGTTCAAGTTTAATTTTTTTATCATCCCTATCCTGATGTTCATGATACTCGTTATCACTATTATTATGGTGTCTATTTCCAGATGGTGGAGGTGACCTACTTCTATCTCTTTTATTTCCTGTATATCTATTTTCTTTTGATACCGGTTTTTTGTCTCTATTATCTCTATGATCATCATAATCTCTTCTACCTTTATTATCTCTCTGATCTCTATGGTCTCTATGGTCTCTATGGTCTCTGTTATCTCTATGGTCTCTTTGATCTCTGTTATCTCTAAAGCTATTTCCTCTTTGATCTCTACGATCTAAATTATCTCTACGGTCTCTATCTTTATGATCTCTATCCTTTTCTCTAAATACATGATCTCTATTATCTCTATTATCTCTATTATCCCTATTATCTCTATATTCTCTAGGAGGATAAACTTTACCATCTAAATTATCTCTATGGTCTCTGTCTTTTTCTCTATAATCATTTTCTCTATAATCTCTGTCTCTATTATCTCTATGATCTCTATTCCTGTAACCATCTCGTGAATACTGTTTTAAAGCTCCAGGTTCATCATCGTGGTTATTAAATTTATTATTCATGTCAAAATTCTACAAAAATAGGCAAAGCAAAATGTTGGAGGAATTTGTAAAAAAAAAAATATAACTTTCTATTTCTGTCTTTCCAACAATGAATCCAAATCACCCTCTTTTGGATAGGACAATGGTTGGTACCAATAATTTATTCAATAATTTATAATATAACATGCTAAATATTTATTTTGATTTTGATTTCTTTTGTCTAAAATTATTGGCATCTGTGATATTCTTCTTTTTAACTTGTGTTTTTACAACTTTAGGGGTTGTTGCTGCTTTTGATTTTGCCAATTCTATTTCTTTTAATTTAGTAATTTCTTTTTGCTTTTCTTGTTCTTGTTGTTGTTCTTTTAGCTTATTAAAGGATAAACCACCAAATAGCATTGTTGGTGCAGAATTTGTAGTTGGAGGTGGTTTAACATCAGTCATTGTTTGGTCATCATCAGATGCAGATTGCATTAGTTGTTTTTTAATTTTAATATCCTCTTCATTATCACTGGTATCACTTTCAGCCATACCTGCAAATTTCTTCTTTTTGGATTTTGATTTACTCTTGTTTGATTTCTTTAGAAATCTTGCATCTTCATTGATTTCATCTATATCCTGTTGTTCCAGTTCATCTTTTTTCTGTTGTAGTTCTTCTTTGGACATGGATGCCTTCTCTTCTTTTTGTTTTTTCATTTCCTCTAATTTTCGTTTCTTTTCATTTTGTATCTCTAATTTCTTTTGTTGTTCCTCTTTTTTTAGTTTCTCTTTAGTCTCTATTTTCACCAGTCTTTGTTGTTCTTTACGTTTCTCTTTGTATGGTATCTTATCAATTTGCTCCTGAGTTACTCCAGTTATATACTCAACATCGGTTTTATCTTTAAGTTCTGGCATTCTGGGCAAACGTAAAAGTCCAAAACCTTTAGCTAGCTTTGGATAATCAATTCTATGGAAAATGAATATATAAGGACACAGATGCTCTTTATAGGCTCTGATGTGACTTACAAATGCAACCAAACTCTTCTCCATGACTTCTCTGTCGGATAGTAAAAGTTTCTTTACCTCGTCTGAATGATCTATAACTATAGAGTCTGTGTACTTGTATTCTAATAATGGAACTTTTTTCAATTTTAGGAATTCTATATAGGTGTCTTCTTCAGGTGCCAAGAAGAGCAGCGCATTACCTTCACGACCCATTCTAGCAGTTCTACCAATACGATGAATGAATGCTTTAGGATCCTGAGGTGCATCATATTGAACTACCCAATCGACATTGGGGATATCCAAACCCCTAGATGCCAAATCCGTACTCAGTAACACACCACTTTTTGCAGCTGAAAATTCATCAAAAACTTTTATTCTCTTGGTGTGTGGTGCCTTACCATGCAGAGAAAAGAATGGAAGATCTTTTGTGGATTTTAAATTTTTTAAGAGTTTGTAAAAGTAATCTACTTGTGCACATGTGAGGAAATACACTATAATCTTATACTGTGTTGCCTTTTCAGAGAAGAATTGTAAGAGTCTATTGAACTTCTCGTCTGGTGGACATATAGAGTATCTGTTATCTAGAGTTGAAGGTATAGATTGTACCTCTAGTGTGTGTGAACTCTGAACTGATACCTGTACTCTAACTGGATTTCTCATACCTGTTCTAGCCAATTCCTTCACTTCTGAAGTCTGAGTTGCCGAAAACAAACCAGTTCTTCTCTGTTTAGGAAGTTTAGATAAAATCGATGAAATTGGTTGATGAAAACCCATATCCAATAACTTATCAGCTTCATCAAGTATCAATACTTCAAATTCCTTCACCTTCATATAATCAGCATTCGATATTCTATTAAAAAACTCATCAATTCTACCAGGTGTACCCACTATTATATTACCACCAAAATTTTTAAAAGCTTGTAAATCCTGATAAATTTCAGTGCCACCTATCAACAATAGTGTTGAGATCTCTATTGGAACCACAGGTGGTTTCACTAAAGTATTCTCAGGCGTGTCTATATCTATATTCTCTAATTTCTGTTCTTGAGGAGGGTTTAATAAATCTTGAGTGAATTCTAATATAACCTTTTGAATTTGAGTTGCAAGTTCACGAGTTGGTGAGATGATAACTGATAGAATTTCACTCTTTTTTGGTATCTTTTCTTTTCTCAATATCATTTCAATGATTGGAATTACAAATGATAGAGTCTTACCAGAACCTGTGCAAGCTTCTACCAAAACATCCTTATTTGTTAGAAACAATGGTATTGCTGCAGCTTGTACTGGTGACATTCTCTGAAATCCTAATCTATCAATAGTCCTTAGAGTACTATCTTTTAATACTGGATCTAAACTATCCCATGTACCACCATCAATAGCGGCAAAATTTAATCCACTACCACTTTCTTTGATATTTTCTGTATTCATCAGATGGGAAGTAATTTAACAAAATTCAAAAAAAAATGTTTCGTTCGTTTTTATTAATACTCAATTTTTTACAATTTAAAATAGTCAACATTTATATGAATAGAAGTGAGGATGTGAATATTTAATATGTTTTGAAAAATAATACTCTAACCCCAGGGTTCCTATTTTAAGAATATAAATACTAAACTATTTGTGATTCAAAAAAAAAAAATTAAACAATCTGATCAAATAGATTGTAAACTTTTTGAAAGTAAAATCACACTCTTCTAGTGAGTTATATTTAACATTCTTACAATCTTGATTTAATCATGTCATTATCTTATTCAACTGATTTAATTCAAAGATGAAAAATATTGTAACTTAAGAAATTCCAAATAAATTTGGTGGTTTTTGACTTTTATCTCCAATCGGGAGCAACTCTCATAACACCGAGATATCTCTTTCATTGCTCAACTGCTTGGCGCGCATTATTGTAAAAATAAAAAAACTTTCATTTGAAAATTTGAATTTTTTTTTTGAATTTTTGCTGTTAAATTCTATTCTATTTTTCAAAAAATTTAATTTGAAATTAGACATTGTTCAAACACTTGTACACCCATCAATTACATTACAATTTTATTTATTTGATAACAGGTGTGTATATCTTCAATCTACATTCAAAAATATTTAACCACTGTATAATATTTTATAATATATGTTTACAAATTTTTTGAATTATCATCAACTAGTTTATGATTTTGTAAACATGTATTTATAAATGACAACAGTCAGTTTACTATTTATGTGACTCACTACATAGATAGATAATATACAAATTTCTTTTAAAATTATTATTATCATTTTAAAAAATATAAATATATAAATTAACTTGCTAATTCCATTTTTTCTCAAACAGATAATTCAAAAATTTCCAAGAAATTAAAATTTCTATCAAACCACAACTTCACAAATCACAATATAACCAATTAATTTAATTATCAATTTAAATTTTAAAATAGTTTTATACAAATAGAGTAATTTTGGATTAAAATTTTTTTAGGAAAAAAAAATGACAAGACCTATACCTGATCAATTTGCTTTCGATGAACCACAATTAATGAAAAAGAAAGCCAAGTTTGATGTAACACCTCCATCTTCACCAGGAACACCAAAGAATCAATACCATTGCCCCAAAGCACCAACTAAAACTCCACACAGATCACCATTGAAAAATCTCAATGGAAATATACATTTCCTAACTCAGAGAAAAAAGACAAAATCTTGTAGTAATCATTTTGATTATCTAGTCAAACTGGGTGAAGGATGTTTTGGAGAGGTTTGGAAAGTAAGATCTATACTAGACGACAAATTATATGCTATAAAGAAATCAAAGTCGCCCATTTGGGAAACTTCACAAAGAAATCAACAACTTAAGGAAATTGAAAAAGGTGTGAAACTAGGTCACCATCCAAATATTGTTGGTATATCGTCGGCTTGGGAAGAAGGTGGCCATTTGTATATTCAAATGGAACTTTGTGAAAGAGGTAATCTTAAAGATACTCTGGCACAGGTTTGTCAAGAGGAACCTGAAGGCGGAAGAATACCAGAGTATCTGATATGGAGATACATTGTCGATATTGCACAAGGTCTGAAACACATGCATTCCTTTGGTATTCTACATTTGGATGTCAAACCTGAAAACCTGCTTTTTGGAGAAGGCGGTGCACTAAAACTCTGTGATTTTGGTATATCATTGGAAAAGGATACAGAGGGTGACCAAGTCTATATGGCACCAGAACTACTAGATGATATTCAAACTCCAGAAGCTGATATATTCAGTTTTGGTATAACTATATTTGAAATTGCAACCAACTATTCTCTGCCAACTCAAGGTTATTGGTGGAGAAAACTACGTGAAGGTGAAATACCCTTCCCTGAAAACACTGACATTTCAAAAGATCTTAAAGATCTAATTACCCAAATGATGCATCCAGACAGAACCAAAAGAATTTCATTAGATCAATTATTAGACTTACAAAAAGTCAAAGATACAATATCATTAATTCATTCATCTAGACCACCATCACTCATTAGACAATCATCAATCATATGTAATTTTACACCCCTAAATAGTTTTTATAGTAATAGTAATAGTAGTAGTAATAATAATAATAATAATAACCATAGTATCAATATTAATCATCTCAGTAATAGTAGTAATAATTTTGAAAATGAAATTATTAATTTTAGAAAAAGATTTGTTAATACAACAAATGTAAAAAAAGCAATTTCACAAACATCACAAGATAAGGAAAATCAACTTCCAACCGGACAAACTCCATCCCAATCAGACTCATCACAACCATCTACACAACCATCTACACAATCAATATTAACTCCAACTAAAACGCCATTATCATCTCAAAATGAAAACATACTAAATCAATCAGTATCATCGGTATCATCCACTAAAAGTGTACTTGACAGTGATCATTTATCACTGAATTCATCGGCAATCAAAATTAGAAAATTATTTTAATTTAAATTAAGTTTTTCATTAGATAATTATCATCAATATACAAAACAATATATTCACAAAAACAATAGCAACCAATAAGAAAAAATCTCCAAATAAATGTAATTGAAATTTTAATTAATTTTAATATTTATAATATAATTAAATATATAACTGCCATTAGTTTCTTTTAGTTTAACATTTCAAAATTGAATGCTTTTATTCATATTTAATATATATTTTATATTCTACAGAGATTTTATAATAGCTTGGGAATTTTCAAAGATGAGTTTCATTATATTGTTGACATCTACAATTTCAATGTGTGTTTGAATTGATTCTACTTTTGGTCGGATAAAACTTGGACCAAATACAATGGATAGATTGGAATTATTCATCATATTGTATTTTGAATTATCTGCAATTTTACTGAAAAATGGTAAAACTAATTTAAGTAAATTGAGATTTGGTTCTGGTAATTGTTTGAAGAGATCTTGTAATTGTATTACATTTATAGTTTTACTTCGAGATAAGGTAATTAATTGATCATATTGTTCAAATGTAAACAATGGTTCTGGTAGTTCTCTAAAGTACAATTTAAATACACCGGTATAGTTGTGTACATTGTCCATTGAGTAGTGTAATTTTCCACCACTATCCAATGTATTTCTAAGTGATCTAATCTCAATTGAACCACCATTTTCTCTAAAAATTCCTTTCTCCCCCAACGCGTTTTTTTCAAGAAATTCTGTGATTTCAAAGAGAAATTGTGGGAGACCGTTTTGTAGCATGATATCAGTTCGAGATTTAAGTGTAGATAGAGAATGTCCAAAGAATGCAGTGGGAGAATTCTGTGGAGATTCAGGAGACCATGCATATTTTAAACGTACTTGAACATCACCACTAACCTTTTCCTTTGAAGTTCGAGGTGCTAAAGGCAACCACATGGTCACCTCTTGATTGGGAGGTAACAGTGCCAATGGGTATATAATCTCTCCCATAAAATCAGCAGATTTGAATTTATCCTCATCCCAAACCCACACTCTAAAGTAACCCTCGTGTCTAGTGATTTCAAATAGGAAGTGTTCATTCCAAGTTGGGTTCAGAGTCTTATAAGATGTCTGTGACTTAATCTGTTGTCTTTCAATTCTAGAATAACAAAATGGGTCACTTAGACCATTAAGATCCTTACTAGCACAATTTCTAGCCTTTATAATGGTACCTGTTAATTGTCCATTCACTTTAAATTTTGATTTCTCAACTGTATCTAGACATTTCTTTATCGTTTCAGTCCATTGATCACATTCCTGTGCAGTATTACAAAAGAATGTATATTTCTCAGATGATCCTGTTTTTAATTCAAAATAATTTTCACCCTTATTGAGAATTGAGCAATTATCTAAACATTTGATACCTCTACATTTCTATTTCAAAATTCATTAGTAGCTATTTGATTCCTTTCTGAACAGTTATCAGACATACCTTATCAGTAATAGAAAAGTAATATAGAATTCTTGAATATTTAATAACAACTAATCTCTCTTGTTTAGTGTTCTTTCTTTTGTTTTTCATTTTTTGTAATATACCAGATATGTCACAATCTTTGAGGAAATCTTGAATTAAAGTATCTTTATTAGCAAGATTAACCTCAGTTTCTATAAAATTCTTTAGACTGAGAGATCTGGTAATTTTTGGTGTTGAAGATATACAATTAAATAGTGATTTGGTATCCTCTACTGCACTACTACTGCTTAGTGATATATTATTAATTGGTAATGTTACATTATATATTTCTTTTTTAATCTTAATTTAGTTTATAAATATTAGTGAGTTGCTAGGGATATCAGTGTAATAACTTTGAATGGGGCACATACTTCAGATATTAATTGATTGAGTGAAAAGGATGTTGGTGATATTAATGTTAAAGAGTCATTCTCTGAAAAGTTTTGAATTTCAACATCTATAACTTTGTTTTGTGAACTGTTTGCGCCTGAGTTTAATCCAAATATCTTTGATCTACGTTTGAAATCTGCATTATCTTTTACCAAACAAACTCTAAATGATAATGGTAGTGGTTCCATGGTAATCAATGTAATAATACAACAATATGATGAAAAAAATGACACAGAGCACCTTTTACAAATTTAAAAACCCAAAAATAAAAAAACTCTTTTTCCAACTCCTGTGATATTTTTAGATATTAGATTGGGTACCAACTAAATATTCAAATTTTTATTTTTATTATCTTTCTTACATAATTATAAATACAAAGAATCAATATTGATTATTGATCATAAATTTTTAAAAATTTATAATATAATGTTATTCTATTAATCAATCAATTGCAGATATAAGATACACTAAAAAATTTTTATTGTTTTTTAATTTTTAAAATTTTTTTTTTTTTTTGGACATTCTCTATTCATAAAACATAATGGCAATAAAATTATTTGTAGGACAAATTCCTAAAGCTTACACCGAGGATGAAATTAAGCAAATGTTTAAGGATTATGGTGAGATACTAGAGGTCTCATTAATAAGAGGTAAACAAAATAATCAACCACAAGGTTGTGCATTTATATTGTTAGAAAATAAGGAATTGGCTGATAAGGCTATAGAAGATCTACATGATTCTAAAAAATTCCCTGGAGTGTCAAATAACCTTCAGGTTAAATATGCAGATTCCGAACAGGAAAAACTGACAACTAAACTCTTTGTTGGTATGCTTCCAAAGTCATATGACGAGGAAAAGATAAAAACTCTCTTTGGACTTTATGGAACTGTAGAAGAAGTGTGGGTGCTTAGATACACTAATAAGGAATCTAAGGGATGTGGTTTTATTAAATTTGAAAATCGTGATTCCTGCCAGAGAGCCATTGATGATTTAGCAGGAACTAAACTTGAGGGTTCTTCAAGTAACTTGGTGGTTAAATTCGCTGACACCGAAAATGACAAGAAAAAAAAACAAAAACAACAAATCCAACAACTTCAAAGACAACAACAACAACAATTCCAACAATTCTCTATGGCAACCCCATTTGTACCACAAAAAATGAACTCCCAACCACTATTTGTTAACCCATTCCTAAATCTCTCCAATCCAATGACTAATTTTAATTTTCTTCCAAGTATGTATATTCCGTAAACTTAAGGTAATCTTATTCAAATTATTAATATTCTTTATTTAAAAATTAAAAGTTGAATCATCTCCATCAATTTTAGGAACACCACCTATAATGGGTGATGGAATTTATGATTTCTATTCAACACCATCCTTTGATGGAGGTGGTGGAGGCGGAGGAAGAGTTAATGGTGGAGGTGCTATGAATAATCAACAATCACAATTCTACCAAGGTAGACAAGGTAACCAAAATAATCAAATGAACATGATGAATATGATGATGACAAATGGTAGTTATCCTCAGAATCAGAATGGAAATAACTATAATCAAAATCAACAAATGCAACTAGCCCAACAGAACCAAAATGGTGGTAAAAAGAATCAGAGTGTTGGTCCATCAGGTTCCAATCTTTTCGCATACAATATACCAACAGTCTACTCAGACAATGATCTATTTCTGTTATTTCAACCATATGGTATGGTTGTAAGTGCCAAAGTATACATCGATAAGAATACAAATTTAAGTAAAGGTTTTGGTATGTATAAACTCAAGTTACTTTACATCTATAAAATATTCAACTAACACTTTTTTTCATTAAAACTACATAGGTTTTGTTTCATATGATAATCCAGCATCAGCATCACTGGCAATTAATAATTTAAATGGGATGATGTTGGGTGGTAAAAAATTAAAAGTCTCCCTAAAAAATCAATCAAATGGAAATTCAGGTGGATCTCAACCTTATTAATCTATTTCTAATTTAAAAACTAAGATATAGGTTTTGTATATATAGAGAACAGCTTTAAAAAAAAATCATATTGTATTGTTATAACTTCCTCTATCCAACAGGTTCATTATCCATCATTACCACTACTAGAACTACAACCTTCTACCCAACAACTATCCTTACCTCTACCACCACTTGTCTCTATATTTTATATTTATTGACATTGTG
The DNA here is from genome assembly GCA_001606155.1 of Tieghemostelium lacteum. Taxonomy (NCBI): domain Eukaryota; phylum Evosea; class Eumycetozoa; order Dictyosteliales; family Raperosteliaceae; genus Tieghemostelium; species Tieghemostelium lacteum. The sequence continues at coordinate 93,716 of LODT01000016.1, read as the reverse complement.
TCTTCCTGTTACTCTCCTCTTTACCCAAATAGTACTAGTTTATGTTAAACGGATGATATTATCATGTAGTGTTTTTAGTCACAATCAAAAAAACAGAACAATTGATTTTTTATTATTTATTTCTTATATATATAAAGTGTTGTACAAAGAGATCTTATTGGATTATAATTTATAGTGATATGTTTTTTATATCATAGTTAACTTTTTTTTTTTTTTTCTTTATCTAATAAAACTCTTTTGAATATTTGGTTGTTGTTTTTTATCATTACTCCCAACATTTGCAAGTTCAATAGTATTATGGTTGGATTTATATGGTTTTTGTAATGATAAAGGTTTCAATTTTAAACTTAATCCAGTGTTTCCAATAGTAATTTTCTTTGGTTGTTGAGTTTGATTATTATTATTAAAATTGGTTTTAGAATTATTGGTATTAGTGCTTGTACTATTAAAATCAAATCGGTTGGTTAGTCTACAACAAAACAAAAAAAAGGATACATATTTCAAAATTTACCCGTCATTTAACTTTAATATTCTACCGCTACTTATACTACTATTGGTATTATTATTTAAATTTGATACTTGTGATTTTAATTTAAGAACCTTTTCAGTGTTTTCTTTTTCTTCAATTTCTAGTTCTAGTATTCCATGTTAACAAAGTTCAATTATCTATAATGTTAAAACATACTTACTTTCAATCATTTCTTTGTATTTATCAACCAAGTTTTGATCATTTTCAATTACATGTTTTTTACATTCCGCATCCAATACTGTCATTTTTATGGTTTCCATTTCTATAAGCTCTTGTTGTCTTTTTTGTTGAAACATCTCTCCATCTGAGAAAGAGTGTTGCCACTCATTAAATTCTTTAACCTTTTGAAAATATTCACATCTATATTTGGTCCAATGTAAGTAAACAAATTTGATAATCTACTAACAACAAATCAAAATAAACGAACCTATTCAATTCTCTTTCTTTTACAATGGAATCAATCTTCTTTATCAAGTTCAATTTCAATTCATTAGATTTTACCAAATCTTGATTATAAAATTGAAATAGTTCTTCTAAATTAACTTTTTCTTTTAGTTTTTGATGATATTCAATATTTTGTTTATCCAAATAATCAGACTTGATTTTGGTCTTTTCAGTGACCTTTACAATGGATTCTCTCAATGGTTTTAAAGTATTAAAGTTATTATCTATTTGATTTGATAATTTGATAAAATCTCTATTTAACTGCTCAACTTTTAATTTTAATTCATCTATTGTATTCATTGAAGGGAGACTAAATTTATTATTTATATTTATGTTATTCTATTGTGAGGTAATATCATCAAATGTTTCAAATGAAATTTCATCTCTAGTATTTACATCCCAATCAGGTGAAATTGAAGAAATAAATGTCAATTTACCTTGATTTGGTAATTCAATCTCATTTTGAGTTGAATTTACAATATTATAACCACACATTGTATATAGGTTTTTAATTTCCGATAACTGTGCAAATGTGCAATATAATTAATATATCAATTAGTAAGGATTGTTAATGTTGAATATGTTATTCAATGAATAATTACACTTAAATGATTCCAAGATTGTGGAGTATCAGAATTGTAGGACATATGGTTGAAAAAGGATAAAAATAAAGAAGATTTCTTTAAGAGTATTGATATGGTACTAAACTTTTTTAAAAGTGATGTGAAATTGCATGTGTCTTGTGGAGATTCAATAGTTATAACTACATCTACTGAAGATTTTCTCGATTCGTTATTATATATATCATAGTTTTCCAAGTTCTCTAGAGGTAGGCTATATATATGAAGTGTACTATCAGCACCTTCCTCTTGATTCTCTTTAAGAGTGTCATTTTGAATTCTAATATTTTGATAGAGATATTGTGCAACCTGTTCCTCAACTTCTATAGGTATCTCTCTTCCTACTGCCAAAATGACAGTTTTTATTCTAAATGTAATCTGATTCTTTAAAATGGCATCTTTGTATGTGGTTATAAAATGATTTTGCAGACATTGTAAATAGTAACAATTGTCTACTGTCAATCTCTTCTTTTGGGCTTTGTAAGACTGATACAATACAATTGATCCAAAAACACTACCTATTATCGATCCTAATATAAATTTATTATTTAATAGTGTTATTAACTGTGACATAATCATCAAGTTGGTTATTTCTAATTTTAAAAAAAAAATTCAAAACACAATGCAAATGTCATTAAGAGAAACTTAAAATTTTGATACAATAGAAATAATTGGTCAAATGAGAAAAAACTCTTTATATCATTTTAAAAGAAACCATGGTTTTAGTTTTTTGAAATAAATGACAAAAGTAATTCATATTATTATTTAATGTTTAGTTTTTTTTAAAAATTTGATTAATTTCAGTTGGAACTCTGGTGGCAAGCACAGGGTCAGAGCATTTAATGTCAAAGGTGATAGTACCATCTCTTTCTTTTACCAGCATTGCAATGTGGTGATTTTGAATGGTTTTAGTGTAACATGATGCAGTGGTACCAGATGGATGTAATTGAACAGTTTCAAATTGTAAATCAGTAGTCAACTGATTGAGAACCTGTTGTAGATTACTGTTGGGTGAGGTAACTTTAGTAGATGAGCTATGTAATGTACCTGACTTTTGTAAAATCTGAGCAAATTGATCTTTTGTCAATTTAGTTGATTTGGTAAAGAGACTCAATGGTAATGGAATAGTAAGTGGTACTGATAGTTCTGGTGATGATGATGGACTTGCTTCCAATGTGAATTGAAGTGAATGCGAACTAATCATATTGTTTACATTTAAAATTTCAAAGTAACTAGTTGAACTACTACTTTCAAGAACACCAATCTCACCACTGTTCTTTACAGATTGCAATGACTCTACAGATTGTAAACTCAATTTTACATCAGACATATCCTCATCTGACTTATTTTGCAATTTAAATGTAATCTTGAGTTGATTTTCAATCTCTTGAGATGTCTTTTGAATTTCATAGCTAACTTTAAAGTTTTCGTCATCCAATAATGTAACAGGTGGTAACTTCTTTAGTGCTGGTGGTGAAACTACAGTGGTTGCAGTCTTACCAGTTGAAGTACTTGAAGAGGTAGAAGTTGCAGTGGTAGAAGTTGCAGATTTCTTTGATTTTGAAGTAGATGGTTTCTTTGGTTTATCTTGACCCAAAGTTGGAGAGGTTACCTCTTGATAAGAGATAGTAGGTGAACTACCTGGTTTCTGAGAAGCAGCCATTTTCTTTTCATTCTTTGATTTGAGTTCCTTCTCTTTCTGAATATCAGTACGATGTCTGTTAACAGGTAAGATATCACCAGCTGACAATGGTTCATTGAGATTGATAGATGATAATGGATCATATTTAGCATTATTAGGTTTCTTTGAACTTTCACTATCAGAATCAGAGTCTTTGGCACCATCTGGCATCTCAGTGGTGGTGTCGATTGTGAATTTCTTTGGTTTGGCTTTAGTTTTTTCAATTTTTTTAGGTCCTACAATAACAGGTCCCAATGATTCTGGAAGAATTGCAACAGGTACTGAAATATCAGATTCCTTAGATTTTGTACTTGATGACTTTCCACCGAGCATATAAGGGTTTTGAGCTTGTTTTCTGAGTCTCTCCTCACGTTGTCTTTGAAGCTCTTCTTTGGTGGGTTGGTGGTGATGATGATATGGTTTATCATCTTCGTCTTGGTTGGTGAAGATATTATTGTGGTGGCTGTGAGAGGTAGAGTAAATGTCATCGTCGTCTTCTTCTTCCTCTTCTTCAGGTTCTTGGAACTTAGGATCATTAATCCATTCGTCTAAGTCCAGTCCTTCGGGGATTGGTACTTTCTTCTGGGCTTTTGGACCTACAGGATTCAACTGTTCAGTGAAAATTGAAATGAGTTCATCACCAATATTGCTATTGACATCTTGTCCTTTGGTGACAGTGTAGAACTTCAAAATCTCATTGACGAGACAAGCACGTTCTTGGACCTCCAAATGAATACTTTGGGTAAACAATGGAAGTCTGGCATTGAGAATATCCAAACACTCCTTGATAGTCTCTTCAGTAATCTGATCAGCATTCTCAGCATCTTCTGGAATATCCTCTCCTTTAAATGTAGATATAGCATGACTGAAGATCTTTAATGCATTCAACATGTAGACACTTTGAATGTGTGCTGGTAGAACTGAGACTCTAGGTTGAAGGAATGCTTCCAAAGCCTCAATTGGTTGATTTATATTTGCAGCAAACTCACCAATGATCCAAGCAGCGGCATATAGTACCTCACAAATTCCATTTTCAGTTGGGTTACTCATTAATTTAGGGTTCTTGAGTAAATCAATCATTTGCTTAGTACCATAGGTTCTGACAACTTTTACACGAATTATAACGTCAAGGAACTGACTGGCAATCAATTGACCGTGTTCAGTGTCTTGGTGACGTGTAAGGTTGCAGAGAACAGAGATGTACCATTCAAAGTCGGTAATGAATTGGTAGGTTTGCATTGAACACAGTTCAATGATCTTTCCAATGATTTGGTCCTTGTAAGTGCCCTCTGCAGTCTCTAGTTGGTCAAGTAGCTTAGCAACGATATCTGGAAGATTCTTCTTGTTTGCCATACCTGCAAGAAGGTCAAGAGCTCTCATTCTGATACTGGTATCAGAATCATCTAGACAGTTCAAAACGAGTTCCTTGTGTTCTGAAACTGCTTTTGGATAAATTTTCATAATGTTACTAAGTGCTAGAAGACCGAGATATTTGAGGTTCTGGTCGGGATGTTCAATGAGTGTCTTTAATTTACCAACACAGAGTTTCATCAGAGGAATGTTATCTGAGATACCAGAGATACATGTTTGAATACACTCGAATAGAAGTGACATGGATGGCGAACTATTAATAATGTTAGTCAAAGGATCTACCATTTTTTTTGCTAATCTGGGTTCGTGTGGGGTTAGTGCTGCAAAAAGTTTTACAATTTTTATCAGCATCCAATAGTTGGTACTATTGTTGGTTAGAATCTTAAAGAGAACAGGTGCCAATGGCAAATAGTTCTTTGGATTCTTTCTGGCAAGTTCGCAAATGACATTGACAGCTGATGACATGACAGTGGGATCTGGATCCTCTAATTTCTCTTTAAGTTTAGGGAAAGTAGGTCTAAGTGCCTCTGGATACTTGAGGAAGATCTTATAGAAAACAGCAACTGTTCTCTTGAGTACATGTGTCTTTTGACTACTCAAAAGAGTCAAAAGATCATTTGCAAGATCTCTTGCCAGATCTGGTGTACATATATTCGATAGACAATTTAATGCCAAATAAGCCTCTGATGGGTTATTTGATAGAAAATCTTTTCTAATCTGATTAGTTGCCAATGTAATAACTTCAGTACTGTCACTGAAAGCTTGTGAAGCTGCTAAATATCCAATTCTTTTACTAGTGAATTTATTACTTGACAATACTTCAATAATATTAAATGATGCCCAATCAATATTGTATCCTAACATGTGAATCTGTTCATTTTGAATTAATAGTCAAATTCTTTTACTTTGTTTTACTACATTTTCCAAGTGTTTAGCGTTCTAAACTTACATAGGTTAATTTTTGAACTGCTAATGTCTTCTTATAAATATCACCCCTGAGTTCATCTTTAATTTCAATTATACATTGATTGATAAATTTAGTTTCATTTTTTTTATGATTTCTGATACCTCTAATTAAATCCACTAATGTTCTTTCAAACATTTTGATGTAGATATCTGAAAAAAATATAAAAATAAAATAAAAAAAAAAAAATTTAACACCAGATTTTTCAGGATACCACCAAGGCATACAATTAATTTATAATACAACAATAGTTTTGAAAATTGTTTTGTTGGAAGTTTAAAATATTGAATATATTTACATAGTTTGATTAAATAATTGCAGGTCCCTTAATAAACATATGTTTTGGATGCCTTACGCTATTGGTTGTTTTTGATCTTTGGTTAAAGAATAAGGACAATTAGTTAATGATGATACTTAAAGTCGGATAGAGCAGCTTCTTATTGATACTAATTATATCTATTAATAATTGAAAAATTGGTCAAATGGTATATCATCAATTCCAGTTAGTAGAAAAGAAATGATATAGGAATAGGATAAAACGATTTTATGTCCATTTCTTCAATTGAACATTCTATGTTCTAATTGATGGATGATTAGATTCTAACAAATTTATTAAAAATGAAAATGACCAAACCCCATAATTTATAGTGATAAAAATATGATTGTTTTTTATTGATGATCGATCATTTACTATTTTAATGAGGTAGATTTGGTTTAAGATGGACAATATCCTAGTTTTTTACAGTTTGTAGTACCTTGGTAGAGTGCTTGAAAATCTTGTTTTACAATTTCTACACAGAGTTTATTTTGTTCTGGTCTGTAATATAAATCATTACATTGTTGTAAAAGTTTAGATTTGATAAATGTGGGGTTTTGATATGGTTTTCTAATGAGAATATTTTGATCTAAAATGACACAGATTTGACAAGCTGTTACTTCAGTGCTATCACTAGATCCAGTTATAGATGATCCTGTACCTGTAGCTGTCATAGAAGCTGACATTCCAGTTGCAGATGTAAATACTTCTTCATTACAACAAATAAAAGATACAAAAATTATTACAATAATTAACAATACTGATAATTTATACATTTTTAAAATGGATAATAATAGAAAATATTAAGATAAGATGGTAACCTTTTTATTAAAATAAAAATTTAATGTATTTTTAAATTTAAAGGATATTTTGTAACCTTTGATGATGTCACGAAACGGTAGATTTTTAAAAAAAAATTGAAAATATCTAGTTAAGGGTTCTAATAGTGTTAGTTTGATTGAAATACTAATCCATTTACATTTCAATAGTTCCGAGATGTTCTATACCGTTCTATTTAGGATATGTGTTTATGGATAGATGATCTTATCTTGAGTTTCTAAATAATGGTAGGTTCGATCTAATATAGTTTCTAGAGTTGTAGGAGTTGTACTGTACAGAAATCTACACTGTATATTTAAAGAGGTAATTTGATTGTTATTATACAGTGCATCAGTATATCTAGTCAATTGATTTTGATTAATAGCTGCTGACTTGGAATTTGGTGCATTTATAGAGAGGGATGTTAACACTTCATTTCTAGATAAAATATCAATCAGACTTTCTATAAATGTCTGTTGAGATTCCCTTTTTCTAGACTTTCTTTTTATGAATAGTCCAATATGTGTTAGAGTTCTATTCCTACAAAGACTTTCACTGAATTGTTTACAATCAAATTCCCATATACTACATTGCACATCTCTAACTGACACATGATTACTATCAAGAAGCTGGATAAGCTCTGTGAATGACCACACGTTAACATCTAGTTTTACTAAATGCCTATTTAATAGTAGATCATTGGATAAACCCAAACTTATTTTTTGAGATTCTATATTGATAGTCATTTCAGTGAGAGTTTTTGAATTGATTTTAATAAATGTTGATAGGTAATGGTAGACTCTAGGATCGACATTATCAACTACCAAACTAGTGAGTCTAGGATGTTTATCCATAATTTGGTCAAGTTGATTGCAGTTGACCTTGTCAATGAGTTCCAAGTTTGACTTTTCACCCCATCTCCATAGTAAACATCTAAGTGGCGAATAGACACCGAATATAAGTTCCTTTATTGTAGTATTGACTATACATGACATTGGAAGACTTTGATCTTGAATAGTTTCCCTAGTTGGAAAATTTAACTGTAAGAGAGTTTTGTTTTTATTTAGCATGGATACTAATGATTGTATCTCATCAGTGCTCATTGCGGGGAACCCACCTATAAACAGCATTTGAACAGTATTGTTTTTCTCTAGACACTTGAAAAGGTTACATATGTCTATTACTTCAAATGGACAAGATTGCAAGATTAGAGTTTTTAGAGATGCAATCTGACTAAGCATTTGAGATACCAATATATTAGGTTTAGGTATTTCAATTACCAAATGTTCAACTGATTTTAATGGTGATAGATCAATACTGAGTATTGAGTTACTAGTAATAGCTGAGTTATTGAATCTACTCTCTATACTTAACTTTTTTAAAGTTTTTTTAAGGGTAGGTTGAGATTCCATTAACTGTGATATCTCTTCAAATATCTTTTCAATAGAAAATATGGAATCAAAGGAAGTTACACACAATTCTATTCTACCAATTAGATTGTTTTTTAAATCTAATTCTTTAAAAACCTCAATTAGTTTTTGAGTGTTACATGGTGAGATGTTAAGTATGTCAATTTTAGTCTTTGACAGAATTGATAGTTTATCAATATCTTCTACATATACCTTCATGGTTCCAATGTTGTATTTAATACCATGGTTTTTAACTTCATCTATATAACGTGAATTTAAATTTACTGTAAAATCTGATAAACCAATATAATTTAGCCATTTGATGACGTCGTATGGTATTGAATTGGTTGGTATTGTAATTTTCTTCACTATATTCTCTTTCCAATCTCTACAAACTAATCTAACAATTTTAATAATATTAAATATATTATTAAGGTTTGTGTAATGATTTATAATATTTATTACTACATGGTGAGGCAATGACATTTTCAAAAAAAAAAAATGATTAGAAATTTGGAAAATAACTCTATTAGTTTAAACAAATTTTAATTTTATTAATTTTGTGTTAAATACTTTTTGAAGTTCTTTCTTAAATAGTGGTGGGAAATCATCATAGTAATCACCAGTGAAAGAAAGTGAATGAATGACATTGTTTTGTAAAAGTGCTTCTTTTAGTGGTTTCATATATCTTTTATAATCTTTTCTGAATTTTTTAGAACACTTAATTAGAGCTGGCAGATGAAATGTAACTAATGAACTATTGATCGTAAATATACTAGTTAAGCCAGATATCAACAGAATAATAGGTTTTTCTTTTTTGTTTTCAAAATCCAAGTTTATAAATCTATCTAGAAATGTTAGAGTACGTAAATAGGTATTCTGTGATAGAGCATTACTGAATTTAGTCCATGAAATCTGGCCTGATATAACATATAAATGGATAATAGTTGGATGGTTACTCTTAAGGAATTTAACAATATTAAACTGACCAATTACATCCTTTAAAGTCAGAGATGTTAGAGTTCTATTGAATTGCAATGTCTTGTGAAGGTCTTTAAAAGTTGTCAAACTCATATCTACCAGCATTGGCATATTGAGTTTAAGTAAATCTTGTTGAGCTACTCTACCTGTTGAATTAGATACTTTTAGATACTGTAAATGTGGAAAATGGTCAATTAACATCTTGGTAGATCCTTCAACTAGTGTCCAATCAAAATCAGTTTTAACCAATGCTGATATATCTACCCACATCTTTACCAGTTCATTAGTAATTTGATTCTTCTTGTTGACTTCACCCAACATCAAATGCGTCAGAGTTGAATTTTGAATTTTACTTTCAACAAGTACACCATCCTCTACTTCATTATTATTATTATTGTTATTATTATTGTCTTCTTCTTTTGGGGTCTCGTTTGATTTTTTTATTCTAAATTGTGAATGGGGTATATTGAGTATTTTAAGAGTGTGGTTGGTGTTTAGTAGCTGAATAAGGGTGCTGAAAGGTGCAGAATTGTTTCTTTGGTTGGGTTTAAATAAACTAAAAATATTGGCTTGATTGGTCATTTGAAAATTCTCAATGTTGGTATTGGGAATCAGAGCTTCAAGTAATGGTTTTAGAGAATTATTACGAGGTTCAATATTGATAATGTAGTTGGTAACAGAAAGGTTTCTAATACTTGGACAGTTTTGAATGATATCAATAATAACATTACTTGGAAATCTATTGAGAGTTAATGTAGTTAAAGTTGTTAATTTGCAAAGTGATGATGAATAGGTTTCCTCAGTTGTAGAATGGATATTGGAGATGGTAAGTGTTGTAAGATTCAATAGTACACTATCAGGAAGAGGTTTTTGAAGTGAATTCAAATGATTAAATACACTATTGAGACCTAGCTTTTCTAATTCACCATCAATTTTCAGGTGATTGAGGTTTAGGAGTGTGGTATCATCGATATTCTCTATAAACTCTTTAAATGACTGAACAGTGATATTATTATCACCATGAAAGTTATTGTAGTTGTCTTGTTGAATTACAACCTTTATAGTACGAATAGAAGTAAAGGTGTTCAACAGTGACAATGACAATGATCTAATCTGTCTATTGTTTTGAAGAAACTGGTAGAGAGGGTATTTATAGGTTGTAGGTAAATTCATGTGAACATGTACGATTTTACCTTTATATCTACTGCTATTGTTAATGTTATCGACATCCAATGACACTGGTATATGTATACCCAAGTCCAATAGATAGTTTATATGTTGAACTGACTTATCAATAAGCAATGGATTAAACAGTTGTAGTCTAGGTATTAGATTAGTTCTCCAATCTTTACACACCAGTGACATTCTAGTTACAAATCTACACAGTAATGTCAAATCATTACTATCACTAACCAATTCCTCCTGATTAATTATTAAATTTAATATATTAATTGAAATCAATATAGGAATATTAAATTTACTATATTCCGTTTGATCTTTGTTTTTACTACTATTTGTTCCCATCAATCCTCTAAAACCAAATAACATTTTCAAAAAAAAATACATAAATATCTTCTTCTTTTTAATCTGTTTTGTAAATCCAAACAAACAAAAAACCAAAAAATTCCAGTTCATTTAATCCATTGTTTTGAATTCCTTATAAAGATATTTTAATAAACCACATCGAAAATTAATGATCACAATTTTTGGCTCAATAGTTTTTTTCTATTTTGAAAAATTGGATCGAATTCGGAAAATATGGAGTTGCATATAGATAAAAGTCAATATGAACAATACTTTGATAAGTCTATAATAGAGTTTAAACAGACTAAACATCTCGATCATTGTCTTTGGGAAGAGGTATTTTTTGAGAAATTAAAAAGACTCGAAAGTGTTCCACAATCCTATCACATTTGTAAACTCTTTATCAAAACACTAATGAAGACACGCTCTGGGTTTGAAGAGTACTTGATAAAATGTATTCAATCTAAAGATGTTAATTGTCATGTTGTTATATTTCAATTGACATCAAAACATGATGATATTATACATTTTTCAACATCACTACTCTCCCAGTACCTTACCTTTGGTATTCAACATCACAATCATCGTGTTAGAACATTAGCATTATCACATTTAACTGACTGTACAATGTCAAAATATGATTTTATTGATTTGTATCTACTATTTCTAAAAGTACTTATAAGACTTATATTCAATAGATACACATACTCTCACTAATTCACACATAAATCTCATAAATCTTAGGTATCGTTTAAATTGAATGAATTAAATGATAAAGCATATGAAATTCTACAACTTTTGAAGTTGGGCAAGTTTATGATTAGATCAGCAGAGTTTTATAAGGAGATTTCGGAACTGGTATTTACAAGTGACCATTTAGATGATAGATTGATTGATCACTATTTTAGATTTATAAATTTACAAATCTCATTGTTTAAAGAGAACAAAGAACAAATGAATTGGAATGTGATATTGGATAGTATTGTAAAGATAGTTCCTAGAATAATATCACAGAATCACATTAAATTGAAATCACAAAAGTTTAATGAAATCTATGAATTTAGGTCATTGTTTGGTGATGAACAATCAAAGTATTTTGAAAAGTCTTTGTGGAATTGTTTGATGGAATACAAACAACAAGGAGGTGACAATCACATTATTGATAGATTTATTAATGGTTTTTCATATGATTCCACTATTATACAGAATCAGATTGAAAATGGTGTATTGTATTCGTTAATCAGAGAACATCCTTCGGATTTCAGTAAGACTCTGAAAATATATTCAAAGTATTTTAATCAGGTACAGTTTGAAGAAATATACACACTGATATTCAATGGTGAAAAGTGTCAAGATGAACTTGATCATCTGATATGTTCTAATGTTTCAAAAATGCAAAACATCTTTTTAGAGCATATAAATTGGGCAATTGGTAAACTGGATCAGTATACAAGACTTATAAAAATCATAGCAGTATTGGTTAAAAGTTGGCACTCGAGACTCTCAACTTTTCAATTGAATAACATTGTCAATAACATTGTTGAAAAACTTGAAAAACCAAAAATAGCTGAAAAAAAGTGTGATTACCCCCAACTTTCTCATTTTCTGTGGGAACTGTACAAGTTGAGTGGAAATTTAGATCTTTTGAAAATGGTAATACATAATCTTGAAAACTTGGAATACCTTGAATTATTGGAGATATTTCAAGCGTGTCCACCTGAAATTGTAGTCATTTTCTATCAGAATATTCAAGAATATTTTGTAAACAAACAAAATGCTTGGAATATAAAGATGGTGCCATTACTGAAAATCTATAGTTACTTGTCTCGGAACCATCAACATGATTTCAAGCAATTCCAATATCATATTGATAGAAATCTGAAATTGGATCTACTAAAGATGCTTATGACTACTATGCGACTAGAAGGTAAAAGAGAATACATGTTGATGCTAGAGTTGATACGAATAGCACCTTCAAATGTAATGACAATGTCTTTTTTGGGTAAGATTATTATGGATATCTATCACCATCTACATAATCAATATTATATTGACGGGTGTACCAAGAGACTATATTTTGAGAGTATAGATAACTTATCCACATGTCTAGCTGACAGTTTCAAATTAGCAAATCAACAGGACCCCTCTTATGAGGCCTTTGAAATATTTGTGTATAATCAGTTGTCACCGGAATCTGATACTGAAGTATGGACGAGTGATGATTATTTGGTGTTGTTTGGCGAATCATTTTTTCAGTACTGTCAAGAAAATAAAGATATGTGCATGGAAACAGATAGGGATGTTTGTATGTATACAGGGTACTATGTACTCATACAAATAGCACTAAAGTTAAAAGACAAGGATATTCTCAAACCTATCCTACTTTATACCTTAAATAGTGGAGCTTTGACACTATTTCAAACAAAGTTAATTTTAATGGACTTTCTAAACCAAAATAATGGTGAATTACTAAACCAATTTCTAGACTATACCATTGAATATCTACCTAGACTGTTATTCCAATATTTACTATTCAAGTCCCCTGAAATTGTAATGTCTAATTCTTCTGTTCAAACACATATAAACAGATTAATTGACAGTGATATGCAATTGGAGATTAAAGCTTTACAAATGGAATGTCTGTATTCACAGATACCAGAGTCAAAAGAACATCTACAAGAGAGAGTAAAAGCAATTCCACTGCTAAGTGACTATATATATTTCCATATAATGGGATTGTGTAATGACTCTATATCACTTTTCAACATGGCACTTACTTGTCGAAAACTCTTTAACTTGGCATCCAAACTAGTATCTTTACAACCCATCGATTTAAAGTACTATGCATTCACTGGAGACTTGGCATCTATAGATAAACCAGAGGATAGCTATCACTTGTTTAAGTTTGGTGTTGCTTATATGATGACTTCCGATTTATCATTGGTACATAAACGCTTTCAAAGTAGTATAGAGACATTATATATAGATTCTGACGCACCAATTGATATCCATTATCTAAGTTCACTAAAATCCATATCTGTTTCATCTCATGAATATTATCATAGCTTTACCAGAATATTGAATGCTGCTCAAAGTAATTTGGAAGAACTCGCTTTTGATTTCTCAGAATCACCAAATTTTCTTAAAGAGTCAATTGAGTTTCTCAAACAATTTCTAATGTCAATGAAAGAGAATCAATGCAAACTCACTACACTGCGCATTGGTACATGGACAACCCAATATGAACCTGATATCCATAGACTGATCATTGATATTCGATCACATTTCAAATCTTCCAAACCTATCAATGATAATCCATATTGGTTGAGTTTGTCAGTTATCTCTACAATTAATTACCCACACAACACTAATATTTTTGAGGTTTCTGATCTAGTCAAAATATATAATGATGAACCATTTACCAATGAATCTAATCATCCTATTGATATTCAAACTATCAATGTTGATAGATTTTTACATTTACATAAAGTATATTTATGTCTTAAAGAGAAACCCTTAAATACCCTAAATCTACTATTACAATGTAAAACCGTAAAGAAATTGGCAATAGAAGGTGATATAATGGATTGTAAAACACAATTAAGATTGGTGCGAAGTGACATTAAAAAAAATACCACTCTTAAAAAGGTTAAAGTGGTATTGAGTTACACAATATATGAAAAATGTAAATTTAAGACAATGTCAAAAGATATAGTAGATACCATTCAGTATATCTTTGATACATTTAATCTTTCAACTAGTATAAACACAGTTCACTTGACATCTGACAAAACACCTCTATTTCCAATACTACCAAATTATCAACAAATCAACACTGGTAAATTTAAAAATTATAATAATTTCACTTTTAAATCCATTTAGATCTTTGTTTAAAAATAAAAAAAAGTACTCTCAAACACACTTCCATTGATTCCTTTCCATTCCAAATCAATAATGTAAAATGTGAATGAAATTTCATTAAAAAATATCTTCAAATTTTGATTTTTATTTTTTTTTATTTTTTATAGGGGTTTTGATTAAACGAATCAAACAACCAAATATAATAATTACATATAAAAATGGTATGAATATGATTATCATACATTTTAATATTAAATTTTTTTAGATATTAATGATTTTGAATAAATTTAAATATAGAGTTCAAATATTGAAAAAACTAAAGATGGAGTTGTAGTATTAAACTTTGAAGATTTAATTAATAATAAGGATTTAGGAGATTCTATTGAGGCAGCTTATGGATTCTATGGATTAGGATTATTAGTAGTCAAAGGGGTTCCAAAATTTGTAGAACTCAGAGAGAAACTATTAAATATGGGACCACAATATTCATCACTTTCTGATGAGATCAAAGAGAAAACTGTTCATAAAAAGAGTAATTATTCATTTGGTTGGTCACATGGAAAGGAAATTCTCAGACCAGGTGTATTTGATGAATATAAAGGATCATATTACAATAATCCACAATATGATGAACCTTTTTCAGATAAGGATATGATTGAACGTTTCCCAGAATCATGTCACCCAAATATATGGCCTGTTGAAGATTTCCCAGAACTCCGTGGAGGGTTCATGGAACTTGGTCAATTGGTTGTCAGCGTTGGTGAACTTGTTAGTAAACAATGTGATAGCTATGTCAAGAAACAGTTGGGTGATGCCTACAAAGACGGTACTCTTCAAACTATAATCAAGGAATCAAAGACTTGTAAAGCACGTCTTTTATACTATTTCCCAATTAACGAAGATCAAACTGAACGTTCCAGAGATTCATGGTGTGGATGGCACAATGATCACTCATCACTTACTGGTCTCTGTCCAGCAATGTACTTTAACATGAAGGACTCTGATAAAGTAGTTAAAGACTCTGATGTACCATGTCCTGATACTGCTGCAGGTCTCTACGCAAAATCAAGAGATGACAAAGAAGTTAAAGTCATCATTCCAAAAGATTGCATTGCATTCCAAATTGGTGAATGTTCACAAATTCAAACTGGTGGTCTCCTCAGAGCCACTCCACATGCTGTACAAGCTATCAAATATCCAGAATCTCAACATGTATCTCGTACAACTTTTGCTGTATTTATGCAACCAAATGTTGATGTTGTCTTAAATACTCCAGTAGGTAAAGAAAACTGTGCAGTAGGTCAATATAAATCTGGCATGAATTTTGCTGAATTCTCTAAAGTTACCATTGAAAACTATTACTCTGAGTAAACAACCGCCTTTAGAAATTAAATAAATAAATAATATTAAATTACTTTTGTTTTTTGATAATCAAATGGAGTCTATCCAAATTTATTATCTATTTCATTCATAAGTTATACCAATAATTAAATTTTAATTTGGATTATATGAAGGTACTCTAGATGTTGATTGTGGATAGGTAAAATCAATATGTAATTTCAATTGAGAAAATTCATAAAAATATGTTATAAAATATAAGAATAATGTTAAAGCTGATGAGATTTCAAATACTGCTGAAACATTTTGAAATGTTGATCTGTATTCTCCATTAACAAATTGTAATATTAAATCTATAAAAATTAATATTAATAATCAGTGTTAGAAATATTCCACTACATTCATTCAATTTGATTATATCCAATACCTACAAGGGAAGAATAAAAATATGGATGCAACAGTCATAATTTTTCTACATATAAGTACTTTTCTTTCAAGTGCCAATATGGAATCTAAATAAGTTTGTACTATCATGTAGGATACTCCACCCAAGAAAAACATTGCTAAGTTATAATAATTATAAGATTAAGATTCATTCTATTAATATTTGTATTATTTAAAAAGTATTTTTTTTTAAATATCTGTTTTTTAGATATTTGTTTTTTTTTTGTAATTGTAATGTGTTGATTTGCAGTTATAATGAGTTAAACCCTGGGTGATGTGTTTCCTAATACTTACTTGCAAAAATTAAATGTACAATACCTGCGTTTCTGTACTGAAAAGAAGCTACACCTAACATACCAAATGCCGATAGAATTCCAATTGAAATACTCAAGATATTCAATCTGTGTCTCTTTTGTTCAATATGTGAGGTATTGTCACGTAGACTACCTGTGTATGGATCATTATCTATATTGAATTTTGTAATAAGATATTTGATAAATGTCACCAAAACCATTATAAAAGAGGTGATGGACAACCCCAATGTACCAATACAAGATTCAGGTGCCTGATTGATACTAGAGGAAATGAATGGTATTTTCATATTGGTATGCCCCAATTTCTCTGTAATTGTATATGTAGTAATTAATGTTACAGTTGGTAGGATACATATTGTCCACAAGAGTAATTTTGGTTTTAGTGTAGTCATCCTCTTCTGTTCCCAATTTAAAAAAAAAATAAATCAATCAAAAAAAATTAAAGCCTAAAAACGGCGTCGTTTTAATCTTAAGAATATGAGGGGATGTGTATGAACTTTAAGAATTAGGACCTATATTCAATACAAGTGCTATGTTTGAATTTTAATTAATATACTCCTAAGGATACCAATTGAATAAACTATTAATAACTCTTTTTTTTTTATGAGTTCAACCTAAAAATGAAAGACCTAGGTGTATATTGTTGATACTTTAA
Organism: Tieghemostelium lacteum; assembly: GCA_001606155.1. Taxonomy (NCBI): domain Eukaryota; phylum Evosea; class Eumycetozoa; order Dictyosteliales; family Raperosteliaceae; genus Tieghemostelium; species Tieghemostelium lacteum. Next base: position 76,446 of record LODT01000016.1, on the reverse strand, counting down.
ATATCTCTTTCTATTGTATAATTTATTGATTTTTATCCCATTTACATTTAGACTTTTTTTTTATTGTACTATTAAACTAAAAGTTATGCATATATTAGTATGCTGTTTAGTCATCATTATTAATAATATTGGTGCTTTGGTGTGTGGTAATAATTTACATTCGAGTAAAAAAAAAAGTTGGTAATTACTATTATTATATCTATTTTAATGGTATGGTTGAGTTTTGTGGTGTTCAATCTTCTCATGTCTAATAATAAATGAGAATAGAGATAAACCAACAATAGTATGAACAATAACACCAAATGATCCAGTTTTGAAGTATCTTGAGTGATAAGCATCTACAATTTTCATAAGACCACCTCTGTTAAGGTTGCTTTTGAGTACTTCAGAAGCATGTCCTAATTTCATATTATCTAATGTCATTTTATTCACCTGTAATTTTATAAAATGAAAAAAAAATCAAAAAAAAAATAAAATAAAATTTAGAAGTTCTATTTCAAACACCAATACCAGATAAAAACTTTTAAAAGTCCAGATAATCTCTGATATATTTATTAATTAATATAGATCTATTAGTTTTTTAACTTCTTCATGTAGAGATAAATTTTTTGTATCTTCTATATCAATTTTCTTTACAGTTATAAAGGAATTTATTATATCAGCCCCTAGATTTTCTTTTAGATAGTCATCAGAATCAAGACATTCTAGTGCTTCTGTTAGATTAGATGGAAGATATCCTATTATATACTTCTTCTTCTCTTCTTCAGTAAAGAATTTTGGAACTTTTGATGTCAAAGGAGGTAATTGTATTGAACTATCATTCATTCCATGCATACCAGCATAAATGATAGATGCCATAACCAAATATGGATTTGAACAATGATCAATGGTTTTAACCTCAAAATTTGTGTTTCCCTTGGTATTTGTTGATGGTGATGATGGAATTCTAATGAAAACCTCTTTGTTATCAACACCCCAAGCTATATCACCACCAGACCAACTATTAGGAGTCAATCTACGATAACTATTATTACATGGATTAAATATTGCTGTTAATGATTTGGCATGATGTAATAAACCTGCAACAAATCTACATGATTCTTGTGAGAAACCTGATTCTGGATAGAGTGGAGATGTTGTACCAGTTGATGAAGTTATTGGGACTATATTCTTACCATCTCTCCACAATGACAAATGTGCATGACATCCATTTCCAGCTTTATTTGCAAATACTTTTGGAAGGAAACATGCAATAAATCCATTCTGATAAGCAACTGCTTTTACAGTTTGATGAATTAACTTATGTCTATCACAAGCAACCAATATATCGGTATAAGGTATAGTGATCTCAAATTGACCAGGCCCTGCTTCCTTTAAGACTTGTTCAATTGGAATATTCATTGCTTCAAGTGCATTTGTAATCTTTGATAAAACAGAATGGTAGAGGTCTAAAGAATTCACAGAAGCAAAAGCTGTAAAATCCAAAGGCTTCAACATACCTTCTTCCAACCAAGGTTTTAATGGAAACAAATAGAATTCCTCTTCAAAAGAACCTTTTAATTGAAGACCATGATTCACCTGTAAATCATTCATTGCTCTCTTTAATACACCTCTAGGATCCAATGAAAATGGAATCATTCTATCAATTGTTTGTAGAGTATCAATAGATACACCATCAGCATCACCTTTTATGGATTGGTAACAGTATGCCATCACTTGAGCGGTATCTTTCAAATAATCAAGTTTAACAAGAGTCTTCCAATCAGGTACTACCCAAATTGCACCAATTTCATTGTTTGGTATTATATCAGGAATTAAATGTTCATTAATGGTAGGTAGTGACATTGAATAATTACCAATTACAATACATTGAAAATCATCATTTTTATCTAATATATAGGATTTTGATGATGCTTTACATCTGATTTTATTGTTTAGGTCCACCCAACATATTCTAATGAATTTTATATTTTCCAATTTTTGATAATCCATTTCATTAATTATTATTGTTTTATTTTGGGTATGCATTATTAATATAATTATATATATTTTAAAATAATTTATTTTTTTATTTATAATCAAAAATAATGTATTTTATATTGAAATGGGGGATATATCTTTAAAAAAAAAATTATTAATTACTCATTAAACAAATTTTATTATTAATAGATATCTATTAGTTTTTTGATTTCATCATCTAATGTTAACCCTTTTACTGATTCTAAATCAAATTTCTTTACAGTTATAAATGATTTAATTATATCATGTCCAAGATTTTCTTTTAGGTAACTATCCGAATCAAGACACTGAAGTGAATCAGTGAGATTAGATGGTAGATATCCTATTAGATATTGCTTTTTTTCTTCTTCAGTGAAATTTGCAGGGTTCTTTGATGTCAGTGGAGGTAATTGTATTGAACTATCATTCATTCCATGCATACCAGCATAAATGATAGATGCCATAACCAAATATGGATTTGAACAATGATCAATGGTTTTAACCTCAAAATTTGTATTTCCAATTACACTTGTTGATGGTGATGATGGGATTCTAATGAATACTTCTTTGTTATCAACACCCCAAGCAATATAACCACCAGACCAACTATTAGGAGTCAATCTACGATAACTATTATTACATGGATTAAATATTGCTGTTAATGATTTGGCATGATGTAATAAACCTGCAACAAATCTACATGAATCTTGTGAGAAACCTGATTCTGGATAGAACGAATATGTTGATGAAGTTATTGGGACTATATTCTTACCATCTCTCCACAATGACAAATGTGCATGACATCCATTTCCAGCTGAATTTGCAAATACTTTTGGAAGGAAACATGCAATAAATCCATTCTGATAAGCAACTGCTTTTACAGTTTGATGAATTAACTTATGTCTATCACAAGCAACCAATATATCGGTATATGGTATAGTGATCTCAAATTGACCAGGTCCTGATTCTTTTAGAATTTGTTCAATTGGAATATTCATTGCTTCAAGTGCATTTGTAATCTTTGATAAAACAGTATTATAGGTATCTAAAGAGTATACTGATGCAAAAGCTGAAGAATCCAATGGTTTTAACATACCTTCTTCCAACCAAGGTTTTAATGGAAACAAATAGAATTCCTCTTCAAAAGAACCTTTTAATTGAAGACCATGATTCACCTGTAAATCATTCATTGCTCTCTTTAATACATTTCTAGGGTCTAATGAAAAAGGAACTAATTGATCATATTTTGATAGTCTACTCTGAGGACCACCACTTGTCGATAAAGCAGGTGCAATTACACCTTTTTTAGATTGATAAAAATAAGCCATCACCTGAGCAGTGTCAGGTAAATAATCGAGTATAACCAGTGTCTTCCAATCAGGTACCAACCAAATTTCACCAATATCCTCACTAGGTAGAGAATTTTTAACAATCATATCCGTAAGTGTAGGAAATGACATACAACTATTAGTTACAGTAACATATTCGAAACCATTACTTTTATCTAAAATATATGATTTGGAAGGTGCTTTACATCTAGTTTTATTGTTTAGATCCACCCAACATATTCTAATGAATTTTATTTTCTGAAATTCATTATCTCTTAGTGGATTCGTCGATAATTCAAAATCATTTATTAAACTTTTTAATTCTGTACACATGTGCTATTTAATAAACAAACTGTGTTAATCAATAAAAAAAAAAAAACTAAAATAAAGTTTAAAACACACTAATTATAACCATTTACTATTTTGGGGGTGATTCTTTTTTTATCATAATTTTTTTATAACAAAAAAATTTTGTTTAAATCGAGTATTCGGAGAATAAAATAATAAATATAGTAATGATGAATTTTTTACATGAATTCCAAAGTAGATTAGAAATATATTGATCAAAGGATATATTTACAATTTATAGAAATTAAGGGTAAATTTACATTCTGGAAAATTCATTTTTACAAATTTTTATATATTTTTTTCACGACAATTACATCTCGAATGATCAGTAGAAATATTTTAAAACTAAGTGAAATATCAAGGTTTAATAGATTCTACTTGACTAAAACCCAATGTGTTTACTATTCACTTAATAGTGAATCTACCTTACAAGGTTCTAAAAATAGATTATCATCAACAAAAAACAGTAGTGTGTTAAATGGTGCTACTATTTTCACTGGCGATAATAGTGATGTTATAAAAAGTACATTTTCAAAGGTTTTAGGAGAATCTGATGTGATTATGAAGAAATATACATTAAGAAAGATGCTTAATCAGTTCGAGATTAATGAACAGCTTCTAGATTCTGAAAATATAGAAGTATTTTTAGATCAATTAGTTAACTTAGATGTAATAGATAAATCTTTAGATATATTTAGAGCAATGACAAAAAAGATTGCTGGAGAGAATGGTATTGGTGTCTCTCAGAGATATAGACCATTGAAGACTTTATTATTTGGATTGTGTGAACATAATAGACATCTAGAAGCCTATAACTTGTTTTTAGAGACCTTGAATGTGTATGGTCAGGAATTTCTAGGATCAAAGTCATTTAATACATTTTTAAAGAAATTAGCAGAGAAAGACAGCAGTTCTGGTAGTACACATGTAAATGATATCATTAATCTTTTACTGGGACACAGTATTCTAAGTAAAGATATTTCATTGAATTTGATGATATTCTCAATAGAGTACAATAACGAGAATAATTTCAAGTATTTTTATGAGTTTTCGAAGGCAAATTATGGTGATGGTAATGGTAATAGTAGTAGTTTAGATAGTATCAGTTACAATAAACTCTTTCAACTGTGTTATAAAAGTGCTGATACAAGTTCAAATTTGATCATGTTGATGTTAAATGACATTAAAGCCACAAATGCTAATATGACTAGTACCGGTAGATTGGATTCTGTCATCAATATCAGCGATACCAATTTTAATTATCTAATGCAAACATTTTCAGGTAAAGGTTCCAAGGAATCTCTTCAGAGGGTCATTGAAAACCTCATCTACCAAAAACCCAATATCATCACTAATGTGATGTTTATGTACCTCCACAACAAGGACAGTGAAAAACAAAGAGAGTTACTAAAGATTCAAAACCATGTTATAGAGTATATCCAACACATGTTCCACAATCTCAGTAAAGACGCTAAACAACAGGTTATAGATACACTTATTCTGTATCTACTAAAAATGGGACACTACGAGAAAGCACTGCAATGGTACTGTTCAACTCGAACCTACCAATTGTCATCACTAGAGTCTGTAAGCTACTTTATATTCCTACATAAAAGAGACAATCAATTGGACTTGTTAGAGTATTGGAAGCTGAAATACAACCAATTGGCACATGCAGAAGGTATTGAAAACCCTCAAGAACTTTTATATAACAACAAACCGTGGTATCTGAAATTTACAAATTCTGATCCTAACCAAGTGCTAAACAACATGAAAACATTTTATTTCCAGAGTTCAACAAGTGCCGGTAACTACGAACACAATAGATCAGGTATCAATACTGACAATAACAAGTTTGTCAGAAGGAATATGGACTGGGACACCGAAGATCTCAGAACTGCAATTCACTCCAAAGATTTTGATGGCATGCTAAAAGTCTTAGTGGAAAAGTTTATACAAAAGGATAAGGTTCCAGTTGAATTTGATTTGGTTCGTTTGATTATCCTCTTCCAGAAAGAAGCTACACCAGATCAATATAACGAACTTGTAAGTAAACTTCCCAAATATTTTGTACAACATCTATTGCCAAAAGATTTTATAAAAAGGGATATTCAATTGGAACTTTTGCAATTGGTTGACTCTATAAAATCCGATCCAAATGAAATTAAAAGTCCAAAATCATTCAATAAGATGATCAATTGCATAATCACTGATTTTCCAGGTGATTTTGAGTTTATACCATACATGATTCAAAATATGGTACAAGGTAACAAACCAGTCTATAGAAGTACCTATCTTGCATTATATCCATTGGTGCTATCTAAATCACTGGAACTCTCACCAAAATGGAAGATTGTACTTAAAGGTCTAGTTGAATTCCTAACCCAGACCAAAGCTCAGAGAGAGTTATTTGATATAACACTACTGTCACTTGTAAACACTCAAGAATATTCAAAGGCACTAGAGTTGGTAAATCAAACTCCAAAGATTTATTATAACCATCATAGTTATTTAATGATGTCAAAGATCTACCAGAATCTGTACAGAGAGACATCAGATATCAGTACAACATGGGAGAGTTTAATTTGGAAGAGTGAAAAACAACAATTTAAGGACCTAGGTTTCATCTATAATCCCCTATTAGAAATTCATAAAAGTAATCCAGAGGCTATTGATATCTTTATAGAACTAGTTCAGAAAAAAGGACACATGAAACATCTATCACAATCGAGTCTATACACTATTTTAAAGAGATTTGAAAGAGAAACTTCAACTTTAGTCAATCTATTTAAAACCTATCATAACTCACATCTACCTGCATTGAATGAAGTCTATTCTCAAGATATTATAACACTACTACGTCAACATGAAGGTAAAGATACTACTAAATGGCTCAGTAAAATTTTAGTTCGTTTGAAAACTCAAAAACCAATTACACCCAAACCACCAACAACAATTCCAAATGACCATGATATTAGATCTTTTATCATAGGTAATTTTATTAAAAATTAATCTTTTATTGGGTGCATATAACCCATTCAGGAATAGTTTAAACCAATTACAATTTTTTTACATTTTTTATTTTTTAATTTTTAATTTACAAGATGATGGAATAGACCAATTAGAAATATGATTGGAATTAAAATGATTTGATTGACAATAGCATTATTATCAAACTATTTTTTTTTTAAATAGAAATCAATATTGTATAAATATTGTATTGATAGATAGAAGGGATGAATAGATTTGATTTCATTACAACTATAGTGATACTTGTACTATTGTATTTAAATGTTTTTAAATGTCAGATGTTAAATGGAATCATTCAATTGTCTGATAGTAATGAAAATCTATCGACTATTGTTTATCAGGGAAACTCAGATGACTATGTAATAGCAAGTTCTAGTGATTCAATTTTATATAGAATACAAGTTTCAGAGAAATCCATACAACAGAGTAAAAATATAACTCAATATCATTTTAATCCAAATTCGATATCTTCTGGATATTTGGATGAAAAGAGTGGTTTCTTTTATATTGTCTATCAAAACACTCAAAATGATACTACTACATTGACTATAACTAAATTCACAGAGACTCTAGACTTTATCTATTCTATGGATATTGTTAATCAAGATCTGCCTTTCTATGATAACTCTCTATTTGTAGATGACCTTAAAATCATCTATTTGATAACAAATAATGGTTTATATAGATTGGAATCAAATGAAAATGGGTTTTCTATACTGGAATCTGTCTATATCAATGTAGAGTGTATTCAACCTACTTCTGCTACATACAATCCAACTAGTTATAGTATTCTACTAGGATGCCTTTCTAATACTAGTTTAATTCTAGAGTACTCAAAATTCAATCTAAGTATGGTTAAAACTCAACAGTACTACTATGGTACAGGAATCTATAATCTTTTAATGGTACCTAATAACTCTATATCATTTCTTGGTGGTAGTCAAAATGTTTTACCATATCATTTGGTTACATTTTCACTATCAGAGTCAACATCAATTGAAACTAATAGCATGTACAGAAACAGAGAAATGTTTTATGGTAATCCAACAACAGCTAGCACAGATGGTCAGCAATATGCATTCTATATATTCGGACAAAATATACTACTATTTAATCTACTAGATAAATCCAATACACCAGTAGACTTGGATTATTTTGGAAACATTACTGGTCTTTCCAGTGTCTTTTCACCAAAACTAAATGTAGTTTTAGTATCCACTAGTTCGACATCTACAATCTACCTGTACAATTTACCAGAAATTCAAAATACCAATGAAAATATAAAAATATTCTTTGTAGTAGTTCCCATTGTAATTATAATCCTATCACTTGCAATCTTGTTAACAAGATCCACTTATTTATTCCTAAAAAACAAAACTAAAAGATTACAATATCAATCCCTATTATTATAAAAATAAATATTTTATTCAATTTATAATAATGATCTATACATTTTAAATTTTACAATTAATATCATATTTATTCAATTTGAATATAATCAATTATAATTTTCCTATTTTGAACCTATATACACTCCAATTGCCAATAATAATGACACTTTGGAACAATGAATTAAAGTCTTTTTATCAAATTCAAAGTAATTACCACATTTTGTTTCATTATAAATATTAAATAATGAATATATTGTTAACAATGGTAAATTTAAATAGATATTCTTATAAACTGTTGATAAAAAGAAACAATAAACGTATATACTAAATAGAATATGAAATGTAAGTACAATATGAATATCTTTAACTAAATGAATAAGTTGACTTACAATAACATATAAAAATAATATAATAAAATGGAAGATGATTCACCAATGATTATTGAGAAATTCTTTACACCTAATCTTTTGTCTGTTATAAGATCTCTGTGATTGTTAGAGTGTATAAATGCCAGACCAAACATCAAATAGACAAACCCAAAATTGAAGAGTAAATGATGATATTCAAAGATCCTCTGTGGCACTTGAACCATGATTACGTAGTAGATAAATGATGAGTATGCCCAACATGCTGTAAATTCACCCAATGACCTATACTTGAAAACAAAGGGTGGTGAACTGTAGGAATATGCAAGAAATAAAAGTACGGATACATAAAAGAGTGCACATAGATAAACTAGAAATGAATGGTAATAAAATACCACAAATACGGATAGAAATGAAAATAGAAAGGTAGCTTTACTGTACTTTAACATTGTCTCTCCAGAAGCTTTTAAATACATTGATCTATATGAATTTGCTTCTTTTACACCATGAACCTTTGTATAATATGAATTTATGAGATTACTGAATACCAATGTACTGAAAAGTGTCAAATAAGAACATAGATATAAAGGATAGTTTATAGAAATCTGTAACCAACTACATATTGACAAATTCAATGGTATTGAGCTAAATATAAATAACCATGTATAAACTCTAGTTGATATGATAAATAATTTAATGGACGGTATCATATTTCTTGTATTTATCTTATCTTTCTACAATTTTTTTTTTTTAAATATATATCTAATTCCTATGATTAGAGTACAAAAATATGTATAATGATAAATTAATTGCTAAAAATACAAAAACAAATATAAATTGAATAAAACTTTAAACTATTGATGAAATTGATTAAAAATTTTTCAATCTCTCAATCTCTGTAAATTGACAATTCTAAAATTGATTAATAAAATTTTTTATGATAAATATTTCAGATAAGTATCCACGTTAGGTAATGTGTGGGGTGTTATAAAAAATTTAAAAAATGTAAAATTATATATTACATTTTGATGTGTGTCTATATCGGAGATGAAGTTGACAACTGATCTGTTTATTCAATTTAGTGTACTTTTTAGTTTTTTATCAATATTCGCACTAGAGATTTTATATTGTAAAATTGAGGACTTTAATACATTTCTAAGGAGCATAGTTACAGTTAGAGGGCCAACACCTCCAGGAACTGGTGTGTAAGCTAGTGATTTGGAGTGTGCATCAGAGTGAATATCACCAACTAATTTGATAGCACCTGTCTTTTCGTCTTTTTGTTGACTTATTCCTACATCAATAAGAATTACACCATTTTTTAAATTCTCCTTTTTAACTAGACCTGCTACACCTGTTGCTGAAATGACAACATCTGCAGTTCTTAAATGTAAATTTATATTCTTAGAGTACTTGTGTAAGAGTGTAACTGTTGCACCACCGAGTACCGATGGGTTATTCATATCTTTTTGAGAGATCATTGTGGCAATCGTTCGACCAACTAGATTACTTCTACCCAGTACCACTACATGTTTTCCTTGTAACTTTATATTATAAGCCTTCATAATCTCCATTATACCCAATGGAGTACAGGGTACAAACAATGGCTTTTTATTCAAGAATATCTGACCTAAATTAACTGATGTCAATCCGTCAACATCTTTTTTAGGGTCAATGGATTGTATAAGTTTATGTGAATCTATATGTGAGGGTAAAGGTAACTGAACAATAATACCATTTACATTAGGATCCTCAGAATGATAAGCAATCTGTTTTAACAATTGATCCTCATTGATATCCTCTGTAAACTTGTCTAATGTAAATTTAAAACCAACTTTTTCGCACCCTATTCTCTTCATTTTTATATAGGATTCAATTTGTGGATTATCTCCTACATATATAACAACTAAATGTGGTGTAATTCCACTTCTGCTCTTAAAATTATCTGTATCTTTCTTTATAGATTCCATCTAATATTTCCCATCATCTAGGTTAGGTTTATATTGTCATGTTTTACTATATCTATATACATACAATATGCTTAGATAATAATGTTCCATTTAATTTTATAGGTTGGTGTGATGGTTGAACTTGTATTTGTTGTTCGTTAGTTTGTATTGGATTAGTTTTTTGAATCTTGTGAGCTTGTCCTAATGAACTTGTTGAAAATAATCTAGAAAATCTAGATATATTGCAACAATTCAAAGAAAACCTTGAGATTCTTTGTTGTAATGAAATCATTCCAAAAGACTAAAATATCGAAATATCTGAAAAAAAAAAAAAAAGTACTAAATGTTTCAAATTTAGGTAACTCAAAATGTATGTTTGAAAAAAAAATTAAAAAAACAAGCTAGTTGCTATTTATTCAGTATAGGTACTGGTGGACTCTTTCTAGCTTTTTGAGCATTCAACAGATTCTTGGGAGGGGATGGTATTTTTGAAAGTTTAAATTTTGGACTTGTAATTTGTGAGATTTCAGGTGACAACTTATCTTCAGCCACTCCATTTGCAGTAATATCATTATCATTATTATCATTATTATATTGGCCACTACTCGGTGTTGTAGGTGTTGAATCAGATTGTATGGATGTTGGTGGAGAAGATACCCCACTAGGATTTGGTGAAGTTGATGGAGTTGTATCTTTACCATTTTCAAGTGACGCATCTTCGTTAATTGGACTACTATTATTATTACTATCATCTTCACCATTTATAGTTGGTGATGTTGTTCCATTTAAATTCTTTAAATTTGCCTTTTTTGTATTTGGTTGTGATTTCTTGGGCAAAGCTTTTGTTTTCTTTGTTGGTTTCTTTGGTTTCTCTGGTATAGAATTCCCATCAATCTTATCAATATCCATTGATTTATCACCATTCAAACTACCATTAACAGTGATCATTTCAATTTCATCATCATCACTATCACCACCAATTTTACTATCATTATCATTATTCTTTTTTGGAGTATTCTTTCCAAGTTTCTTTGATTGTTTTTCATTTTCTTTGGACGCCAGTATTGTTGTCTTTTTAATGGGCGCATTTTTCTTTACTCTTTTTTCACCACTGTTATCAAAATCTGAAACATCACTGTCACTATGATCAATACCATTACCATTCATCATTTCACTGTCAGTACTACTATCAGTACTATCAATATCCAATTCAATATGAATAGGTTTTCTTATTCTTGGAGGAGGTCTGTTAATGACAATAGGAATAGTTGTAATCTTTCTAGGTGGTCTACCTCTAGTTTTCTTTACTTTAACATCTGAATCCTCTTCATCAGCATCAATATCATCTCCAAATTCAATATTTACATTTTCCTCAACATGTTGATCATTACTCTTCTTCTTTGATGAGGATTGGCTTTTATGATTCTTTTTACTTGATGAAGTTGTAGTAGTAGTTGTTGTTGTTGTAGTTGTACTCGCATTTACATCAATATCCATTCCACTACTATCCTTACTAAGACTATTCAAATGATCAATAACTATATCATCTTCATCGCTAGATACATCCTGGCGATATGCTTCCATAAATGTTTTAGGTTTCTTTTTAGGGTTCTTCTTACTACTACTCCCACTACTACCTCCTGTTGGTTTCTCTTTTGTTTTCTTTGGTGTTCTTTTTGCTTTATTAGAGCCTTTATATTCTTTTTCTCTAATTTCACCATACTTTTCAATATCCTCCAAATCTTCTTTTGAAGGTGTAGCTAGGCTTTTTCTCTTTTTACCTATAGATTTTGGAGTTCCAGTAGGTGTTGAACTAGGACTACTATTTGTACTTTTTGATTTTTTATTGTCATCTGCCTTCAGATACTTTGTCTCAGTATCACTATGATTATTTTTATCCACTTTACCATGTATTGCAAATGTAGATCTAGATGCTGTCTTACTAAACTTTAAAAGATGATACGTCAAATCTGGAAAGTATCTCATATTTGATAACTGAAAAGGAGTTTGATTTTGCTTTATATCAACCAAATCTACATCTGCTCCAAACTTTGTTAAAATTTTACAATGATCTAATAAATTATAAACTACTGTATAATGTAGGGGTGTGTATCCAACTTGTTTTAAAGAATTGTTTAAGTTAGTATATCAGTGATATATGGGGTATTGCATATACGTACTATTGTCTTGAATGTTAATTAATTCAGGGTAGGTTTTTGCAAGGTATTCGACTAGTGTTTTATTTTTACAGATTACAGCTTTGTGTAATATAGTTTTACCTTGTTTGTTTTTCGTCAGAGGTGAGAGTTTTAACTCATTGACAAGATATTCTACAACAGCAATTGATGAAGCCGCACTGTTGTGAAGGACAGTGTTATCATCTTGATCTTTTTCCTCTAGATCAATCCGCTTTGTAGAGTAGAGTAACTTTACAATTCGTAAGTTTCCCGATATGATTGCGTGATAAAAAGGTGTTTTTCCGTCCTTGTCCTTGGATAGAGGTGATGCACCTAACCCAAGCAGCAGTGCTACTGTATCTGGATAGCACTTTTGTATTGCTATTCCAAGAGGTGTGGTTTCACTAGGTGAAATGGGAAGATCAATCTGACATTTAGCTTCTAATTTAAGCCAACGTATTATATCATTATGATGATTAAAAGCTGCATAACCCAATGCCGTATATCCACATGACTTATAATCTGGATTTGCTCCATCCTGTATAGATTTCATTACGCCCTGTATCAGACCTGCTCTTGAGTAACTTATCAACTTTTGTCCTAACTCCAACTGTATTTTCTTTTGCTCACTTGTCAGATATCTATCCTCTATAATTTGAAAATCTGATATATCCTTTTTTGTATTCGAATTACTTTTACTATTATTATTTCTTGTTGTTGTAGTTGTATTATTATTATTATTGTTATTATTATCATCTATATTATCACTACTTCCACCACCCCAATTACCACTGGTGGTATCAGTAGTCGTTGAATTTCTATCAGACATCAACTAAACACTTTTGTTTACGATATTAATATATTTTTGTTTTTGAAAAAACGGTAAATGAAAAAAAAATTTCAAATTTTTAAATTTTAACTGCTGGATTTTTTTGTTTTCTTTACCAGAAATTCGATTTTGTAGAAAAAAATATGAAGACAAAGAATATCATAAATTTATCACTTTACTCATGATAACTTTGAAAAGATGTTCTGTACTTTAAAATTTTATGTTTTTAACCATCATCACCACTATATAAAACTATCATTTATTTAAAAATATTAAATAATATAACACACTAAATGAAAATCCAATTAAACCTTGTGAAGTTATAGAAATTTAATATAACTTTTACTACGATAACCAATACCAAACCCAGAGACTTGTCTTTTTAAATTCATTAAAAAACACAATAACCAAAAACTGAAAAAACACACAATCAAAGAATTAATTAAACCTAGTAATTAAGAAAGAACATTTTCAATGAAATTACAAGAAATAGGGATTTTGAGGAAGTTGAAGTATTTTGAGATATTAATCTGTATCGAAGGGTCACCTATTTTTTTACTTTTCATAGGTTTTCTGTTGTAACTGCAGCTCTATAGTAGGGCAAATCTCAAAAACGACGATCAAGATCTGAATGCAAAAAAATTAGGTGATTGATATTTTTTTTTTTAAATAGAAACTCTATATTTTTTGAACCTGATTCGTTTACCATTATTTGTTATTACAATTATATATTTCATCATAGTACACACACTTTCTACACTCACCCCATACCCAATCACACCCAATTACCACTACCTCTGAAAAACATTAAAGAAAAAAATCAAATAGACACTCACACACCACCTTTTTCTCACCAAATACAATTATATAAAACACTAGAATACTCTATTTAGCTAGACATATATTCAAATCATCTGAATATCAACAACACATTACTTTTTTTTTTTTTTTTTTAATTAACTATATAAATACAATTGTATAATTAATTTTTTCACCTTTTAAATACACATACATTAACATCACACTAAAGTAGGGGATATAATATACAAAGTAGAAAAAAAAAATCAAAAAACAGTAATACAATTACAAATATTACACACCATCTCCTCTCAATCTCACTCTATAGTACAATATCACAAGACAATTAATAGTAATAATAATTTTATTATTATTGTTTTTATTTCTCTTCCCCTCTCTGTTTGTTTGTTGTTTTCAAGATTTAAAAAATCAATCAAGAAATATTTTTAAATTTTATTTATCTGTTAATCATATTAATCACACTTTATAACATAAAAAACAAAAAAAAAATATAATTTTACTCAATACGTAACTCTAATAGTAATACCAACAACAACAACAACAATAACAACAACAATAACCAACCACAAACTTTATAATTTTATATTTTTAAAAATATATATTTAAAATTTTCAATATTATCAATTCTCTCTTCTTTCCAGTACACTCAACAACAGTTTAAATACATTTCTCAAAAAATTTAAATTAGAGTTGAACTTTAGCCAATACAAAGTCACCAAACAGACAAAATCAGAGGATATTAATATTTGGGATAAAAATTCCCAAATTCAGTAAAAATATAATAAATATATATAAAAAAAAAAATGAAAAACTTAATGGATATATTAGAATCAGAAATTGAAAATAATATGATAAATACAGCAACAGGAAGTAGTATTAATAATAGCACTAGTAATATTGCCAGTAAAGAATCACAATCTAAAAAAAAGAATTTAGTAGCATCATTTTTTAAATCCAAATCATCGAGTTATACCAATATGACATCACTTTTACCATCAAAATCCAATGGACTTAGTCAGTCACATGGTAATTTAAATGTACTAAAATCATCAAAAGAGAAAATTCCACAACCACCATCACCTCAACAACAGAGTTCCAACCTATCATCAACACCACCAATATCAAATATTCCAAATATTACTATATCAACTAGTAATAGTTCTCCAACTTCTAGTAGTGGTCTTAGTAAATCAGGATCATTTAGTAAAAGAACACCATCACCTGTAAATACCCCTGGAGAACTACCACAAACATCTGATAATAATAATAATAATAATTCACCAGGAGCATCATCATCAACTACTACATCAGTATCAGTAGAATCACCATTATCATCATCACCATTAAGTGAATCAGAGGAATTATTAAATAGATCCAGTGGTAAACATAAACATAAATCACAACCACCACCATTGATTAATCATCAATTATTGCAAACTAAAAAGTCAAGTAGTTCATTTTTATCAAATTCCGAACCTTCATCTAGAGCTACATCTTTGAATAGTACAGTTGTTATTACTAGTAAACCAAGTACTGAAAAGACTTGGGAGATTTCTGATGACTTTGAAATTTCAAAAAATAAGGATCAGATTCTACTCAATGTCGAAAATATCCTTGGAAATCTCAGTCAGAAACAAAAGATACTCACTGAAAAACCAGTTAGTCAACAACATAGTGCATTGACACTCAATAGCAATGCTGAGGAATTGGAGCGTTTGGAAATGGAAAGATACGAAAAGAGACTAAAAGTCTCTCACGAAGTGCAAGTTATAATGGAAATACTGAAACAGTACAATTTTGGTTTTGAAATGGTTGAAGTTGACATGGACATGAATTTAGACTTATTTGGTGGTGATGATGCTGAAAGAAAAACATTTTTATTGGCAAAGAAAATTCTGAATCTCAAAATGGAGATTTCAAAAGCCACTTCAAGCAAGAGGGTTTATATATTGGGGAGTATTATAAATAGTATTTTGCAATATCTGTCAAGTAGTGTCATTCCAACGGAGGTTAACTCTATACCTATTGAAATGACAATTACCATGGGTATGACATCAAGCATCATACCGCACTTGTCACAGAATGTCTATAGAAAAGGTAACCTT
The DNA here is from genome assembly GCA_001606155.1 of Tieghemostelium lacteum. NCBI lineage: Eukaryota > Evosea > Eumycetozoa > Dictyosteliales > Raperosteliaceae > Tieghemostelium > Tieghemostelium lacteum. The sequence goes on along the minus strand of LODT01000016.1, from coordinate 60,107 downwards.
TTCAAGAAGAAATCTAGAACTATAGGATCCACTAAATTCTCTAGTAAATGGGTGGTTTTAACTCACAGTGAATTTCTAATCTATTCATCGGAGAAGGAAGAATCTGTATTGTACAGAAAATCTCTTTTGGATTTACAATCTATAGTTTTGAATAGTCAGAAAGAGTATAATACCGCCAATTGTTTTACTTTGAATTTTCTAGATAACAACAATAGTAGTAGTAGTAATAACGGTGCCAATATTAGTTCAAATAGTCAACAAATGTCAGATAATAATCTAATGTTAGGTAATGAAGATTGGAATACCAGTGGTTCTTTAAGTAGTAGTTTTAATGGTTTTAGTGGTTCCAAATCATTTGGGTCCTCACATGGCTCTGGAAATAGTGGAAAGAATGGAAAAGTACAATTGAAGCCATTGGTGTTCTACAGTGACCAATATGAAGACTATCAACAGTGGATATTGTCTCTTGACGGTATTCTAAATTCAAATTTCAAATCAATCATGGATCTCACACAAAAAGAACAAATGCTCAGTATGTATAAGAGTAATTTTAGAGGTGGTTCATTCAGGTATGGTGAGCATGAGGAATGGAACTACTACGATGGTAAATTGACTTTACAGTCTAGTCAATGGGAACAAGGATTAGAGTATCAGTGGGATGGGTGTACACTAAGTCCAACATCTAACTCCAAGGTCTCCTTTGGAAGAGGAAGATGGAATGGTGTGTGGCTGACATGGTACTCTGAAGAGAAATCAAAAGAGCCATTCCTAAAATACCTCTATCAACCTATTCAAAAACAATATATACTGGATAGTTATCCAATTCGTTCACAATACTCATGGACTTGGTCACGTCATTTCCTAGTTTGTTCAGCAACTGGAGGTGGTGAATACATCTGTGAAGGTGAAATACCACCATCATTAGTAATGTTAGTTCAAATGCTAAAATACTACAAAGCCTCCAAATAAAATAAAATCATTTAAAATATTTTAATAATTACATGTAAATCTTATGTCACCATTGCCACATTCTGTTCCTTTATTAATTAAGGATTTTGTAAAAATTTCAATTTAAATTGTAATGATAAGTTGGGTAATGAGGTAAGATGTATAGTTTTTATTTAGAATCTCTTACATCATTATTGATGTATTCCAAGGTAAGTACTTGAAGAGGGTTTTAATATTGAAGTAATTTAGAAATTTCAGTGTCATAGTCAAATGCCAGACGTTTACGTAATTCATTCCAGACGAAGATACATGCAATCATTGGTAGAGGGAATGCCCAGAAGATACCAGTGACAGAGTTGTTTCCGATAATAGTGTGAACAAATGGAGTATAGATTACAAAACATAGGATACCAGCTTCAATTACAATACCTATATTGACAGCCATGTTCTTCATACCATGTTTCCAGAGTGGGATAACACGAGTCTTGTTAGTGAGCAAATTGAATACTTGACACATTACCAGTGTCATGAAATAGGCTGTTTGAGCCTCAGATATTGCATTCATTTGGTAATCAGAATCATAAGCCTTTCCATCAACAATCAAGTCTGGACAATCTGGTTGGAAGTAGGTAGATGCAGTTCCAGGTAGAGATGATGGTGGGAATCCCCAACTTAACATTACCAAGAAGAAATTCAAGAAACAAATAATAGTGGTCATAGGTCCAATCTGGAAATAACTATAAGTCAACAGATTACCAGTTACCAAATGATCAGTACCCAGTTTACGTGGTTTTCTAGTCATAATATCATTTTCACCAACTTCGTAAGCTAATGAAATGGCTGGTGCCAATTCAGTACCCAAATCAATACAGAGAATCAAGAAACTTGTAAGAGCTAATGGTAAACCTGCAATAATGTTGAGAAGGAATGGGAAAATTTCAGGTACAGCATGAGAGAGAGTATAGGCAATAGATTTCTTTAGATTATCAAAAATGATACGACCTTCTTCAACACCTGCTACAATGGATGCAAAGTTATCATCGAGAAGAATGATATCTGCAGTTTCTTTGGCGACATCAGAACCTACGATACCCATTGCCACACCAATATCAGCTTTCTTTAGAGCTGGTGAATCATTTACACCATCACCAGTTACAGCAACAACCTCACCACGATTTTGAGCATTTTCAACAATTTGTGATTTTTGTTGGGGTGATGTTCTGGCAAATACAATTTCAGATTTGGATAAAATATGGTCCCAGTCCTCTTTGGTAAACTCACGAATTTGAGCACCATGAACAACAACGGATTTGACTTCACTTTGATCTACTTTGTCAATTGGGATACCTTTTTGTTGAGCAATATCCTCAGCTGTTGGAGAGGTAATGATACCTACTTTCTTTGCAATGGCCTTGGCAGTAATTGGATGGTCACCAGTTACCATGATAACCTTGATACCTGCAGTCTTACATTGTTGTACAGCTGCTGGAACGTTTTCTCTTGGAGGATCGAGAAGTGAACATAAACCTACAAAAGTCAGACCTGTCATTGGGAAATTAAGTGTCTGTGCATCATAGAGATCATTAGGTACTGTATTTTCTTTAGAAAGTGGGATTTGAGCAAATCCAAGACATCTTTCACCCATGGAACCGAGGTCTTCATAAGCACGAACAAAATCAGCACGAATTGTATCATCAAGTTCAACTTCTTTACCTTGAATCATAATCTTGGAACACTTTTCAAATATAATTTCAGGAGCACCTTTCATTAATAAAATACGGTCGTTTGGATCTTGACCTTCGGTGACTAGAAGTTGTTTATGAATGGAGAGTTGCCATTTGTTAGTTGAGTTGAATGGAATCTCAAAGACTTTGGGGTTATTGGATCTGGTGATATCGATATCCTCAATCTTGTGACATAGACGTACAAGAGCAGATTCAGAAGCATCACCAAGAATCAAACGTTGTTCGACTGGTTTTTCCATGTTTCCTTCGAGAAGTTTATCAAAATCTGATCTGTTACAACAAGCACCAATTTTAATTAACTGGGAACATGTTGGTGAGTTTTGGTCAAAGAGTTCTCTTCCGATGGTATTAGAGGATGGAATGGCACGAACGATATGGTTATCATACCACATGTGACTTACAGTCATACGATTTTGGGTGAGAGTACCTGTCTTATCTGATGCAATTAAGGTGATTGAACCTAGGGTTTCAATAGACTCTAGTTTCTTACTGTAGACATTTCTCTTGGAAAGACGACGGGCTGTAACAGTCAGACATGCAGTGATGGTTGATGGAAGACCTTCTGGAACATTAGCTACAATAAGACCTAGGACATTAATAAGATTTGGAATTGGTTTGAAGCCAATAGCAAAACCAATAATGAAGAATAAAAGACCCATTGAAATACCCAGAGCTGAGATAATCTTTACAAATCTCTTGGTTTCAATTTGTAGAGTAGTTTCAACGTTGGCAGTTGTAGAAGCCATATCAGCAATCTTACCAATAAGGGTGTTTCCACCAGTTCTAATGACAACACCTCTAGCTGAACCATCCATGACTAGGGTACCGTAGAAAGCAAGATTATGAGTCTCCAATGGATTGTCATCAGTGCATGTTACAGTACATGACTGTGGTTCGGATTCACCCGTAAGCGAACTGTTATCGACTTTCATACCATTACAGGTAATGACACGAATGTCACCTGGAATCTTATCACCAGCAGCAACGACAACAATGTCACCAACTACAACATCCTCCACTTTAATCTTTGTTTCACCACCATCTCTGATGACTCTACAAAACTGTGGAAGAAGGTTTTTAAAAGAGTTCATAATATTCGATGATTGACGTTCTTGGAAAAATGTCAAAAGACATGTGAATATAACGATAGCAAAGAGAACACAACCCAAATAGAGATTCACTCTCTGAGATGTATCTAAACCGTATGCAAGGAAACAAAGAGCTCCAGCAATCTCGAGAAGAATCATAAAGAAGTTTATAAAACATCTTCCCAATTGGACATACCATGGTGTCTCTTTAGGAGGTTTCAAAACATTCTTACCATAACGACTGAGTAACTCAGCAGCAAGGCTTTGAGTGAGACCAGCAGATTGAGATGGATCCTTCTCGTTAATATCAGTTGTATACTTTGTAGCAATCTCCATGAGTGTCATCTCATGTTCGTCTACATCATACTCTGCAGCCTTTTGTCTAACTTTACTCTTGTCCTTTGACGACAATTTCTTTTCTGTTGGTGTACTTCCAGACTGAGCAAGTGGTTTCAGTTCAATATCAGTCTCAGTTCCTTTTGTACCAGAAGAACTGCTTGCACTATCACTGGTAGTTGTAGTACTAGCAGTAGCTTGTTGTTCAGCAAGCTTCTTTATAAAAGTAGGTGGTTTAAATCCAGCTGGAACAGTAGTAGTAGAGCTGAATGGAATACCTAGATTAAGAGCACTATTGTCAGCTCCATAGGGCTTGAATTGGCCTCTTTGAATGGTAGTTGTGGAGGACTGAAGTGTCGATAGAAAATGTGTTGGTGAAGCAGCTCTAGTGGAACGTCTCTCACCAATCTGATGTTTAATTTCATGATAAAACTGTGGAATCTCTTTAGATGTTCCAAACAATTCTATAGATAGCTTTGGATATACTCCTTTTTGTACATCCTTTTTATCAAATGCCTGAAATGTATAGGCATTATGTTCTGCGGTTTTTGGTAGCATTTTTTGAATACTATCAAATGATAATCTTTTACTTTTGTCATTGTTACTACTACTATTATTATTATTATTATTATTATTGTTGTTATTATTATTATTCATATTATTATTGGAATCATTAATTTGTTTTTCTATTATTTGAATCCATTTTTTTGATTATTTTTAGATTTTTTTTTTTTTATTATTAATTTCAATTTGTTAATTTTGGTTGAACTATTGTGTTGTTTTTTGTTATGATAAAACTAATAAATAAGAATGTTAGACATCATAGATTCAATAATGAAATTTTTTACACACTATATAAATATATTAATTCTAAAAATAAAAAAATAAAAAAAAATATTTTTTCAACACCTTTCATGGATGATTGTGAAGAGATCTTGAGGAAAAAAATTAAACCGATAACATTTTGTATCTTTTTTTGTTGTTTGTTTGATTTATCTTCTAGTTTAAAATAATCTTTTATTTTAGAGAAATATACAATGGCGCACATACTTTATGATGTTTTTTTTCTTTATGCTGTCAAAGAGAAAAAAAATAAAAAAAAAAGAGAGTAGTTAACTTTAGTTTTATAAGTGTTAAAGTGTTATCTTTAGATAGGGTTTTTTCAATGTTGATTTTAAATTATAATATATAAAGAGTGGGGGCTAAATGTTATAACAAATTCATTGTATTTATATATATAGAGATATAAATAAACTTGGTTTGAAGAAAAAAAAAGAAATCGGTCAAAAAAATAAATTTTTATGTTTCGGATTTTCAGATTTTTTTGTTATTAGCATGGAACCATTTTGTGTGTTTATTTTGAAAAATGCAAAGATTGGTGATGGTTATGAGGGTGTGAAAATTTCTTACACTTTTAACTAGACAAAATATTGGTGTAAACTGGGGGATATATAAATTCTTTGTCTATCTAATTCTAGGTGGTTGGTGGTCAGTGAAGATGTTGTGCTACTGGTACTACTAGTTAGAATTTTATTAGAAGATGTAGTAGTTGTTGTTGTGGTTGTGGTGGTTGTGGTCTTTGAGGATCCTATCAAAACAAGAAATTTTACAAATGGTTTAATCATTGATAATACCTCTAAATCTACATCTATATGTAAATAGGACTCCAAGTGTCTTGATATATGTGCTTTACCTTGAGATGTCGCACAAAACAGTATTTTCTAAAAAATGTTCAATTAGTATCCCGACTGAATCAGTGTATATATGTATTTATATGTATAATATATCAGATATATTATTGTATTTACATACATTTTGATTTAAACCTGCATCAATTATACCATATTGTTTAAGTAGTGATAGAATTTGGTCTTCTTCACTATCAGTTTCAGATTGAGTTAGAAGATATAGATCAGTTTCTTTTGCTAATCTCAGTAGACAATCTCTTTCAGATTCTATAAATTTAATTTGTGTAACTCTCTTGTCTGTTAAATGCTCATAATATACATTCTTTTTGAATAATACACCAATTGTTGAGATACACACTTTCTTTTTATACAAATCTCTCATTGAAACTCTAAGACTGCTCTGTAATTGACTATTATTGTTACTGTTATTTCCTTTGTTATTACTATTTGAAACATTCATTGGAATGTTTGATTTTATCATTGATTGTTGTTGGCTATTTTGTACATTATATTCGTCTTCATCTTCTAATTCATCAATTCTAGGTGTTATATAAGATGCATCATAGTCGTCGTATGACAATAATGTCTGCTCAATAAATAGTTTTAAAAAGTCTGGTAGGAATGAAAGTTGGTAGATCTTTCTTAATATTGATTTTCTCTTTAGGAAAAGCAATATCGATGAAAATATAAAAAATAATAGTGCTAAGCCTTTTCGTTTCGTAAATAGTGTCAATAAAATTCCATATTTCTTTTTATAATTTGATAATTGGTTATTATTCATATATATTAAATTTGGTGAGAAGACAGCAAAGATAAACTAAATTTCAAAAAAAAAAAAATTTTCATTTTATTCAAATCCCAAAATGAATTCATTATCAAGATGCGTAATTAAAACTAGATTTACCGAAACTATAAGATATTTTAGTAGTGGTGGTGGTAGAAGTAAAGATTTCTTTAACCAATCTAGAAATGAAAATCAAAAACAGGTAGAGGAAGAAGAAGACAATCAATTATCAATTGAGATTATGAATAGAATTAAAAATATAAGAAATTCAAGTCCAAATATTAGATCCACAGAGGATTCTGATGTATATTCTAGTGAAAGAAAAACTAATAATGGAAAGCAAGAGGTTAATACAATTAGAATTAATGGTAGAGATGTAAAATTGGATATCCCACGTGATCAAGTTGAAGTAGTTTCCTCAAAAGATTACTAAAACTGCATCTTCTAAGAATATAATTGTTATTATTATTATGTACAAAGTCGTAGTGCTATTTATTTGATATACTTTCCAAGGAATTTCTTTGCAAAATCATTTCTAGTGGTATCATTGATAAATCTCTTTTTCAAAACTGGTTCGCCTTTTGCCTGATTCTTAAATACACTGTCGTCATACCATCTGAATTTACAGGAACATTAGTATATACAAACTAGGAAGTTTATAGGTGAAATCAAGTATACATACTTTTTCTTTATAACAAGATCATCGTCATTCAATAAAGGATTACCTTTAGCTACTCTTTCCTGTTTTAATCTTTCTTCTTCTTTTAATCTCTCTAATTGTTCACGTTTTTGTTTTTCCTCTCTTTCTTTTTTGAGCATTTCTAATTCTCTCATTAATTCTTCTTCATTTTCTGAATCGTCTTCGTCTGATTCATCGGAATCGTCATTATCATGTCCAATATATCTGTTACTATTATTATTATTTGTTAAAGTACTGTTCTCTTGTTCAGATTCTTCATCACTACTATCTGTATCATCGTCATCTATATTTCTAACTCTTTTCTTTGGATTGGATAGTTCCTCTTTTGATTCTTGTTTTATATAGTGTTGTTGTTGATGTTGTGGCTGTTGGTTATCAATTTCCAATAACTCTTCTTCCAAAATACTCTTTCCTTTAGTCTTTAAATCCAACGATTTCTTTTCTCTTTCAAGTAATTGGTTTTTTAAATTCTCATTTTTATCAGTACTACTTGTATTGGAAGTTGAATTACTATCATCTAAATCTTTTCTATATTTTATAGCACTATGGGAATTCATAGCCCTAGCTGATACTATTTTTGAGGGTATTGACATGTTGTATTATTTATAACTAACAGTTGAAATGAAATGAAAAAAACAAAATTTTAAATTTATAACAATATTTTTTATTTGAATACTCAAAAATGATATTTGAAAACAAATATGTTTTACTCTTGTTCTTCTTCTTCCTCTGAGTCAGTTAATTCATTTTTTGGAACTAGTTTTCCTTCAACCATTTTAACAGTTAGATGACTCTCAATACGTTTGTCTTCAGAAGTTTCACCACAGAAATAATATTGCATAAATTCGACCATATCTAAATAGTTAAATTCTTTTTGAGGATCTGTTGGAATAGTTTGATACTTGTAGTATTTTATCATGAGCCTAACCATTTTAATAATATTTTTATATTGTCTAATCATAAACTTTCTACAGCCTTCTGTACACCCAATACTCAATGGTGGTGGTTGTTCTTGTGCAAAATAGTTTTTCAATTCCGTATACCCATCATAGCTATATGAAAATTGAGCATCTTTGTGAAATTCACAGGGTTCTTCATTTGGGTTCATTTTAGAAATAAATATATTCTCGAAAAAACAAAAAGTGGTATGGTGGTGTATAATATAATATAATTTTCTATTAAAACAATAGGATAATTTTTGGGTTATTGGTGCATGTAATGGTAAAACAAATTCATTGTATTTTATTTTACTAATTTTATTTAGTTAATTTTATAATGGTTTGATAAAAAAGTTTTTTAATTTATTTTTTTTATATTAGTTAGGAGTTCTGTTATTTCTAAATAGTTTTGTGAAATGCCAGAAGTAAATCCATATGATTTTGGTACATTGATACCAGATGATTTAGATAAGGATATTGAAAAGTTTAGAAAGATCCTATCAGATAGCATTAAGGAATTGGAAAGTGATGGTGATGAGATTATAAAGTTAGTTGGCTCATTAGTACTGAAGGTGCAACCTGGTGACAGATCTAAAGAGTTCCTCGAACAATATGTAGATAAGATTAGTTCATTGTCAAATGAAGATTCATTTAAGGTGTCAAGAGTACTTAGTCACTTTTTAAATCTTATTAATGTAGCTGAACAACATCATCTTATAAGATCTATTAGAACCTCTTTTCTCAAAGGTGAGGATCTAAAGTACTCTTGTGAACAAGTTTTCAAAAGTTTGCTGGAAAGTGGTAGTAAACCAGAAGAAATCTACCAGGCATTATTACAACAGAATATTGAATTAGTAATGACAGCTCATCCAACTCAGATTATGAGAAGAACAATGATATCAAAGAATAACGCAATTGGTGAATCATTGGCTCTCTTAGAGTCCCCAAGTCTTACTTCATTCGAAAGAGAAGATGCTGAGAAATCACTAGTCAGAGAAGTCAGTGGAAGTTGGTTGACTGATGAAATCAGAAGATCCAAAGTCACTGTAGAGATGGAGGCTCAAAGTGGTTTTGCGGTCATTGAACAAACTCTGTGGAATGCCATTCCAAAGTTCTTGAAAATTCTCGATAGATGCTCACAAAAGTTCTTGGGTGGTAGACAACTACCTCCAAGTTTTGTCAATATAAAGATTGCCACATGGGTTGGTGGCGATCGTGATGGTAATCCAAATAATAACTCTGAGGTTACCAAACAGGTTTCTTACTTTGGTAGATGGATTGCCGCCACTCTATACTATAAAGAAATCGAAGTACTTTTATTCGAACTTTCCATGATCAAAAAGAACGCAGCTCTAGAAGAATTGGCTCAAAAGTCAATGGAAAGAAGACAAAATAGTAAATTAAGATACCTTACCACTTTGTATAAGGAGTTCAAAGAAGGTATCCCAAGTAAAGAATGCTATCGTATTGTTTTAGCAGAGATTAGGGACAAGATGTTACTGACTAAACGTAAATATGAAGATTTGATTACTGGAAATCGTGAGAATATCTATCTTCCTGGTGAGACTTACGAATACTCCGACGAGATTATTCAACCATTACAAGTCTGTTATGACTCTTTGGTTGAATGTGGTGCAAGGGAAGTTGCAAATGGAAGATTATTGGATAATATTAGACGTTTGAAATGCTTTGGTTTAGTACTCTCTAAAATGGATATTCGTCAAGAATCCACTAGACACAGTGATGTAATTGACACTGTAACTCAATATCTTGGTATGGGATCCTACAAAGAATGGGATGAAAAGACCAGACAAGATTTCTTAATTAGGGAATTGGAAAACAAAAGACCACTGATTCCAACTGATTTACCATGTTCAGCCGATGTAAAGGAAGTTTTAAATACCTTTAAGGTTGCTGCAGAACTTCCAGATGAATCATTAGGTGCCTATGTAATCTCCATGTGTCAGAGCCCATCTGATATTTTGGCTGTACATTTATTACAAAAGGAAGCTGGTAATAAACACCCACAAAGAGTAGTTCCACTGTTTGAAACTGCTCATGATCTTGATAGAGCTCCACATACTATGGAGTCACTCTACCAAATTCCATGGTATATGAAGACTATTGCAGGACAACAAGAGATTATGTTGGGGTATAGTGATTCTGCAAAAGATGCAGGTCGTCTAACATCAGCTTGGGAGTTATACAAAGCCCAAGAAATCTTAACTAAACTCTCTGAAAAGTATCATATTGTTCAGACACTATTCCATGGTAGAGGTGGATCTATTGGTAGAGGTGGAGGTTCAGCACATGAAGGTATCATGTCTCAACCAGGTGGCTCATTAAACGGTCGTATTCGTATCACTGAACAAGGTGAAATGATTACAGCCCACTATGGTCAATTGGGTATGGCATTGAGAACTTTTGAACTCTACACAACAGCAGTACTCAAACAACGTCTAAGTCCACCATCACCACCAACTGACAAATGGAGAGAGATTATGGAGCAATTATCTGTTACATCTTGTAAGAAATACAGATCTGTAGTTAGAGACAATCCATCATTTATCAAATATTTCAGAACTTCTACAGTTCAACAAGAAATGGTTCATTTGAATATTGGATCACGTCCAACCAAGAGAGCTCAAGCTTCTGGTATTGAAGGTCTTCGTGCTATTCCATGGGTATTCTCTCTTACTCAAAATCGTTTAATTCTTCCAGTTTGGCTAGGTATTGAAACTGCACTTAATGAAGCTATTGCAAAAGGTTGGGAATCAGATCTCTTTGACATGTACAAAAATTGGCCATTCTTTTCAACCACCATTGATTTGGTAGAGATGGTTTTGATGAAAGCCGATCCAAATATTGCACAAAGATACAATGAACTATTGGTACCACCAGAATATCAAAATCTAGGTGTTGAAATGATCAAGGAGCTCAATTCTACAATTAATTCCATTTTGAAACTTACCAAACATAGTACATTGCAAGAAGACAATACCATTTTGCAACATTTTGTTTCCATCAGAAGATCTTTTATGGACCCAATCAATTATATTCAAGCTGAGAATCTTAAACGTCTTAGATCACAAAAACCAGATTCTCCAGATTTACAATTGTTGATTGATATTTTACTGATTACCTTCAATGGTGTTTCTGCTGGTATGAAAAATACTGGTTAATTCTGTTCTAATTTAACCCAAACATACATTTACACAAGATCTTGTAATAAATAAAATACAAATAATTTCATTGAAAAGCTTTTCAAAAAAAAAAAAATAACTATTAATAGCGAACAAGTTATTTTGAAAATTTATACATTTATATTGTGATTTTTGGATATTATTATTATAATTATATAATATCATAATCTTGCCAAAATATATCAGGTATATCAAATACATATGGCTTATATTCACTATCATCTTGTCGATACTTTATAAAATCTTGATTATTTTGAAAAATGTTGTAATCATCATTATAGTTATTGATATTAATATTATTATTATTGATTTTGTTAATGTTATTGTTGTTATTATTGATATTGTCAATTGATTCACAATCTTGTGGAGCTGAAAAAACCTTATTAGAAGGTGCATCTGGTGTAAATGATAAAAATTTAATGTATTGAACTGCAGAAGGTTGACTGGATTGACCCCAAACCAGTGCTTGATAGATGGGAATATCACCATCAAAACAAGCTGTTACTGAACCCCAATTAAAAGAGGCAGAGTAAATTTTACCAACACCAAAACATGATCCACCTTCAAAACTGTAGATTAGCCACCCAAACATGGATGCAAACTCATTGGCGATGGTACTCTGTTGACAAGTTTCATTTTGTACAACATATTTTACCATTGGGTCGAGATCACATCTGTCAATCTCTGTGTAAATTGTTCCATAGTCATAGTAGTAATCAAACCTTCTTTTCATTTGTGAATAGCTAATATAAAGATCTCCACCAGTACTGTATTGTAAACTACTGTTACTACCTTGAAGGTAGATACTAGATGAGAAGTCTTCTGATGGATTTGGTGGTCCTGATGTTGGTGTGTCTTTTAATCCAACTGTAAGCTTTATAATTGCAAATACCACTATGTATATTAGTGATGGTTTAGACTTGAAATAGTACATTATTGTAATATTATATTTGTAATTTTATATTTAAAAAAGTGGTTGTGTGGAGGTATAGAAAAAAAAAAGGGGGAAAAAATAATAAATAAATAAGAATTTCCTATTTATAGATTGTTTAAGTATTGGTATATAAAATCATTTAAACAACAAGATAGAGAGTTACGTAATAATACTGAGATTTGATTTTTAATAATAAAAATTTAAAAAAATGATGATTGTTTTTAAAAATTGAGAAATGTCATTTGAATATTTTTTTGAAATGATTGATAAATGTATTTTCAAAAAGATGAATATCTATCTTTCTTTTAATTTTGTTGTTACTTGTGCCATGTCTTTTATTTTTTTGTAAACTGTTTGTTTAAGTGACATCATTTATTCCAAATTTGGAAATTTATATTCTTTAACTATTGTTAGAACATATAAATTTCCAAATTCCTTTCTAATTTTGATCTACAGTATTGGATATTTAAATATGATTTATGTTTTTAGTTTAAGTTCTTCCCTCTTGAAAATAACGTTAAAATCTAAATTTAAATCAAAACAAATTAAAATTCATGCCGAAAAAATTGATAAAAATTTACAAAAAAATAATTTGATCGTCCCTTTATCCCAAATTCATCAAGTGCTTGGAACAGTATGTGATACACCCTTTTTAAAAGAATATACCAATCTTTTGAACAAAAAGGCTATCTTACTGCACCCAATGTACACAGTAGTAAAACTATAGCAGTACCTTGGATAACAGAAAGATAGTGGATGGAGAGAGAGACAAAATACTAACCCTACATTTTACAATATAGATAGAAAATGGTCAGAATTAGCGTTTTAAATGATTGTTTGAACTCCATCGTCAATGCCGAAAGACAAGGTAGAAGACAAGTCTTAGTCAGACCATCCTCAAAAGTCATCATCAAGTTCTTACAAGTTATGATGAAAAAGAAATACATTGGTGAATTCGAAATCATTGATGACCACAGATCAGGTAAAATTGTCATTGAATTGATTGGTCGTATCAACAAATGTGGTGTCATCTCTCCACGTTTCGATGTTACTCTTGATGAATTAGAGAAATGGACTTCTTACTTGTTACCATCTAGAGGTTTTGGTCACATTGTTTTAACCACTTCCCTCGGTGTCATGGATCACGAAGACTGTAAAAAGGCTCACACTGGTGGTAAACTCCTCGGTTTCTTCTATTAAATTAATTAATTTATCCATTATAATATAATAAATCAATTTATTAAATAGGCCTAAAAAAACACAACACCCGAACACCCCTTATTCATTTCTTTCTTAAATATTATAATTTTGAAATATGTGTGAAAAGAAAGAAAAGTTAATGATTGTTTAGTTTGACTTGGTGAGTTAAAAATTTTTTAAATAGTTTTTTATTTCACAAATTGCATAATACATCACACCCACACAATGTAAGGTAGATACAAAGAGACTAGAGTTACTGCTTGTAGTACTAATGATATAACTATTGTAATTCAAGGTCTAAAGTTACTTTTAAAATTACATTAACATCAGATCCAAAATTACCATATAAAGTGTATGTTATTGATCCTATAGGGTAATTATTGATATTAGATTATAGAATAGCATATTGATTGAGTATTTAAATATATTAGAGTAAATGTACCTGAAGAAACACCTTTTACAGCTGTATTAAGATTTGCATGTGAACAATTTAATGTACCTTGGCAAACATCTGCCATCATTACAAATGGTACGTTTATTTAACTTATATTATTGCATTTTGATACACATATTAACGTAATCATTCATATAGATGGTATAGGTATTAATCCATCACAAACTGCAGGTAAATATATTATAGTATAGGATAATAGGTTATGACTTTATAAAGAGAGTATTGACAATTTGTATATATGTAATTTTAGGAAATGTATTTTTAAAACATGGTAGTGATTTAAGATGTATTCCAAGAGATCGTGTTGGTTATAGTTATTAATAAAATAATATATATAGAAAATATCTCAAAAAAAGAAATTATTCTTAGACTGGCAGTTATTGTTATAATGAAAAATGGAAACCATGGGAAAAACAAACTATAATATATATATATATATATAGTATTCTTATATATATATATTAATATATATTTATATCGGAGATTAATCATATAAAATTATTGTTGGTGGGATTGTGGATTGTGGGTTACATTGGTTTTGTTTTGTTAAAGAATTGGTACTCTAAACAAATCCTATAAAAACCATGCTTGATTATTATTATATTATTACCTATAAATATTACTACTTGTTATATCCAATTGATATTACTAAAATTACTCTTTGGTAGACTATTATTACTGGTAGTGATATTAAAGTTACTATTTAACATGTTGTTGTTATTATTGTTGTTGTTGTTGTTGTTTTGTGGTATTGGGTAGTTATGTGATGGACTATCCATAAGATTGTTGTGATTAAAGTTACTAAAATTAAGACCACTATTAGAAGCATTCAATTGACTTGGATTGACAGATCTCGATTTAATTCTATCAATTCTCACACATTTTGGACAAGTGGCTTTTTTACCACATTTCTTGTGCGATAGAGAATGACATTTTTCACATTGATTGATGAGATTGATATCTAATTTCATCCATGAGAATATTAGATTGTCACCATCACCACAGTATTCGCAAATGAAACCTTTTCCTCTACATGTCTCACAAGTCTTACTGACATGGTGAACATACTTCAACAAGGCATTCTCAACTACATTCTCCAGTAGTCCTGTTGAAACCTGATCCAGATCAAATAGTGAATATAAATTAACATCATCTTTGATAAAGTATTCCTTCAGAGTAGACTGATCAGATAACTGAGCCTTGTTTCTGCAAGTCTCTATATACTCATAGATAAAAAACAGTTTTCTACGCATCATCAACACTCTTTGGAGATTTGAGGAAAGGTTATAGACATCAGGGTTGAATTGGAAAATGTCAAATGGGGTAGACTGGTGGATTGTAAGATAAGTTTTAGCAAGATCACTTACAGTGTACAACTTGAAGTCCCATCTAAAGAGTATTCTAGCAGGAATCAAAGCCTTCTCATTGTGATGACAGTTATTACAAAAGTGTTTTCCAGTATAGTAGCAGAATCTAACTTTAAAGAATCCTAATTTATCCAAAAATGCATTACAACTGGGACATAGTTGATTGTTCATCTCTGTGAATTTTGGTTTTCTAAATAGTTGATTAATGTATATACCATCATCGCCTTCCAATCTATTTTTACCATCTTTTAAAGCTAAATTATTACTAGATGATCTAATGGTGGGAATAGCGGAACCACTATTACTAGGTGTTAAATCGTCATTGAAATAATCTGAAATTACCTTGTAATCCAATGAAGAAGATACAGTTGTGCTACCTCTATTATTATTGTTATTATTATTATTAATCATCATATGATGGTTATTTGGTTGATAGCTCTTCGAGTGGTTATATACATCATGAATATTAGTATAACTATTAGAATAGGATGAACAACTAGCAGTATCAGAAGGTGGATCTAAATCATCGTCCATAGAACTTATACTAGACTGATTGTTATTAAGTCCTTGTGAATTTATAATAGATGATGATGTCAATGAGGAATTGGAGTTATTATTTGGTAACTGTTGTTGTTGTTGTTGTTGTTGCTGCTGCTGCATCATTTCAGTTAAAATTGATCTTGGTTGAACACTGGCACCATAGTTATCAATGATAAGTGGTTGTTGAATTGGTTCATCATCTTCTAGAGAATTTAAATCCTTTTCGAGTGAATTTAAGTCAACTAGTGAACTTATTCTATTTAGTGATGTACTACTACTATTGGTATTGTTGATATTCATATGGTTATCTAAAGTTGGTGTTGTATTACTAGATAGATCTGGTGATTGAGTTGGAGGAGATGATACATATGGTGATGTTGTAGTTGATGTTTGTGATTCTTCAGTTACAGTATTACTACTATTATTGTTATTATTATTGCTAAAGTTAATAGGTTCAATTTCTTTAGATTCATTTAATGTTGATTGATCTTGACCATCATTTGATCTCTTTATAGGTGTATTAGTTATAGATGATGAAGATGAAGTTTTCTTAATTTTCTTTTTAATAACTTTAGTAACAATAATTTTCTTTAGAATTCCAGTTGGAGGTGGATTGATATTACTAGATGATGTATTTAGTGATGTTTGTGTAATTGATGATGAAGAGGATGTTAATTGGTTTGTAGTAGAGGATGTTGAGGATGATGATTGGGGTGGTTGTAAATCCACATTCCATTTCAATTGAAACTGTACAGTTGATAATAAATCAGATAATGTTGAGTATATTTGAGTTCTAAATGGTTTCTGAAGGAGAATAGCTTCTGGTTTATAGAGTAGTCTTAATGTAGGTTCATCAGAGAATGATAATCTTATAGCCTCTGATAATGTAGACTCTGTCAATGACTTGAAATACCATGATTTAATACGAACAGAATCAGTGGAATGCAATGCCTGTATATTCATTATATCTTGACTTCCTTGACAAACCTTCATCACGCAATGCCACGGATTAGGAATAACATCTAATATCTCATGTGAAATAACCTGATCAATTGCAAAACATAAACTATCTACACACTGGTCACTGACTGTCAATGGTGATCCTTTAGCACCATATTCTAATATTACACTTTTCTTTGTCTTTGCTAATGAGTCTACTAAAATCTCATATTCCATCAACATCTGAGTAGTCTTATTTTGTTGTTGTAAATCGCCACTTTGAGATGGTTGATCATCAAAGTCATCCAAAACATCATCCAAAACATCATTTAGTTCATCTAAATTCAGTGATTTTCTAGAATCGTAAAACTTTCTTTTTTCCTGTTCGTCAAATGTGGGTTTATCACTAGTATTAGATGGTACAGCTGCAGCTGCAACAGGTGTTGTTGGTATAGGTTTAGGTTGTTGTTGTTGTAGATCATCTTCACTACTAATCAAAGATTCAATATTACTCTCGATAATGGGTGTGGATATAGTTGGTGCAGTTACAACTGTTACAGGTGGTGCCTTTACAGTTGTATTCACAACAGGTACTACTGGAGTACTATCATTACTAGATGTTATTGGTGTTGGTACCGGTTGTTGTGGTAATTGTACTATAGTTGGTTTCTTTGGTGTTGATGAAAGTAAACTAATTGCTATATCTTCCCAATAAGTAATTTTATCTAACTCTTTATCCTTAATAGCCAGTCCAAAATTAATGTGTGATAGTGAGTCTAAAAGTGACTGAAATGTGTTTATAAATTCAGAGTTTTTCAGTAAAGCTGAATCCTTATAATAGGTCTTCATCAAATCATTATTAAATGTCAATGATGATATATAGTCACCTAGAGTACCTGTATTCAATGCCGATCGAATAAAAACTCTTGCTCTTCCAATAGAGGTTTTTGAACACTCTTTTGACATGTCAATTACTCCTGAGGTTCCAGGTAAACATTTAGGTAAATTCTGTAAGAAATCCCAAATTGTAGTTTGTCCAATTATATTAACATCTGTTTAATCCATCATTAAATTAGTCTGACTAGAATCTATATATTTTCGTTTTTTTAAAAAACCAATGGTTTTATCTCTATATAACCTACCCTTTAAATGATGTGAAAGTATCTTTTCAACTGAAAAGCATACTTTTAATAGATATGGATTGTTGTCTTGAATGAGATGGTCATTGTCACTTCCCAACTCTGCTAATAGATGTTGAATGAATCCATTCAAGTCCATTAAAATTTCAAATTGTGATTCTTGGCTCGAAAACATCTCTTGCTCTTCATAATGTCGTTGTTTTAATAACAACTAAACCAAAAAAATAAAAGTAACAATAGTACTCTAATAAGGAGTAACACTTTAAGAGAGTTGAGTGTTATGTTACCTTTTTTTGTTTTTGTAAAATAAAAAAAAAAAAATAATCTGTCTACCAGGAGTAGGAAAAAAGAAATTTCCAATTGTAATTTTTGAATTAAATATTTGAATTTAAATAATCATTGACAAACATATAATTATTCTTTTTTTTATTTTTTAATACAATTGTACAATATAGTACCTAAGATTACAAATATTAAAAGAGATGATTAATCACATTCTCCCCATATATATCCTGAATGAAAATCATTTGATTACCAAAACCTTAAAATAGTTAAACTATTTGTCATCAAAGTACAATGTTAAATCACATAAGATTATAGATTATAAATTTATCTTTATTTGTGTGGGGTGAATTTTATTTGTGTGTATATTTTCAAATTTTTATCTTTCATTTTTATATTTATATTAATTTCAATATTCATTGCAATTTTAATTGAAATGTCTATTACAATAATATAAAATTGTTAAATACTTTTCAGTGATGGGTTCATCATTTTGATGTAATATCATAAATTACAACAATAAAAAAAAAAGATTTTTTCATTTTCAATTTGAATCTTGAGATAGAATAAGGGGTGTGATATAATGTCTCAATTAAATGTTGAATTTGATATTGGTAGATTATTAGATGATCTAGAAACACCAGATGTACAGAAACTTGCAGATAGATGTCGATATTCAATATCAATTATAGAGAGTGCCTACAACAGGTACCCGAAAGAACAAATAGCATTAAGTTTTAATGGTGGAAAGGATTGTTGCGTACTATTACATTTAATACACTATGTAATGATTAAAAGGTTCACTAAAGAACAACAACATCAATCAACATCAAATGATCATATAAACAACAATCATATCGATAACAACAACAACAACAATAATAATAATAATAATAATAATAGTATAAATAATAGTTGTTTACATCATTTAAAAACACTATATTTTTATTCATATAGAAGTTTTCCACAAGTTAATAAATTTACAGAGAATTGTTCGAAAATCTATCAACTAAATACAGAATTTATACAATCGAATGACATGAAAGATTGTTTACAGAATCAAGTAGATAATCATAATATCAAAGCAATATTTATAGGAACAAGATCAACTGATCCCAATTGTCATCATTTAGAACCTTTTATACAAACTGATCCTGTAGGTATTGGATAGAGTTGAGAGAGTTGCTATGATGAGAACAAGTTTTAATTAACTGTATTATTCATGAATACATTTAGGGTTGGCCACAATTTATAAGAGTTAATCCAATATTGGATTGGGAATATCATGATATTTGGAAATTTATTCATATGTTTAAGATACCTTATTGTGAATTATATGATCAAGGGTATACCTCTATAGGACACATTGATGATACCATTCCTAATCCAGATCTGAGGATTGGGTCCTCTGATGATTATATGCCTGCTCATCTGCTAGTTGATGGGTCACACGAAAGAAATGGTAGAAATAAAAAGAAATAGATGTTCATTGAACACAAGTACAAACAAACCCTTCCACCAATCAAAAAAAAAACAATATTTCCAAATATGAAAGCCAACCTGTTATTTGAATATTATTTTATATTTTAAAAAAATATGGAGAATGCCAAACGAAATTTTTTTTTTATTTTTTTGATCAAAATCTTTGATTTGTATCGATCAGGACATACACCAACCAAAAACAGAATAAATTAATATTGTTACTTTATATCGATATTTTTTTACATTTATATATATACATATATATATATATCTTTTTAATATATCGCTAGATTAAAAAAAGGTAATGAATTATTAAATTTAAAATTATCACTTGACCGGTGGGGAAAATTGTATCTGTGGGTCATTGGTGGGGTGATGATGTATATTAAATCTTATTATATCAATTTTACAAAAAAAAAAAAAAATAGGAAGAGAGAAAAAGAAATCACCAAAAGATTAGATTTGATAACTTCTATTTTTAATTCAATTAATAGATTTAATTGCATTAATATAGTAATATTTTTGTATCCACCTCCTTAATTCTCTTATCTTTCGATCCTAAAAACAGTAACAATATCCATATCAAACATAAACTATAGTGATAAAACGAATTCATTCTAATAATTCTAACAACCTGCAATAACATTATGTTAAACGGTATCATCGTTTATCATTTGTTTTTTTTCAAGAAGAAAAAAAAACAGCACTCACACCCACTCACACTCTTATCTCACCTGTCAAATTGATAAATTATCAAATCACACACTACTAGCACAGAACACACTCACTATTATTATTATATTTTTTTTTGTTTTAATATAATATCCATTTCTAAAGATAGCAATATTGGAATTAAATTGTTCAATTAGATTAATTCTGAAAATAACTGATATCAATACAACTCTGGTTTTTTTTTTTTAATAATTGGGTTGAATTTGTGTTCAATTCATCATACTCATCATCATCATCAGATATAATAATAATTATATTATAATATAGTGTTTTGGGGGGGTTATTATCTAAAAAGAGTGAGAAAAATAGAAAAAAGTGGTGGTGTATGTTATTGTTTGAAAATTATATATCAAAATTGTCAAGTATCGTTTGTTTGTTACAGTGTGTGTGTGTTTTAGGGAGAAAGGTGTGTGTGTGTTTATAGTAGTAGTAGTTGTTGGTTGTATTTAATTATAAACACAAGGAGAAGTATTGTCTCTTCAAAAAACATTGAAGGTGGAATTTTAAAAATCAAAAAAAAAACCAAAAAAAATACCAAATCTTTGATTTATAATTGATCATTTACCACTTTAGTTTAAACTAATTATATTAAAATTTTAATTTTTAACTAGGTTAACAAAAAAAAAATATTAAAAATCACACATATTTAATATTTAACATGCAATTTGGTCGTACAATTTAAAGATACACAAAAAATATTATTTTTTTTTTTTATAAAATAGTAAATCCAATCGTAATCAATCAAAATATATAGATACGTATTAGGATTCATTTAGAATATATATAGAGTAGAGTAGTTAGTAAAAAAAAAAAAAAAGACAGTTGGACAATCAATCACCAATTTTTAAACAAAAAAAAAAATCATAAGCATTTTTTTTTTTGTAATCAAATCTTTTTAGTTTTAAGAAAAACCACGCAAACAGAAATTCTGAACCCTTTCTCTATATATAGCTATAGAGACAATAGATGGATATTTCCATATCACATATGAATGAACATAGTGGAAAATCAGGCACATCCAATAATAGTACATCAACAACATCGTCATCAACTACTACAACTACTACTATTACAGAAGAGGATTCACATGTATTTAAAAGAATTACGAAGGTGAATGGAGGGGGTGGTTCTAGTAGTAATCTAAAGAGTATTTTAAATGAGAAGGATAGCGGAGGTGGGAAAGATGGTGGGAGTTTGTCAGGGTCTACATTGATTACTGCAAAACGAAATGCATCGATATCTGTTAGTGATAGTTTAGAGGATCTATGGAAGAGTGGGAATGGTAATGGAAATAGTGGGATTAGTGGAAATGGCAGTTCAGTGCAATCGTCGACAACTTCATCTACATCACAGATTGGACATGGATCTATTCGATCGAATACACCATTGCATAGGATAGAAAGAGGAAAGAGTAAATCTTCTTTAGAGGACCTTTTAAGAGCTACATTTCCAACTGGACACTCTGATTTGGATAATCTGAACCCAAGTTGGAGATCAACAACACCCAATAGAATAACATCAAGTAACAGTAATAGCTTAGATGACCTATGGAGAAGTTTTGCATATTCTCCCTTCAAAAACACCAATACTATTTCACATTTGTCTCCATTTTTTGAGAATGATAATTCAGGTGGCAATGGTTCCACTGGTACTGCCACTTCTCAGAGTGCACAAGATGGACATTCTTCATCCTCTTCTACCTCTTCATCATCGACATCGAATATTGGTGGAATTGGTAATACCAATGGTATACTATTACCTTCTCTATCGGCATCTAACCTGGCATTGATGTCCAGTACCACTTCATCTTCAATGTCCAACAGTAGCAGTATTTCTGCAACTATAGGTGGTTTGGGGAACATAAATGATGAATATAGCAAACTTAAAAATAATAATGTAAATTTAAAAGATAAAGATATATCTTCTTCGAATAAGTATCAATTACTACCTCCACCTACAGGATCATCTATAACACCTACTACTACATCTGGCACTAGTAACGGTTCAACTTCCAATTCAGTTAGCAGTCCTCCAGAGTCACCTATAGCCTCATCACCACATCAACAAAATCAACAACAAAATGATATTATACATCCATCACCAGTTAGATATTCACCAAAACCTCTGTCAACTACAACTACAACTACAACCACTAATGGATCAGATGCAGAGTCGAATGACTCTTCAAATGAGTCGTATAATAGTGATGGTGGTAGTGACTGTTCTACAACAGGTACATCACCATTATCACCACCTCAACAGTACAGTAATAATACTTTTAATAACAATAATAATAACAACCATCATCACCATCCCAACCAACACCAACACAATGTAAATAATCGTAATAGTAGCAATAGTAATGTAAATATAAGTGAGAAGAGAAAAGATTTAAAAAGAGATTTAGATTCTATGGAAAATGTAAAAAATAGCAATAAATCACCACCATCACCAACTTTGAAATTATCGATACAACAGTCACAACAACTTCAACAATTACAACAACAACAACAACAACAACAACCACCAAAACGTATGAAATCAGATTTAGAAGAACAACAACAACAACAACAACAACAACAGCAACAACAACAACAACAACAACAACAGCAACAACAACAACAGTTACAGCAACAACATAGTCAACATTTACAACAACAACCACAACCTATGCAAGTACAATTACATCCCCAACAACAACATATTCACCAAGTACATCCTCACCATCAACAAATACAAATGCAACAACTACATCAATTTCAACAAATACATATGCAACAAATACAACAACACCAGATTCCACCTCAACAACAACATTTACAAATTAATATGACATCACAAACATCAACAACAGGACAACAACAACAACAACAACAAAATACAACATCTACCACTCCAACTGGTACTAATATATTTTCACAGAATACCAATAATATTCCATCTATACAACAACAACAACAACAACAACAACAACAACACGGTAACTTAACAATGTTAGTTGGTTCAACTAATTCCACAAATTCGTCTTCAGATGATAATCCATTTAAAGGACCATCTGCATATGGTATTTCCACAACACCTTCATATACATATCAACAACAACAACATTACACAAAACAACAACAACAACAACAACAGGAACAAGGAGGAACTGATTCTCAATTCACAATTTGGCATGAAATTAATAGAAAAGTATTGCTATTGAATAGAGTTGTGAGTAGGGGTATGAATAAAGCTCCAGTATCTCCACAGGAGATATCTGAAGCTGTTTCAGCATCCTCAAGTATAACTACTGATTTGGTAGATTTTATGAAAGTTATGAACAGTTTTCCTATGGAGATTAATTCAGTTGCCTATGCTCAAATGATGCAACAGAGAAAAGTAGTATTACAACAAGGTCAACAACAACAACAGCAAGGTCAAGGACAAGGGTCATCTTCTATATCCAATACACCAACTCTAAGTGGTCAAGGTGGAACTATACTCTATAGTCCATCTCTGCAATCACCTCAAATGTCTCCAGTGGTGCTTAGTAGCTCTGGTCTAGTTTATACCGGGGCTAATGGAGGCCCTCCAGGTCCACCCGGGTCCCAACCCACCATCATTACAAATGGTGGACCTTCTGGAAACCCTGAGATGTACTTTAATTCACCTTATTTTGAGAAACAATTGATGGGACCTATGGCACCTAACTTATCTAAAGGTCAGTCACGAGATATGGCAATGTATGCTAATGGTCCAAACGGGAATAACAAGAAGCAACCACGATCTAGAAGAAAGGCACGTTATGGTGATCATGAACTCACTTGTCATACCTGTGGTGTAACCAATACTCCTGAGTGGAGAAGAGGTCCCGCAGGTGCCAAAACACTCTGTAATGCTTGTGGCCTTGCATGGGCAAAATCCGTAAAGAATGAGAAGCAAAAGGAGCTATTGGCAAACTCAACTGGCATCAATGTTGTCGATCCTAAAAAAACTCAAAAACGAAAAAAGGAGATTTCAAACCTTCAACAACAACAAAATAATAATGACCTATCATCTGATGATAAAAAGATTGAGTTGATTGATGATTCTCAGCCATCTTCTAGTCGAACACCATCTCAATTGCAAATGTCTATTGCAAATCAACAACAGATTGCACTCCCTCCACCCAACACAACTCAACCTCAACCTCAACCTCACATTCAACTGATTTCATTATCTCCACAACAAGTACAACAATTACATATGCAACAAATACAACAACAGCAACAACAACAACAAAATGGACAGGGAACATTTACTACACCTCAACCACAACCCAATTCAAATAACCCGCCATTATTTATAAATTGATAATATTAATTCCTTGAAAAAAATAAATTAAAATAAATAACATAATTATTATAATATATAATTTTAACATAAAAAAAATATCCATCAAAAATTTTACTTTGATCCCACATCTTTATATGCGCATCAAAAAATGTCGGATACTTCAAAGTTTGAATCTTTTTATTAATCCTAAGATATTTATATTTTTTTTTTTTTTTTTTTGTTTATAGTATTTTTTTTGTAATTCATCCGCGAGGTAATTAGAATTACATCATTATAAAAGATCTTTATTTGTTTTTTTTAAAAATAACATTATTATAAATTTTAAAAAAAAAACGGTAAGTACTAACACTTAAAAAATTTTTTTTTTTTTTTTTTTTTATATCTATAATTATCTATTTATTTATTTTTTGTATTTTATTTGGTTTATTCATTTAAACTAATATTAAATTAATTTATTTATTTATTTATTTAATTTATTATTAACAAAAAAAAAAAAATAAAGAATAGAGATAAAGAAGAATGTCATCATTACTGGATGATGATGATGAATTGATTCAAGAGGATTCCTCTAGTTTTATAACAACATCAGTTGCAACTACAGCTACTGTTCCATCAACAACTACAACTACTACATTACCAGTTTCAGAAAATTTAAGTACATCACCTACATTAACTACAGAGTCACGCATAAAATCAATTGATAGATTGAATAGTGCAACTGTAGGTGGAATCGTTATTGGAACTAGTGAGAAAGTGTCATCTTCACCATTGTCATCACAGATTATTAATATATTATCAGATGACAATATAAACAAATCACCATCACTCGTACCAGAGGTTGATGATTGTATAAAGACTATTATATCAACAACTAAACAACACAAGAGAATAAAATCAGCAGATGATGGAGGTAGTAATAGTAGTACTCCTACATCTGTTTCATCTAATAGTAATGATACATTAAATACCACCAGTCCTAATCTATTGGTATCAGGTCAGAAACCTCCTCTCAATAAGTTATCATCTGCATCTTCATTCTCAAGTAGTACCATCAGTAGTAGTACTTCAAATATCTCTCTAAGTACAACTACAAGTAGTACCAACACCAACACCAATACAACGCTCTCCAATACTTCATTACCTAGTATTGTAACTACCTCTATAAAACCATCTACAACTACCACAACAACAACTACATCCAGTCCACCATCTATACCAACATCAACTAATAACATTGGTACTAGTAAATCATTACCAGTGTCACCAATCAACAGTTCATCACCTCCACAATATGACAATAGCTTTAAATCTGAACCATTTTTGAATCTACAAACCATCTCACCAAATTTATCACAACAACAGCCATCACATCAGTCACCATACGGAGGACAGTACCCACATTTAACAGGTAATCAAGTGATTACCAATGGGTCAGCTACTATGACATCACCATTATTGATTCATGCAGGTTCAAATCTTTCCAATAGTTCTAGTTTTAATAGAAATAGAACTAATTCCAATTCAGTAGTACCAAATACAAGTTTAACATCTTCTATTGAATCTTCAACTTCCAATAACAATAATAATAATCCAAAGAGAAAAGAATCATTATCAAAAAAGAATAAATCACCAACCATCACATCACAACAAGCCAACAACAATTTAAATGTAAATAATAATAATAAGGAAAAATCATCTGGACCTATAATGCAATTTCTAGGTAAAATGAGTTTAAGTAAAGAAAGAATGAGTAAATTAGTATCACAGGCTAAAGAGGCTTATAAAGGTCAACCTGGATCACCATTGAATAATAACATTCAAACTAATGGTAATAATGTAAATGGTTTAAATGGTGGCGCACCATTTGAAGGAATATTTGGTATACCTCTTAGAGTAATACTAAGATATCAATCGGAGTCAGGTAACCAGATACCATCGATTTTGAATAACTTGTTCAGTCAGTTGGAGTCAAGTACATCATTGTCAACATCACAGATTTTCATGTTACCTCCACAGAAATCTGAATTGGACCATTTAAGACAACTCTATGATAATGGTGCTGATGTGAATTTGAAGACTGGTTTCTATTCACCACATTTGATTGCAGAGTTGCTTATAGAGTTCTTTACTCTATTGCCTGAACCTATCATTCCAGTAGAGTTTTACGAAACGGTTTTGAATTACTATCAAACAGAGACACTTTTGCATCTGATGATTAGACGTATGCAGAATCCAAATAGAGCAATACTGTTTCGTTTGATTAGATATCTAAAGGATGTACTAGTTTATGCAAATTTTAATGAAGTCACTCTGGATCTTTTGGTTGAAAGATTCCATAGATTTATACTGCGTCCTACTATTGGAACTGTATCTACTATGCAATTGTCAGATCAACATCAACAGGCTATCAAGGATATAGTTTCCATGTTTATTCAACAAGTTGACACACTTTTCCAGTCCAGTGAAGAACGTACGAATCCTGATGATTCACTTATACTGTATATTGAAGAGGTACAAGCTACAACATCTCAGAAACTTGTTGCATCTCTTGGTAATCTTTGGCTATTTCATAAACAGATTGTGTGGAGACCTAAAGTCAATAGCACTGGAGAACCTGATCTTGTCATACCATTTAACTCCATTCTCAAAGTGGTCCTCACAACCCATAATCGAAAGGAATCTCTTAAATCTCTACCCAACTTTACCATATACTGTTCCAGTGAAACCAAGACTGTTATTACATTTACTTTCCAATCTGCATCAACTTGTAAACTCACCTATGCCTATACTAACAGTGTTACCAAATCCATCTCCAATTCCAATCGTATTCAGTCTCAGAAACTTGACCTTTATAATCTAGAATTAGAAAATCTACCAACTGAAATCAAACAGTTAAAACATTTACAGGTACGTAGATTTCAGACTTGAAATCATATTTAAAGTACATTTACTTACTTTGATATATATATATTATTAGGATTTAAATTTAGGAAAGAATAAGTTTAAATTGATTCCAGGTGATTTAGCAAGACTGGTTTCATTGAGAACTATATCGATTGAAGAGAATAATTTGTCTGAGATTTCAACAGAGATGGCTGATTTTATTGGTAGTAGGTTACCACATTTGGAGAATGTCAGTTTGAGTAATAATAGATTGGTTGTTATACCACCTTTGTATACTTGGATGAAACTAAAGACATTGAATATATCTAATAACTATTTAACTAAATTGCCAATTGATATTTTTCAAATTCCTACATTGGAGGTATTGAGAGCCAGTAACAATCAGATTGATGACAATGGTATACCAAAGGTTATAACAAGCACAAAGTTACGTTCACTAGATCTCAGAAAGAATCTGTTACAGACTATACCAGAAGGTATAATCAATCTAGTTGAATTACAGGTTTTAACACTTCAAGAGAATCAAATTCAAGAGCTGACACCGGATATTCAGAAACTGACTGCGTTGACAGAACTCAATCTCAACAGTAACCAAATCTCACTGTTACCATCTCAACTATTGTTGTTGACTAATCTAAAGAAACTCTATTTGGATAATAACCAAATTCAGACTATATCATCGGCAATTCATCGTATGCAATCTCTGATAGAGTTGAGATTCACCAATAATAATATATCAAGACTGCCACCTGGTATTGTGGCTCTAAAGAAACTGAATAGCTTGGAACTCACTGGAAACAAACCATTGCGTGACAATATTCCCGAAAAATACATAGCCAAGGGCAAAGAAGGAATCTTTGCTTATTTTTCAGAGGCTATGAGAACCAATGTGCCATGTTACAGAACTAGAATTATAGTACTTGGTGAGAAGGCTTCTGGTAAATCAAATCTCATCAAATGTCTAAAGAAAATGCCAAAGAGTAGTTTTACACCTCAGAATACTTCTCCAACTAATGTTTTGGATATTCAAGATTGGCAATGTTCACTCATTATTGATGGGTTGGAAGGTAAGAAAAAGAAGTCAGTTATCACTGTACATCTTTGGGAATTTGAAGGTATGACCAACGAGATTTCTCATGTCTTTTTTGTTGGAAATATTATTTATACTGTGTGTTTTAATGTTGCACAGTACAGTGGTTCAGAGAGCTCTGATCAGAAATTGATATCCTATCTCTACAGAATTTCACAAAAAGATAGAAAGGCAACTATAATTCTTGTTGGTACTCATTTGGATGAGATTACTACCTCTAGAAAATACGCAGATCGTATGATTGATAATCTTGTTAATAGATTGAGATCAGTGTTTCCTAATTTCCAATTATCACTGTTTTTGGTCAGTTCAACTAAATCGGATGGTGATGGTATCAGAAAACTTCGACATGAGTTGAAATCTATAATTTCAAAGATGCCAATACTTCGTCAGACCTATCCTGCTAGTTTTATGTTTTTGGAAGATTATCTCAAGGAGGAGTCTAATCTAATGTCACCACCGTTGGTGAATAAAAAGACTTTACAACAGATGGCTAGAACTATGGAATTGCACAATGAACCACATTTTAGTCAATTGAAATCGTTGTTTAACAGTCTGGGTTCTATTCAGTGTTTTGAACAGTTTATTCGTATGGAACCTTGCTCACCACCTATGAAGACGGAAATGATATCTTTGAATCCTATTTGGATTGCACGTGCTATTGCTGCTTTGGTTTGCTTTGATCCTTACAGAGATCTTCCCTATCTAAGTGCCCATGGAAAATCTGAGAGTGATCAAGAACTAAGTTCAACCATTCAAGGTATTCTACCTCACAGAGTATTGAGATATGTCTGGGGCACTAATTCTCAGTACTATGTTCCCGAGGGTTTCTTTTCACTGTTCTTGTCACTTCTTGAGAGCAATGATTTAGCAATTAATATCTATTCACTTGCTGAACAACATCACCATTCTCATTCTATCAGTAGTACTGGTTCTAGTATCTCCAGTAGCACTTCAAATGACAATATGCTTTCGATTATCAATCAACGTAGAAGAATATCATCTGTTGGTGGAATGACAAATTTCAATGCCAATCAAAAAGTTAGAAATGGAAGATCCAGCTCATTTAATGCTAGATTTGGGTGGGCTTTGGTATCATCTTTGTTGCCTGCATATGGTAAACCATTGATACCCGGCCAATTTGAGTTGGCTGGTGTTTGGGATCAGTTCCCAGAGAGATCTGATATCATTCAATTCACAAGACGTTTCAAAATGGATTTCATTCCTAACGGTTTATTCGGAAGATTACTTAGTCGTTTGATGCAAGTAACCAATCTACTCAAATGTTGGAATAACATTGCATTGTTGGTACCTGATCAACAGTCAAATCCATATCACAGCGAGAGAATACTGGTGTTGGTTGACCATGATAGTAACACAATCGAGGTTTCAACACGTTTGATTAAGCCTTCTAATCTCTCTTGTCAGATTTACAATATCTTTGATTCACTAATTAGTAAATGGTATAAACTGACTTTTAAGACTATGGTTTTGTGCAGTCATTGTTTGAATTGCAAACATTCAAATCCATATTATTTCAAATTGGAAGATTGTGAATCAAATATCTTTAGAGGTGAAAAGAATGTCTACTGCCAATGGCATACCAAAGCTCATCAACAGGCTGATGTTATAAGTAATGGCTCAAATAGCAGTTCAACTAGTACACCTAAACTCTCTAGAAAGGAGTCCATTAAGGAAATGTCTTCGTCCAGTGCAATGGGATCGTCAGGTAGCTTAAGTGGAAGTGGTGAGAAATCTAATAGACGTGATTCCAAAGGTCCTTTACCACTAGACCGAAAGGATTCTTCATCCTCAATAGGATCCATGTCATTGAGTAACAGTAATAATCAATTAACAATCACTGATCTCTCGCAACCTGTTGCTATCAAATCACTATTACTAGATCACTATGTACTATGTGAATTTATTAAGGAAATTGATTTCAAAGAGATTGAAGTTGTGCATTCACTCAATAGTGAATCATTGGTGAGTGATAATAACGGACCTACTACACAATCCATGGGCATGCGTGGCAACCAATTTGTAAATATTAAAATATTCAATTCACCAACTTCTGAACATTCTGGTTACTCTAAGATTATGTCACTTTTCAGACACGAGGTCTTGTCACTGTACACATTTAGACATCCAAATGTTCTATCAATCATTGGTGTTACTTGGCAACCTGTTGCAATCATCACTGAGAATCCAACATTTGGTAACAAGGGTAGCACAATGTTATCTGAGTACATTCAAGATCGTCAGAAACATCCTGAAATTCCTTGGAATATAAAGCTAAAGATTGCATTGGATATTGCCAAAGCAATGGAACGTCTACAATCTCACTCACCTCCATTCCTTATGACTAATCTCTCTAGTCAAACTGTAATCTTAGAGAAGTTGACTAAACACCAACAAAACGCTCATAATGATCATCATGATTCCACTGGAATAGTTGCAAAGATTTCAGACTTTTCGTCATCATCTCTCTTACCATCACTGTTTCCAACAGATCAATCACCAAAACCATGGCAAGCTCCAGAGGTTCTACAAAAACTCAATTACCATGAGCTTACAGATTCCTATAGTTTTGGTATCATTCTCTATGAGTTATTGACTCGTTCTATTGTTTTCCAAGACCATGAGAGATTTGGTTCAATGATTATATCAGGTCAAAGACCTCCTATCCCACCTGACTGTTTACAATCTTTTGCCGATTTGATTAAAGATTGCTGGTCTGCTGAACCATTAAATAGACCAACATTTAGTAATATCATTAGTCAATTGGTACAAATTAGAAAAGAACTTGAATCCAAAGAGAACAATCACAATAGTTTATCATCAGATACCAATATATATTCCAACAATCTACCATTACCAAGTGGTGGTTCTGTAATGTTCCAAGATAAGATTATTCATTTTGGTGGTTGGAATACATCTAAACCTCACTCTAATGTCTACGCACTGAATCTATCTTCATTGGTATTTGAAGATAAACTCTCTGTTGTACTGTCAAACAAACAATCAACTACCTACAGAGCATTCTACCAACATATGCAAACAGAGTACAATGAAGAAAATCTCATATTCTTTGAGGCAATCAAGACATTTAAATCTCTACCTAACCAGACACCACAAGATCGTGAAACTATAAAATCTCAAGCCAAAAAAATCTACGAAGCTTTTATTGGCAGTAATTCACCTAGAGAAATCAATTTACCCTTCAATCTAAAGATGGAATTAAAAAAGAAAATTGAATCAGCTGATGGACCTTCTGTAACTGTTTTCAATGACACCTTGGCGTTTGTCATTTCGTCCATTGATGATAGCTTCCATCGATTTAAATTCTCTGCACCCAACCATGCTAGAAATGGATGGGTTAAGATTGAAGTTACAGGCACTTCACCACCTCCAATGGTAGGTCATTCCAGTGTTCTTTGGAGTAACCAATTGGTTGTAGTCGGTGGTTGGTTTAATGGTTCCAGACAAATGAATCAAGTCTATCTTTTAAACCTTGAGACTTATGAATGGCAAACTCATCAGTGTACTGGTGATATACCACCGTCATCAACTGGTGCCATTAACAGCATTCTCTATGGTGACTATCTACTGATTTACTATGAAAGAGCTGATTCTCCAAAACAACAAATATTCCGTTTATCTCTAGACTCTTTTGTTTGGTTTGTTGTTAAATATGAATAAGTCTTAATGTCACTCAACATAACAAAATAAATTATTTTTCTTTAAAACACAATAGTTGCACAAACAGAAGGAATAGAATAAATACAAACCATAATGTTAAAGTTTATTAAAATGTAATCGTTTCCAAAGAATAACAGTACCAGAGGTATCAGCACTTGCCAATAGAGATTCATTTGAATTCCATGCAACATCAACAACAGGTGATGAGTGACCCATGAGTTGATTGATTAGTGAATTCTTGTCCTTTGGTTTCTGTACATCGTAAATATAAATGGAAGAATCCTCACTGCCACTAGCTAGAAAACAACCTTCTCTCTCTTTACTATTTACAGGTGCAAATACCGATCTAATATTTGGAATAACTGTTTTAATGGCAACATTATACTCTCTAGTGAGAGTATAAGTCCCTGTCGACATTGATTTCACCATATAAAATCTCATGGTTGAATCTTTTGAATTTACCAATAAAGATAACATTACCTTTTGATTGAGGTTCCAGTAATGTGGTTGAACTGATGTAATGGTTTTGGTAGAGACTTGTAATTTACTGACCATTTGTAATTGATCATTTTCAAATTTTAATGTAAATAGGAAACCTCTATCATCACCCATGAATAAATAACTACCTTTACTCTCAAATTCCATGCAAGTCACTGGAGATGGTGTTTTAATTGGTTTTCCTACCCATTTGCCATTAGTGATATCCAATATCTTTACCAAAGACTTATTCTCAGAGACAAATACTAAATTTGCTTTTGTAGGGTGACTGCAAATACATTGACATATTCCTGCATCTTTAATTAATTTTACAGTTTGATATGGTTCCTGTTTGGTATTCCATACTCGTAAAGTAGCATCCAATGATATAGAAATTAGATTTTCATTATTAAGTGACCATACAAAATCTAAAATCATATTGGTATGTCCTTTTAGTGTACCTAAAACTGTTGCTCTAAGTGCACTAGTTAAACTTATATTACCATCTTCTGATGAAAATGCCAATAGATCTCTACTACCATTTGCAAATCTAATTCTACTGATTCCTCTTTTATGTTGTACAAATATATGTTGCATACCAGAAAATGAAAAGTCTGAAAGATTTACTACAGGTGCTACTACAGCTTGTTTCTTATTGTTACTATTATCTTCTTGTTTGTTATTATTTGGTGTTTGAGGTGTATTATTAGTTGTAGTAGTAGTAGTAGTAGTTGTAGTAGTAGTAGTTGTAGTGGTTGGTAGATGTCTATTTTGGCTGTTATATTTTGAATTTAATAAATTATATCTACGTTGTAAATAAAAATCACCTCTTTCACATTTGATTCCTTTGGATTGTAATTTGGTTGATTTCTGATCTAGAAATTTCTGTCTATGTGATAGGTATTGATCAGATGTCCAATCAGTTGTAATCTCAATACATGATATTCTCTTCTCAATGTAAGGTTGGTCTAATAAACATAGATCTTTAATATCCAATTTCATTTGTTCCATTTAATTATTTTTTTGATTCAAAATTAATAAAAAAAAAATAGAAAAATCAAAAGTTACATAATCAATCTTTAAATTAAAAAGCAAACATGCTCAATTCAAGTTATTTACCACCGAGACACTAAAACGTTACCATTATTTACTTTTTTTTAATTTTTTATCACATGAAAAATGAAAATATTTTTTTTTTATTTTCATATCTGTAAAAATGTAGGTACCAACTTAAACCAAAGTAATTTATTGACTTTAATGATGATTATCTTTCCCCGTCTGGATCCAATTGAGGACAGAAATAGATCGATCGAAATTTCTGATCAAGCAATAACATTACTTATATAATTATAAATTTATATTTGATATTAACCTTCTCATATTCTTATTTTTTTTACAGGTATCTATAATATATCAATAAATCCACTATTTATTTATTCTAAATTAATTTACTTTCATTTTATTTATTTTATATCAATTAAGTAGAGTTATTGGATCATTTTATAAAATACTTTTTTTATTTTAATTGTAAAAATATCTTTATTGTAGATGAATTTTTCCACCTCATCCTAAAAAAAATATCTATTTTTAAATATCCAAGAAATGGAATGTACATTTCTTGGAGAACGTAGAATGTTTGAGTTAACTCAACAAAAAAATGATAAATTATAGAATTAACATATTATATAATTTAAAATTTTATAAGTTTGATTAGAATTAAATCAAATGGTAATTTTGGGACCCATGTCATCAGATATTTGGGACGACGGTATTTTAACAAAAACTATCAAAACCTGGTTCAGTTGAAACAATGTTTAATTCGTTTTTCTGACTCGTAAAAAAAAAATAATCAAAAAATAAAAAATAAATAAAAAATAAAAATCTCTTTTGATTTTTCGAAAGATTGCTTCCTTTATTATTGTTGTAAACACCCACCCACGGAGAACAACATCAAATTTTTTATCTTTTATATCTATATACCATTGTACAATTACATAACTATTTAACACATACACACACACACAAAAATAGTAATAGTAAAATATTTGTACAAAAAAATTTAAAGGAAAAATGGTAAACAAAGATGATGATAAAAAGAGACTCTTAGAGTCCACCATATCAATTAATGATGATGATGGTGCAACCAAGACTCCAACAATATTAGAACATCCAGATAAAGACGACGGATGTGTTGCTGGAGTTCTTAGATTTTTGGGGCTTAAAGCCAAAAAGAAGGCTGAAAAGGACCCAAACAAGGAAAAAATATTTGCTGAGAGATTCAGAGAACTCTCATCATTAGACAAAGACACAATGTTGGGTAGAATCAACGCACCAGCAAGCGGTCTCTCTGAACAAGAAGCCAAAAATAGATTACTCAAATACGGACGTAATGTAATCAGTGAAGTCAAGCCAGTCAGTTGGTACAAACTGCTCTTTACAGCATTTACACATCCATTCAACATTGTATTGACCATTATTGCCGCTGTTTCAATTGCCACTGGTGATTATGCTACTTTTGCAGTTGTAATGTTCATGGTTTTCATGTCTGCCATTTTGCGTTTCTACGAAGAACACAAGTCCAGTAAAGCCTTTACTCATTTGAAATCACTCATTAAGACTACTGTAACTGTATTGCGTATCAAAGAAGGTAGCTCAGTTGCCGAAGAGCTCAAAATTGATATGGAGGAAATAGTACCAGGTGATATCATTCCATTGAAAGCTGGTGATGTATTTCCAGGTGATGTCAGAATTTTAGAATCCAACAGTCTTTTTGTCAGTCAATCTTCATTGACTGGTGAGTTTTTACCAGTTGAAAAACAAGCAGATCCAACTGATGAACACACCTCCATTTTTGATACTCCAAACATCTGTTTAATGTCAACTAATATCGTCTCTGGTAGTGGTATTGGTGTAGTTTTTGATACTGGTTCTCGTACCTATATCTCTTCCATTTCTGAGATTTTAACTAGTACTCAAACTACCAATGCTTTTGATGTTGGTGTCAAAAAGGTTGCTTATTTGCTTATGGGTTTTGGTGTTGTTTTGGTACCAATTGTCATTGTCATTAATGGTCTTACCACTGGTCAATGGATTAACTCTGCAATGTTTGGTCTTTCTGTAGCTGTAGGTTTAACACCAGAAATGCTTCCTATGATTCTCAATGCAAATCTTGCTAAAGGTGCTTCTGATATGTCCAAGAAAAAAACCATTGTCAAACAATTACATTCCATTCAAAATATGGGTGCTATGTAAGTATATACTCTTCTTTCTCCATATCTTTAGATTTTGAAATTTTAACTTTTTATAAATAATTTAGGGATATTTTATGTTCAGATAAAACAGGTACTTTGACAGAAGATGAGGTACAATTACACTCACATACTGGTGCTGATAAAGAATCATCTGAAGATGTTATCACTTACTCATTCTTAAACAGTAAAAACCAAAAAGGTCTAAAGAATGTATTGGATATTTCAATTATTGAAACTTACAAAGAGAAATTCGAACATTCACCATCAGGTGAAAATGCCATGACTTACTCTCTAGTAGAGGAATTCCCATTTGATTTCACCAGACGTCGTGTATCAGTTATTTTAGAACAACCAGGTAACAATCAACTTTTACTCACTTGTAAAGGTGCTGTTGAAGAAGTTCTCTCCTGTTGTAGTCATCTATCTCTGGGTCAAAACGGACAAGTTGTTGAGTTATCAAATGATCTCAAACACCAAATGATTCACATTACCAATGAACTCAATTCTGATGGTCTTCGTGTACTTTCAGTGGCCACCAAAACTATCACTAAAGTCGACGGCTATGAATGGGATGTCAAGAATGATGAACAAGGTTTAACATTCCACGGTTTCTTGGCATTTATTGATCCACCAAAAGGCGATTGTGCTGCTGCCATTCACGAATTACGTGAAAACTCTATTCAAGTTAAAGTATTGACTGGTGATAATCTTGCTGTTGCCAAAAAGATCTGTAAAGATGTAGGTATTGATGTCAGCCGTGTTATCTCAGGTCCAGAACTCGAAGAAGTTGATGATGAAGACTTTGACCAAATTGTTGAAGAATGTACTCTATTTGCTAAACTTACTCCAATTCAGAAATATAATGTTGTAAAAGCACTCAAGAGACACGGTCACACAGTAGGATTCCTTGGTGATGGTGTTAATGATGCTTTGGCACTCAGAGAAGCCGATATTGGTATCTCTGTAGATACTGCAACTAATATTGCCAAAGATGCCTCTGATATCATTTTATTGGAGAAATCACTTGGTGTCATCAACACAGCAGTTCTCACAGGTCGTACAACTCATGCCAATACCATCAAGTATATTAAGATGGCTGCCTCTTCTAACTTTGGTAACGTATTCTCCATGTTGATTGCCTCAGCTTGGTTACCATTTATTCCATTGGAACCACTACAAATGCTCACTCAAAACTTGCTTTATGATTTCTCTCAAGTTGCCATTCCATGGGATAACGTCGATGAGGAATTCCTCAAGATTCCACATCCATGGTCCATTAAGAGTTTGTTTAAATTCATGGTTTTCCTAGGTCCTATCTCATCCATTTTCGATGTAACCATTTTCTCATATATGTGGTGGTACTTGGGTTGGGATGCTGAACATTATAGACACGATCCATCAATTGCCAGTATTTTCCAAACTGGTTGGTATGTTGAAGGTCTAATCACTCAGGTATTCATTGTCCATATGATTCGTACTATTAAAGTTCCTTTCATTCAACGTTGGGGCTCATGGCAATTGGTTGTAAATACTCTTTGGGTTGCTGCTCTTTGTGTTGCTATTCCATACTCACCATTAGGACCACTCCTCAAGATGACTGGATTACCTTTAATGTATTACCCAGGTTTAGCAATCACTTTCTTTGGTTACTTCTTCCTAACTCAATTGGTTAAAAAGATTTACATTAAAGTATTCGGCGAATGGTTATAAACACCTTGATAATTTTCCTCCACTTCTACTTCTACTATTCTATTATTATGTCCATATATTTTTTCCACTCCTTCTATTATCAAATACAATTAAAATTTTAATTTTGATAATCATTCCAGTACACATTGAACAAACGTCCTCTAACAATCCCAACATTAATTTGAATAAATTATTAAATTAATAAAATCATGTTATAAAAATAAAATATTAAAATAAAATACACAGATAATATATAAATAAGGACTAAAGTTAAATATTTATATTAATTTTTGAAATGTAAAGTTATTCAGTTTAGTAAATTGGTGTGTATTGACATTTCTGAAATCTTCAAGCAGTGGAATATGTTTGTTCATATAATTATGTAGCTCAACAACTTTTAATGATTTTATTTGCGATGCAAATAAAAACCATTTGGATAGTAGTTCTTCAATGAATTGTTTATGGAGAATATATCTATATTCTTTAGTTGGTGAACTTGTAATTGTTGTATATAAATTGAATGTAAGTTGTAGTGATAATGTGTGAAGATGTTCAAGATTTTTGATAATCTCTGAGGAATGTTTGTCCAAAAATGGATATATAAAATTATTTTCTGTTACGATTTTAAGTGCGTTTAAACTTTTAATTGTGAATATTGGTGATAGATTGGTGTCCGAAAAATTTGTGAAATTTAGTATTTTCACCCTTTTAATTCCATTTCTATCATGAAATAATTCTAAATTTTGATCTATGAGATGAATACGTAATCTGTCAATATAAGGGCACATAGATTGTAGTGTCTCTGTAGAATTAAATTCATATGAAAAACCATAATCATATTGAATTTTGAGTTTGTCAATCCATAGCCCATTCTTAGCTTTACCAGTAGTATCTCTGAAATGTGAATATATGGCTTTTGTGAATGGAACTATTTCTGGTATCATAACATTAACACATAACACTAATTTTTTGAATGAACATTCATTTCGCCTCAATGAGAGGAGAAAAGAAAGTAGATAGATCAATAAATTCCTGATTTCCCTTTGGTAATTTGTTTCAAAATGTCTACTGAACATAATTTTAATCTTCTTTAGTGTAGTTTTAGTTTGTTGTAGAACTTGTACAGCCAAGCCTAAATAAGATGGATGATTTATACAAACTGTAGATAGATTATCTGAGAATTGAATATCAAATGATGTAAGTTGATCAATAACTAGTTTGGTTATATTTGGGTACCAACTAGATGGAATCTTTGGAAGTTCTGAATAGAGTACATTTGTAATACCATTTTTTAAAACAGACCATTCACTACAACCCATACTCAAGTCTTTGTCAACTTGATAGCAATTGTGGGGCTTGGAAATAAGTCTAGATGTGATATTAAAGAATTGTTTGGAGACTAGTGCAATGTCTGCAGTCTTTGTTTGGTTCAATGCATAATGGATAATGATACCGAGAATAAAGTCTTCAGTAATGGTTTTTCTCAAACTGAATAGTTTTTCAAGTTGATCGGGAGTTTCATCTAATAACCAGTAGAGTTCTCTCATTCGAAATCCTTTAATTTCCAATTTCAACTCAGTATCAACCAGATCATGCTTTCTTTTGTTGAATTCATCAGAACATTTAAGCTCTTTATAGTACTTGAATAGTAACGGTTTAAACAAGGTCTTTGGAAGATATCCAACAATTCTATCTATGATTGATGCCATTGAAATATTATAACTTTTAAAGATTTCATCTAAATCACCATGCATCATAGAATTTAAATAGGATATATTTAAAGAATATAAATAATCCATAATTAGATAATCGAAGATTTCTGCACCAAAATCCATTTCAAATGCTGCTTGGAGAAGAATCTTGTTTTTGCTAGTTGAATTTTCAAAATAATCATGGTCTGTGAAATTGACGGTATATAAATCTTCAAAGTCAATAACTCCTACCAATTCACCTGCATACTCTACTAAACTAATTAGCACACTTTCATAGCCCAATAACTTGGAAATGATCAGTTTTAAAGAAGTGTGAATAGGTGCATCGAGACACTCTAGACACTCTTTTAATGCTTTTGAGATTGTAATACAATGATCCAAATCACCTAAATTTTCCATAGTTATAGAACACAATGCAAATATATAGGTAATGTAGTCATACACCCTTTCATCCGATTTAAATGCCAATGCAGCCAA
Organism: Tieghemostelium lacteum; assembly: GCA_001606155.1. Lineage (NCBI taxonomy): Eukaryota > Evosea > Eumycetozoa > Dictyosteliales > Raperosteliaceae > Tieghemostelium > Tieghemostelium lacteum. Next base: position 19,989 of record LODT01000016.1, on the reverse strand, counting down.
TTTCATTAAATTGACATTAGCTCTTAAGTCATCAAACAATAAAGAGCTTGCTCCTACCATCTTATTTAATGTTGTGGTCACCAAAGATCTAATGGAACTACTTTGCATGGCATCTTCTCCCAATGCAAGTAATAAACCCATAAATCCCTCTTTCAATCCACCTTCAATTTTTTTTTCAGCAAACTCTATAATTTCCTTCTTGTGTAGTTTATATTCTTTTGGAAACTCAGTAACAAGTTTTGTTACCGATGCTATTCTACCATAAATCTTAATTCCAAACCATGTAGAATCCAGTAGATCTCCAAATTCTTTTTCATTAGGTGAAGATGAAGACAGTAGCTTGTAAAGATTAATTAATGGTAGAGTCCCTTCTTCATTTACAAGAATAGTGATTGAATAGAAATCCTTTAAAGTTGGTTTTATATATTGACCATATTTCAATAACTCATCCCCCTTTACCCATTGTGTGAGTACTTTTACAATACAATTTAACATTGTTGTATTATATTCGGGTAAAAGACATTTACAGTGAACATATAGAAATTCACTTACCAGATTTTCCATTTTATCAATATTATTAGTTACGAAATCATTGAAGGTTCCTATTTTTTTCGTTTTATACAATTCATGATAAATCTCCTCAAATTGGTGTTGAGTGAATTTACTTGGATGTTTAGAAATGAATAGTAAAAATTGTGATACATCTTTAAGAATTAGATTCCCCAAGTCACCAGATTCTATCTTTTCTTTGATTGTTTTGGAATTGGATCTAAAAGCTGAATACAATGCTACGGTTGTCATATTGTCTGGGCCTAATATTGGTCTAATTTGGTCATATAGAAATGGTTCTATGTGATCATGAAATATATTACAAATCAGATCCAATTTTTCCAATATTTTCATTCCTTTGAGACTATTCAGTGACCGTAATAGTATAGGGATAAACTCTTTAACTCTTGGTAGAAACATTAGGATATAATCTGAATCTCGATCACCTTTTTTGTACAATCTAAGTATATTCATAAACCATCCTGGAACCTTATCAAATTGTTTTACATAACTTTGAGTGTATTCATTAACGATCTCAAAGATTGCTCTTGTAGTTTTTGGACTATTAAACCTTGCATACATTTTTGTGATAAATAGTTTTATCACCTTCTTATCGTTGATATTACTCTATTGTCAAAATGATCATTAGTAATCTAAATCAAGATGAAATAGTAAGATATAATACATACATTGCAAAACAATTCTAGTGTCTCTATTATTTGATCATCAGTTAGAATTTCAACTAAATTTATTTCTAATTGGCACCCCAATTTGATATATTCAATCGCCTTGCTTGGGTTATATGTTATACCTGATTTCAATGCCATAAATGGAATGTTTGTTGAATATAAAAACTCAATGACAGGTAGTGGAGGTTGTTGTAGAATTTGTAACAAAAACTCTCTTGATACCTCATCATTCTTTGCTAGTAACTTTAAACATATTTCTTCAGTAGGTATATTGTAAATATAAATAAAATCTTTCACAATTATCTATTATTATTAGATTACCTTTAAATTCAAAACAAGTCAAATCAGCTAAGAGTAATTTAGGTATAGAATATGGATTGGGTGGACTCTCTAATACAACATCAATCCACAAGAATAAGTTTTCTTTATTATTTCTGGTAGTATCTGTAATAAACTGTAAATTAAAAATAGCACCTGGATCTTCATTAAATTGTTGATATTGTTTTTTCAAATTCTCTCTATAATATGTTTCTTCCATTGTATGTTATAATAACAAATATTTTATTATAAAAACAATTCATATTTGTATTGTAAAATTTTAAACACTATTTACTACAATTAAATAATTTTTCTTTTTCTATTTTAGTGTTGTGCATGGTGTAAAAAAATAAAGATGAGATATTGTTGAATTTTTTTTGTTTTTTTATTATAATTTCAATTGATCAAAAAAAATGAGAATTGCAAATTATTTATTGATAGATATTCTATCACAATCACTGAATTTAAATTTTTTTTATAAAAAAACACCAGTAGTTAAAGATATTAGAATTCTATGTAGATATTTAGAATCTCTTATATTGGTATGTCAAGATTGGAAAAATAATGTTGTTCCAAAGATCAATATACCTATTATAAAGTGCAGAAATCCAACCAAAGATATACCATCTATGGAATATCTATTGAAAATAGGTGCCAATGTAAGATTTTATGTAGATAATATTATAGATCCTGATGTAACACCTAGACTAGCAGCTTTAAAACCTTATTTGTATTCTGTAGGATTTTCATCGTCTGTACATAAAGCTGATAAAATGGCACTGCTTCTAGATGGAAATGCTTTGAATACACTTAATATCTACACTAAGGATACTTTATTATATGATTTGATGGAATTGATAAGTAAAAGAGATGTGGAAGATGGTGGTCAACTAAAGAACTTAGAGAAATTAAAAGTTACACCAGCCAATCTATGGAATACTAGTGAATCTGAAAAAAATAATTTTGTAAAACTGATTGATGATGCTCTTTTTGTTTCAGGATGTAATTTAAAACAATTGACAATTGGGTCACTGTATTTTCAGATTGCGGTACCTGGGGAAGGGCTAAAGAGTTTCAAGTACCTTGAGACTATAAACTTCAAAACCAAGATTACCAATGAAATTGTAAAAAATTTTCTACAGTATTTACCAGTATTGAAAACTATTACAATATCATCTCTGGAGAGTGTGTTCAGTGTTGATTCGTTTCTAGATGATGTTAAATTCAACAAAACCATTGAATATATATCAACGGGATTTTCAAGCGCTCCAATGACATTCAAGAATCTAATAGAATATCTCAATTGTAATCAAGTTGTAAGATCATTGGATTGCACTATTGATGGATTGATTATGGAGGTTGGAGACTATAATTACCCGAAAATCAAGAATAATACTATTACAACTTTAATTGTGACAAATTATAAGGATAAGGTTGGAACCTACACTAAACTCTATGATCTCTGGGATGGACCATCTCAGATAACATCCTCCCCCAAGTTAACTTTAGATGACAATTTAGTGAAATACACTAAACAAGGGTCTGGTGTTTTATCAAATATAACCAATCTAATGTGTTGTGATATTGATGCGAACAATTATCCTCATCTCGTTACTATTCTATCACAAAATAGTCCAATATTGAAAACTTTGATTCTATTGACACACAAGCAATACACACTCAGAGGTATACCAAACTTCCTTGCAGAGATTGCACAATTCAAATACCTCAATATCCTCAGTCTTGATTATTGGGAATTTTCAATGGTTTGTCAATTTCTAGAATCTAATCATCCATCCATTACCACGTTATATGTCGCTGTAGATCCCAAAGGTTTCGATGTAAAAAGACTATGCAATGCTCTGTTATCAAACGCCACTGTTGTCTATTTTATTATTAATGTCAATGAAAAAGAATCAGGTGATTATAATTATAATGAAGATAAACAATTGAATCCTCCAGAACCTAGAGAATCATTGAGTGACTATATCGATGCCCTCACCACTATTGTTGCCAATAAGAACTCAGTTTTGCAAAATCTATCTATAAACGGACCAAATTTTGAAACACCCGATCTGACAGCTACCCAATACTCCTTACTTGACAAATCACTAAGTTCCAACTCATCACTATTCTCACTGGATATTGGTGACTTGGATAAAGTCTCCAAAGAAATTCTAACCAAACTTGGAAATATTTTTGATAGACATCAAATCGAATACAATAAATCCTATAAGGATTAACTTATAGTTTTATTTTCCATGAGTTGTGCTAACTCTTTCATTAAAGGTGACCCTGCAAAGCAAGAGAATACTTGTAGTTTTACAATACTGTTATTAAGTGTCATTGCACGAACTAATGATTTTGGTATTTCATGTGTAGCAAGGAACTCTGATTTGTGGAATTTACGAGCGATATTCCAACTCAGGATTGTCAGGTAATAGTTTTTCTCTAGAATGTGACTAAGATAATAGAGGTAAATATCTGGAGTGGAAGTTATATACAAATCACCAAGTAAGTATAACTGAGTGATTTTTCTATTATTACCAAGAATTTGTGCAAAACTTATAAAGTCAATGAGTGGACTTGTATCTACATAGGTGGTAATACTAGTTAATGTTGGATGGTCACATTGTAGTAATTCTAATAACATTGTGTATGATATACGACAGTTAATACCTAAAGTGGTAATATAGGTGTTTTTAGCAATCAATGTGGAAATTCCAATGAGTTTTGGTAGTGAATATATTGAAATGGATTTCAAATTTGGTAGATTCTTGTTCATTAGTGATAAGAAATGGGTGGAGTAGCCATCACCTGAACCTTTGTTTGTGTATTCTAAGGATCTCAGTTTAGGAAAGTATTCTAGAATATCTAATAGTTTACTATCGATTATCCATTGTAATGTTGTTGATGTTATGCTATTTGGTTCTTGCCAATTTGTTAACATTGGTTTGCTAATTTCCATGTTGTCACTTAGGATACCTAGTGTGAGAAGAGTGTGGTTGGTGATTTTAGATGGTGTTGTGTTGGTATCAGCTGTACTTAACGCACTAAAACTCATGTTTAGTTTAGTAAGAGTTTGGTTTCTGTTGAGTAGTTGTGAAAATAAATGAAATGGAAGTATTAGGTTATTATCATCTACTGATAAACTGGTTAAACTCTTGTTATTACTAATCTCTTCAAAAATAGGTCCCAAAATGTGAATATCATCACCACAACTCGATACTGAAAATTCCAATAGGTTTTTAGCATGTCTTAGAATGGGTAGAATGATATCAGATGGAGTTCTATAGAGTGAGATTGTTGTCAGTGTTGGAAAATGTGTTTCTAGAACCTCGGCATTTTTGAGTATAATACGAGTGTAATTGATTTTTAGTGATCTCAAACGAGTAGTTGATTTCATGGATTCCAGTAAAGTGTCTAACACAAATATACCGCTAATGGTTAGGGATAGACTCTCCATATATTCGAGTACTTGTGGTACTGCAAATAAACTATCGTATATATTCTCAATTTGACCACTGTTTCTTATATAGTAATTTGTAATGGTAGATTTAGAAATGAATTTAAAGATGGCTTCTAGATACTGATTAGTTGGTAATGTGGTGGGTATTGATATATACACTGATCTGATTACTGATTCCAATCCTGTAAATTTCAATTCAGTGATATTGTCATCTTCAACTGATGCTCTTATCGGTAACCCAGTTTTCGTAAGGTATCTGATTTTCTGTATATTTGTCATTTTAAACTTGATGTCATTGCGTAGATGTAGTCTTGTTATTATATTATCTTTCCAATCTTTAGATACTAATCTACATTGATAAATAAATGCACAAAGTGTTTTTACTAATACATGACTAAATGCATCTATATTAACTATATAATCTAAAATCTTTATAATAAGAATTTTAGGTAAATTCATTAAATTAGCTGATAAGAGATTCTTATACTAAAATAAAAATAAAAAAATAAAAATAAAAAAATTCATATTTAATCGTTTTAGAAATAAAGATATTTAATAAATAATTGTGTTTTTGAGTTAAATGAATAATAATGATGTGATTTAAATTTTTTTAAAATTACATTCTTTTCTCAAAAAAGAACCATGAAAACAACACACCAATCGCGAAGCATTTAACTTTTTATTTTTAAAAATTTTATTTTATAATATATCATTTCAATTAAACAACATATATGACATGAATAATTCCGAAATTTTAAATGGTAGTCAAGATCGAAATGAAAATGATAATATAATATTAAATACAAGTCAAAACATTTTATACGGCGGTAGTACCACAGAAAACTTACTAGGAAATGATGTAATAGAAGTTGACATTGATGATAACGATGATCTAAAGAAACAATTCACTCTAAGATCTATCATTATGGGTGTTTTAATTGGTGGTTTAATGTGTTTTAGTAACATGTATGTAATCATAGTTATTTTGAAAATCCTAGATTCTAATAGTGTTATTATTTAGGTATTTTGGATTACAATCAGGTTGGGTAACAATGGCAAGTCTTCAATCAACACTATTAGGGTTTTTATTTTTTAAAATGATTGAAAAACATTTAACTGTTCCATTTAATCATTTTGAGAATGTACTTTTACAAACTATATCAGTGGCAACTGCTACTATGCCTTTGGCTGGTGGTTTTGTTGGAATTTTACCAGCACTAAAGGAGTTGCATAAAGAGACTGCAGGGTCAAGTGAACCTATGCCTGTTTATTTCAGTTGGTGGGCATTGTCATTGTGGACATTTGCTTTGGCATTCTTTGGAGTTTTCTTTGCAGTACCATTGAGAAAACAAACCATTCTCGTTGAGAAACTAAAGTTTCCATCAGGTACTGCAACGGCACAGATGATAAAGGTTTTACATAAACTAAAGAATCATCAAGTTCATCCTGAAATGTTAGAAATTGATCAACAACAGAATAGTTTAATTGAAGAATCACAAGAACTAAATCAAGTTTCAGATCATGAAGATGGTAATGACGATGATCATGATTCAAATGTAATAATACAAAATAGAAATAATAATAATAATAATAATAATAATATAGGTGAAACCGATATCTCTGATAGTAGAGATACAGATAATGATAATGGTAAAGATAAAATAATACTATTTTCAAAATGGAATTTGAAATGGAAGGTATTGTTTTACAGTTTTTTATTGAGTTCACTTTATACACTGGCTAGCTATTTTGTGCCTAGGTTAAAGATGATACCAATAATGGGAATGTATATGGCAAATTCATGGAACTGGGGATTGACACCTTCACTTAGTTATGTAGGTCAAGGTATGATTATGGGTACAAAGACTGGTGTCTCCATGTTGGCTGGTGCCATATTGGGGTGGGGTATATTAGGTCCAATTGCAAAATCTGCTGGTTGGGCACCTGGAAGTCCTTTAGCTTGGAAGAATGGTGCAAAGGGTTGGATTCTATGGGTTAGTCTTTTTATAATGCTGTCAGAGAGTATAGTATCTCTTGCTATACTTTTGATTCAATCTATTTTATATAAGATAGGGTGGAGTAAGACTGACAAGTACTCACATGAATCTTCTGTAGATCCAGCACCACTGTCCCAAAGAGTTCCAAGATTTTGGTGGATAACTGGTTTAGTTGTATCTAGTATTGCATGTGTAGCTATAGTTTCACCACTCTATGAAATTAAGGTATATGAAACTGCAATTGCCATTATAATGGCATTATTGACTTCAATTCTTGCCGTTAGAGCACTAGGTGTCACAGACTTGAATCCAGTTAGTGGTATAGGTAAGATCTCTCAGATTCTATTTGCATTCATTGCACCAAAGAATGTTTTATCAAATTTAGTTGCTGGTGCAATAGCAGAAGCTGGTGCACAGCAAGCCGGCGACATGATGCAAGATCTCAAAACTGGACATTTACTGAAAGCTTCACCTAGAATTCAATTCTACGGTCAAATGATTGGATCACTATTTTCTATATTTTTTGCAGTGTGTGCCTATCAATTGTATTCGACTGCCTATGAGATACCAGGAACTGATTTACCAGCACCTACAAGTCAGGTGTGGTTGGATATGGCTCGTTTGGTAAATGGAGGTAGTTTGGCAACTAATGTTCTGCCATTTTGTATAGTTTCAGCAGTTTTAGTTTCACTTATACCCATTGCAGAGGCTTTTAAACCATCTCTGGAAAAGTATCTCCCCAGTGGTATTGCATTTGCTATTGGAATGTATGTAACTCCAAATTGGACAATTGCCAGATGTATTGGTTCATTTGTTCAATTTTATTGGAAGAGAGAATATCCAGATTCCTATAAAGAACATATGATTGTTGTGGCATCTGGTTTCGTTTTGGGTGAAGGTGTAACTTCAATTATAACTGCCATAATGACTTCGATAGGCGTTCCACATTTCTCATAAAATAAATCCTCTCACATTAATATTTTAAGTTTCAATCAATCTACAATTTTTTTCATTTTTTTTTTTTATTGAATTTCAATACAATAATCTATATCACAACAAAATGTAAATTAGTAAGTTAAAGTACCCAACTTAGAGTTTATGCACATGTAAATTTGTAAGAATCAATTAAACACAGGGAGATGTGTGTTATTTATTTTTGGGAATGTAAACATTTTTTTTTTTAAGTGTGGGTGTTTTGTGGGAAACCTAAAAATGGGCTCATTTGATGTTCTATATAAAGAAGAATTTGGGTGTTATAAAATAGAGTTGTGATGAACATTTTATTTTTTAATTTCACATAATTTAAATTAAAATAATAGATAACATAGTAATAATAAAGAGATAGAAGATAAAAGAGAAATGTCAGGAGGTTTTCCAAAATGTAAAATACATTTAAATAAAGATTATGTAGCTGGTTGTTTTGAATGTATGAAACCGGTGTGTGACCATTGTATTGATAAACTACATAAAAACCACACTATAAAACCATTTGGCTATTTTGAAAATGAAAGTACTTGTCGAGAACATTTAGATTCAATGAATGTAGTTTGTTGGGGATGTAGAGAAATTGTCTGTGATGTCTGCTATGAAACCTACCATTTTGCTCATGAAATTGGATTCTTTCCTCTGTTAGAATACACACCTAAAGACAATGTTATTAAAATTCAGAGAAGATTTGCACCATCACCAACTGAAACTCAGAGAATTATAAGTCCAAGTAATAAAAATATTTGGTCACCACAGTCTCCAAATACCTCTAATAATCTTAACCAACTTTATCATTTGTGTCAACCATCATTGAACCCAACATTTAAAACCACTTCTTCGGAGACCATGGTAGAAACCAACAATACAAAAAAAATCACCAATCTTCTCACCTTTACAACTCTATTACCAAGATTGGATAGTGAAAATAAACCACCTTCCAATGTTGGTGGTATAGACAACTACTATTTTGGTAAACTAGAAGAACCAAAAAAATCAAAAAAAGATAAAGATAAAGAAAAAGAAAAAGATAAAGAAGAAGACGAGGAAAAGGATAAAGAGAAGGAAAATCCAACTACAACAACTACAACAAATACAACAACCACTGCTACGACTACCTCCACTGCAGCTGCAGTAGATGTAAAAAAAGATAAGAAGACTATTAAAAAGGAAAAAGAAAAATTAAGAAAAGAAGCAAAGAAAGTGAAAAAGGAAAATGCTAGAATAGAAAAGGAAAAGGAAAAATCCACTGGTGAAGCAAAAAAACCTAGTAGTAAAAAAGCTAAAGGTAAAGATAAGGATAAACCAGTAGATAAAGCTGAAGAACAAAAGAAAAAGGATGAAGAAGCTGCTGCTGCTGCTGCTGCCAAAAAGAAAGAAGAGATAGTAGTACCAATTGTTGAGAAAAAAACCATTGAATCCTGTCAGTTGAAAGCAAAAACTTGTGTATTTGAAGGTAATTTAAAGATGGCTGTAACACATCTTACCGATGCAATTGGCCTTGGTGATCCTCAAGCTGCATTCGATCTAGGTAGACTTAATTATGATGGTGAACTAATACCAGTAAACTTTTTTAATGCATTTTCTAATTTTAAGATAGCTGCAGCTATGGGTCACACACAATCCTACTTTTTTCTAGCTGTAATGTATCATGGAGGCTGTGGTGATTGGCTTGAACCAGATATACATATGGCTCTGGAATGGTATTGTAAAAGTGCAAAAACTGGAAATCCAAGAGCACAACTGATATCAGCAACTGCAATCATTGGTGGTTTCCTAAGAGAGGATTTTCATATGGCATTGACTTATCTAAAGGATTCTGCATTTCAAAGTAATGCTGAATCGAATTATATACTCGGTCAGTATTGTTACTATGTGGAAATGAATATTAAAGAGTCCTATAGATGGTTTAAAAATGCTATAGATTTGGGTTTGGAACATGCCTATTTTGACATAGGTAATTGTTTTAGATATATGGATGAACCTGATTTGGTAATGGCTTATAGCTGTTATATGAAAGCTTGTAAGAATAACCATCCAAATGGATTGAATGCCATTGGTGAGTTGTATCTTGAAGGAAAGTGTAATGGTACTCTTGGTCTATATCTCGCAGATTTGTTCTTTGAAAAAGCAATCATTGATTTAAGATCTGAAGAAGCTTATGATAACCAATGTTGGGTACGTGAGAGACTTGAGTATTTGGGTGAAGTTAAGCCAGATGAAGACGACCTCTTACAATTACTTTCAGCTGAAGAAAGAGAACTTTTAAACATACCCAAACCAAGACCTATTCCACCACCTTATGAAAAGGTATTCAGTGATCAAATCAAATCTACTCTACCAAAACCATATCCATTGGTTAGTAGTATATCTCTACTTAAAGAGAAACCAATGATTCCACTGGCACAAGCAGAAAATGTTACATTGTCCTCATTGTTCAAGGGTCATATTCAAGTACCTGAATCACCAGTATTCAAGAATGTATGGAAGAGTCCAAAACCACCTAATCTCAAGAGAAAAGATTCCAAATTTGATATAAGTGTTCACAAGTTGGTTCCACAGCTGCTAACAGAGATAAAATCTAAAGGAAACAACAATGTACAAAGATTTGTAGATAACAGTTGCAAATCATTCAAATGGCAAATACCAGATTTAAACTTTATCATTTGTTCACAGTCTTTTGAATTGTCCCTAGTTGACAAGACTAAAAAAGATTTGGAATTTGAAAACTATCTTGGATGCTTTGCAATTGAGCATAAAAAAGAACGTAAACAAAGTGTATTGAATGCTCTAGAAATTCACAAGAAAAAGGAAATTAAAGCACTTAAACATGTACCAACTATGGCATTTATAGGTTGGTTATACTCTGAATTGGAATTGTATGAAAAATCAATAAAATACTACAAGAAGGCAGCAGAACTAGCTCACCCCAGAGCCAATTATGAATTGGCAATGATGTACATTAACGAAGATCACCTTCCAAGAGATACAAAGAAAGCATTAGACTATGCCTATGCTGCTGCCAATGCAGGTTACTTAGATGCTCATTATCTAGTTGCCTACCTTCTCATGAAAATTGGTGAATATAGAGAATCAGTTGGTTGGTTTAAGAAATATATATCCATTAATGACAATATCAATGCACTAAAGAGTGATCAAAGATACCAGTTATCCTTTGTACAAATTGGTATAATGTATATCATGTGTGGTGAAAATGGTGGTCTTGTTGCGGATTTACAAATTGGATTTAACTTTTTATACAAGGGATCAACAGACACAGGATGTAAAATTTGTGGACATTATTGCGATAAAATTATAAAAGCAAGTAAAAGCACTGAACCAAATGCAATGCTATCATCGCTCAATTCCATTCTAAGAAAAGAAAAAAAGAGATCAGCTGAAAGAAATGCTTTTGCTCAAATTAATAAGGATAAATATCCTAGAGAAGTTTATAAAGGTTTAATGTTAAAATATGAAGGTACTTATTTTTAATAAAAAATAAATATAATATAATTGTTTAATATTTGAATTAACTATATAATATTACTTTTTCAATTTATTTTTTTGTTAAGGAAAAAATTTAAACTTTTTATAAGTTTTGTGGATTTTTTGGGGAGGGATTTTTTTTTTGTATTATGATGGGCTATTTTTAAAAACTTTTTTGGTAAAAGTAAAGAATTGTTTGAGTTGAAGGGAAGAGTATTAAATATACATTTGGTTGTTATTGTTGTTATTATTGTTATTGTTATAGTTTTGTGTTCTAATTGTTTTGTTTTCGTGTTATTGTTATCAATATAATTGTTTTGTTGTTGTTGTTGTTTTGTTAATTGTTTAAGACCAGATTTTCAAAACGGAATCCCATGAACCAGTACATAAAGCCATACCATCAGATGAAATACCCAAACATGATACACGATTACCATGAGAAAGCAAAGAGAGGACACGTTCTCCCTTGAGAGTATCCCAAACATTACAAGTGAAATCATCATAACCGGCAAATAAGAAACGACCAGATATGGAGAAACCAACAGAAGTAATACCACATAAAATGTTATCGTGAGTGTATTGCATCAATTCACGATCAGCACGAATATCAAAAAGTCTACATGAAGCATCATCAGAACCAGTACCAAAACTAAGACCATTTGGGAAATATTGGACAGCATTGATATCTGCTTCGTGACCAGTGAAAGTTTGGACACATTTTCCTGAACGTAAATCCCAAAGTTTGGCAGTGGCATCACATGCACCAGAGATAAAGTAGTTCTTGTCTGGAGAGATGGAAACACTCATGACATCACCATTGTGATCGTTAAATTCAGTAATCTTGGTACCATTTTCAATATCCCATAAAATACAGGTCATATCACCACTACTGGTTACAATTTGTCTGTCATTGAGGAATCTACAACATGATAGATAACCTGTGTGTGAGTTTAATTCACGACAAACTCTAATTGGTACTTCTCTACTTCTGAGTGAATAAATTGAACAAATATTATCTAAACCACCACATGCTACAAAGTTTGCAGTTGGTGAATATGCACATGTCATAACCCATGATGATCTATTAATTTATCAATCAAAAAAAAAAAGTTTAAAATAATTAGTAGTTGTTAAAAAAAAAATTTTTGTGATGAATGACATACCTTAATGGAATAGCATGAACTTTGTTAGTAGTTAAACCATCCCAAACTAATAATTTACCATCTTGAGAGGCAGATACTAAATGAATATTATCTTCAGCCCAGTGCATGGCATAAATTTTAGCAAGATGACCTTTTAAGTTTCTTCTAACTTTAATTTTACCATCTAATTTTGGAAGATTTGCTAAATCTCTTGAAGCAGTTTTAACTGTATTATAATAACATTAGTACAATTGTCTTTTATAAATGTATTGTTTTTAATATTTCTACCTACGAGTTGTATCATTCATAGCATCTCTGTTTGCTCTGATTTGTTCTTTCATTGCTTCGGCATCTCTTCTTGCCTGTTGAATTTTTTCTGAAATATCTGTAGACATCTTATTATACTTTTATTATTATTATTATATTTTGAAAGGGAGTGGAGTGGAAGGTTGGGAAAAAAAATTAAATATTATTTATTTAAATATATCTGATGTTGGATTGAATTTTTTTTTTTTTTTTTGATAAAAATAAAAAAATAAAAGAAAAATGTTAATATACTGAAAGTTAATAGATGGTTATAGTTACTGATCGATCTAACACAACTTCCTACAACAATTATAACAAATAAAAATATTTTTTTTTTTACCTTTTTTTTTTTTTTAGAATAAGTTTACAGATGAGAGATAGAGGAATGCAATAATAATAATAACAACTAAGAAGCACAATGGTACAATTTGATTGATCAAGAAAAAACAAAAATGTGATAATTGACTAAATCTCTTTGTTTTTTTTTTTTCTGTAATTGTTGAACCTATTATGTAACTTTTTTTTTGAATTGAATTTATGACCTGTTGACGTGAATATCTGTAGGAATGAAGGAAGTGTTTGAAATGATCTTCAGTAATGATTTGTTTTTGACAATTACAATTTACTACTATACAAATATATTTTTGTTCCTATGAGTTAAAAAAATCCTTTAAAAAGAGTCTAATGTTGAAAAAAAATAAAGTTAAAAAAAAAAAAAAAATTTTATGAAAAAAAAAAATCAGATTTTGTTCAAACGGCATTCCATTTTATAATAATTCAAACAAAAAAAAATTATCAAAACTCGGAATTGATGACAATCAGGAATAGTTTCGCAAAGATAGCATCTAGATAAAGATATTGGTAATACTAAATATTATTATTTAAACACACTTACATATGGATTAAAATTTACTTTCTTCTTTTTAAATTATGTGAAATTTGAATTATAACTATACTTTGTAAATGAGATAAAAAAAAAAAAAGGTTTACAAATGCACACGAAAAGGGTTTTGATCAAAAAATTTTTTTAAAAAATCAAATGGTGTTAACAGAAGTTCAGCTTGATATCTTTCAATGCTAAACAGTTTTTTTTTTTGATCGAATAATCTCAATGCAATTTTTTTAAATTCTCCTCAACCTCCACACTTATTGTTTCATTCTATTTTTAATTCATTTAAAATAATAACAACCCTTTAAACTTAAATTTTAAAAAAAAATAAAAAAATCTCATTTATTTTATGAATTCATATCGTTCTGTCTATTATTTATTGAGAATGTCACAAGGAGAACCAATTATAAAGTCTAGATTTTTTACTTCACAACAATCCAAGAAATCACCAATTACTATTGAATATGAAGATGAACCATCTGAAAAATTTACAAAATTGAGTTCAACTACAACGACCACAACTACTACAAATACATTGGATGAAAGTAAAAAGATAAATTCTAGTGGTACCAAAAGAAAAATTGAAGATACAAAAAAGAAATTTGAGAGTATGTCACTAGCTAGAACAGAATGGGAAGATGTTTGGAAAAAAATTGAAAAACAAAGAAAAGAAACAGAGGCACCTGTGGATGTAATGGGTGCAGAATCATTTGATGATCATAAATTTGAAGATAAGGAAAGAAGATTTCATGTATTAGTTGGATGTTTATTATCTTCACAAACTAAAGATCAAATTACACATGCTGCAATGAAGAAATTAATTGATTATGGTTTAAATGTTGATAATATTTTAAAGACTAGTGAATCTAAAATTGAAGAATTATTACATCCTGTTTTATATTATAAAAGAAAAGCAATGTATGAATTTTTGAGATTTCCACACTAATACATATATTATAATATTAATATATTAAAAACAAAAAAAAAATAGATATTTAAAAAAGATATCACAAATTTTAAAAGATAAATATGATAGTGATGTACCATCAACATATGAGGAATTAATGGCATTACCTGGTATTGGACCAAAAATGACATTATTAATATTAAATATTGCATGGAAAAAATTGGTAGGTATAGCAGTAGATACACATATGCACAGAATTTCCAATAGATTAGGATGGGTAAATACTACACAACCTGAAGAAACTAGAAAATCATTAGAATCTTGGTTACCAAAAGATAGATGGGATCAAGTAAATTTATTATTGGTGGGCTTTGGTCAAACTATTTGTTTACCACAAAAACCAAAATGTTTAGCATGTTCTGTAAATAATCAATGTCCAACTGGTATTAAAAATTTAAATTCTAATGATAATGAAAAAGAAGAAGAAGAAGAAGAAGAAGAAAAAGAAAAAAAAAAGAAATCAAGTAAAAAGATTAAATCGTCAAATAAATAATAATTATTATTTAAAATTATTTAATTAAATTGTGAGTATTTTGATAGGGAAGTATATAGACGGTTGGGTTAAGGAAAAAAAAATGTACAAATGATTTTTAAATGATTTTGAAATATTGATCAAATTTGAGTGAATTTTAGTGATACTATTACTATTCTAAAAATAGTAAGAAGCATAGATTGGAGTGGAACCATAATGCATATCTTTATAATCTTGGAATGGGAATTGAGAGGTATGTTCATTTTGTTGTTGTTGTTGTTGTTGTTGTTTGTTATTTGATGAAAATTGAGATAACAAATCAACAATTTGACAATGATTATTATTTTTGGCTTCACAAAGTGGAGTTTGGCCACATTCATCTCGTAGATTAATTTGAGCACCCGCACGTAAAAGAACCTGAGTTGATTTTAATTCACCAAGACCACAAGCCAAATGTAAAAGGGATTCACCTTCATCGTTGGAGGCATTGACATTGGCTTTACATTGATTGATGAGAAATTCCAGGACTTGATCTTGAGATTCTCTAATGGCATAATGACATGGTGAATCACCTTCTTCATCACAAGTGTTGATATTGGCACCAGAACGAACTAGTAATTCTACCAAAGGTAGAGATCCATTTGCACATGCATTGTGGAGAGGAGTAATTTGACTGATATCCATAATATTAACATTGGCACCTTTGCTGATTAGATATCTACTAAATTCCAAATTATTTTGACTGACTGATAGATGTAAAAGTGATAAACCATCTTGGTTTTGTACATTTACATTTACTTTTCCAGATTCTACTAAACTTGAGATGGTTGAAAATTCTTTAGCTAAAAAGAATTGTAATAAAATATCCATAATTCTAAATGATTCTATAATTTGTATATTTGTTATCGTTGTTGTTGTTGCTGCTTTTGATCCCGAAGGATCAAAATATTGATTATCATTATTATTATTATTAATTTGTTGGCTATTGCCAACAATGGCATTATTGGAACCTGGGTGGGAGGACATATTTATAGTATAGAGGGGGAAGGGAGTAGAGTTTTAAAAGTTTTTTTGATGTTGAATTTAAAGTAGAGTATAGAGGGGTACTGTATTAATTATGAATTTAAAATACTATTATCTATTAAGTTATTGGAGTATGGTGGTATTTTAAATAATCCGTTCTATGGAATTTTTAAAATTTATAAATTGAAAATTTGATGTTTTATCTAACTTGGAATTGGGAAAATTAACTGTAAATTATTTAATATTTGATAATTTATGTTAATTTTTATAGAATATGGTTTTTTTAATTAAATTGAAATTTTTGAAAATAACTATTATTATTATTGAAATTATTTGACTTGGTGTTTAAAAAAAAAAATTAATGTAGGGAAAAAAAAAAATAATAAAAACCAATTTTTCAAAAAGTGAGAAAATTTTTTTTTTTGTGATAAATACAAGAATACACAGTGCCTCAAACGCGCTCAAAGAAGGGCGAAAATTCTGATATCTAATTATTATCTTTCTTAACTTATAATTAAAGAAATTTCTCTAATTCTTATTCTATTTTCTTTATTTGTCGATTGCAATATATTTAATTTTATTTTTTTTCATTGTATGGTACTAAAACTGAAATTCAATTTTAGTATAAATTCCAATCTTTATCTTAAAAAATTTTTTAATCAAAAAACCAGGTTATAATAAATGAAGATATTTTTTTTATTTATTTTAAACCAATTATAATTAACTGATACTATTCTTAATATTATTAATTATTATATTATTTATAACTTTATTATAATTATAAGTGAGAAAAAATTACGAAATTTTGAAATAGATAAATGTATTATAATATTATTAAGTTAAATAAAAGAATATTTGAATAAAATAATAATGAATATTAAGATGTTTAATGATATAATTTTTTGTTTTATAATATTAAAAGAGAAAAAGATTTTTATTTGGTTTTTAAGCAGTAGTTTCTTCTGGTCTTTCAACAACAGTGCCAACTTCTTCAGTAGTTTGAACTGGAGCAGAAGAAGATGAACCTGAACCTTGGTATAATTCAGCTAATTTGGCAGCATCCAATTTTGGAGTTTTGAGGACTTTAACTTTTCTGATGTAACAGTCACGGATTGGGAAGATGAAAGAACCTTCTTTGGTGATTTTATCAGCTAAGGTGACTTGAGTGTTAGAGTTACCACCATTCAAGTGACCACCAATAAAGTAATCAACAACAGTCTTCAAATCGTTGGTGGAGACAGTCTCAGTGATAATGTCAACCATCTTTCTTCTGATGGCCTTGACACGGGAGGTCTTGGCGTAGGCAGTCTTTTTGATTTGTTGTTTACCCTTTTTGGTGAAACAAATGGCAAAGACACGGATAAAGTAACCATCAGTGGTCTTGACATCGACAAAACATTCAATCAATTTAGCCCATTTGTGGATGAGAGAACGTAATTTATCAGTGGTGAGGGATAGACCGTAAAAGTTAGTCAATACGTTTCTGCCTTCAACTTCTTCAGCTCTCAATTTAATGTTACGGAAGACTTGTTCTTCTTGGTTTTTCATATCGGCAAGACAGACTTCGAATACTCTTCCCTTGAGACCATCTGAGGCGAGTTTGGTACCTTGAGTACGGTTAACTGGAGACCAACCAATTTGATTGTTGGCACCTGATGGGAAGAATTGTGGTGGTGCTCTTACAACGTACCATTCTTTACGTGAAAATGGGTCGATTTTTTTACCACCCTTTTTGGATCCCTTCTTTTTTGATTTACTAAAAAAAAACAATATTATGTTAGTCTCTCTTTCTCTATAATAATTTATTTCTCAAATCCCCTTTCAAAAATTATAATTGATAGATTTCATAGAATATAATATAATATATGATGATTGGTATTTTCTTTCGGTTTTTTTTATCTATCTTTTTTGTATTGCTAAATTATCCAAATTATTGTATTGTATTTTTATATTATATTTGAAAATCTCTAAAATGATTTTAAAATGAGGGTATTGAGATGAAAATTTTAGATACACACTCCATGTTTTTTCTGTTATGTATTCAAGTGCTAAAAAACTAAAAGGCCGAACTTTTTTTTTTTTTCATTTTTGATAAAAAAATTTTCTATTTTTTTTACATAGATTTTTATTCAATTTTTACACACATCACTAAAAAAAATTTTTCTGATTTCCACAATTTTCAATTTCATTTCTAATATCTTTAATTATCTTTTTAAAAGTTTAAATATTAATGAAATATTTCTATAAAAGATAAATTTATATAAATTCCAATTGAAATTTTAAACATTTTAAAAAAAAAATAGTCAAACTAGACAGTTCATGAAACAGTATATTGTGTTTTTAATTAAAAAAAACAAAAAATTTTTTTTTTTTGAAGTTTTTTTGATTTGAATAAGATGATATGAATAATATTGAACTTATTGAAAATTTTCAAAGTAAAATTCAAAATGTTTTAATTGATAGAATAATTGATTGTACCTATTTATTTATTGATAATACATTTTCAGAATGTATAAATCAAACTATTGGATTAAAGAAATTAATTAACAAATGTAAATTTGTTGGTTATTTACCAATATCAAAATTTAATTTAAATAATTTATCATTAAATAATAATAATAGTAAATCAATTCAGATTATTTTAATGATTGATAGTTTTTTATGGGAATATCAAGATTGTATTGATAGAGTGGTACATAAATTTTCAAGTTTTAATGGTGATTTAGATATTTTAGTATTGACATCAATGTCTGAGATTTCACACATGTCACATCCACAATTATCAACATTATTAGTACAAAGTGGTACTATTAATGATAATACATCATCACAACCATTATATAAACAACCAATATATGAATTATATCAAAAACAAATTTTACAAAAATTTCAAGATATTCAACAACAATTAATTGATAATAATAATATTAATAATAGTAGTAGTGATGATGATGAAGATGATGATAATAATAATATTAGTAATAATGAAAATGAAACAACTAAAATATCATCAAATATTAATAATAATATTAAATGTAAAATTGAATATTTTCCATGTAATTATTCAATGTTATTACCAAATTTATTTACAATACCAAATACAAAATCAATTATTTCCATCATTTTATTTTTTAAATTCAGATTTTAAGTAATGTATAAATTTTATATTTTTTTTATAATTCAAATAAAATAATATATTAATATTTATATATATATATAGACCAATTGAACAAAGATTAAATAAACTACCTATAGATATACAAGATCAAGTACATAAATGTTTACATTCAATGTTATCATTTATTACTGATTTGAAATTGGGTAATATTAATGGTGAAGACTTGAATATATATCCACTTGGTCCATTTTCACAATACATGTCATCAGAGATACATTCTATACTATCGAATAATTATCTATCAAGTGATAAACAACAATTACAACAACAACAATTGGAAAGTTATCATGGTGTATCTTTAATTCTTGTTGATAGATATTTGGATTTAATTGCTCCATCTATGCACACTGAAAATTCAATGGATAGAATATTTTCAACAATAACTCAAAATTTAAAATCAAAACAATCCATTTCAATTTCAACATTATTTAATAATAATAATAATAATAATAATAATAATAATAATAATAATAATAATAATAATAATAATAATAATAATAATAATAATAATATATACTAA